>CM047807.1:142957255-143404755 GCA_026214975.1 Gentiana macrophylla
TCAACGACTACGCAACGGAAACTTCGTCATCTCCACCCATGTACTATCCACATTCGACACGAAACTAATTTAGGATATCTTGCCACAAATTCGAAAAGCTGCAAAAGTTTCATAAGAAAATCTATGTCTTAATTGCTTCTTTGCTGCATAAAAGGGAGGAGGCGAAGGATAGAATTTTGGGATGCGCGAGAAGTCGAAGAGAGGAGAAGCGGAGGAATCAGATCCAGAAATTATCGGATGCTGTAGAAGAAAGGTAGATTGGTCAACTGAAAGGGTATGGAAGGGTAATTTAGATAAGTTAGACAAAATGTGTCCTTATAAACAAATAAGATTTAAGGGTGTCCTAAATGTCTATTAAGTGTTGAAACTAGTTCTTATAAACAAATATCCATATTTTTTTTAATAAAGAGGACAAACTGACGGTCAGAATGACAAAATTACCCTTCAAATCATTTTTTTAGAAAGAAGCTGCCGCATGGAAGCTAGCTAATGACCACGTCTGCTACCTAATAACCACGTTCAAATATATATACTAGTAAGATAAGATCATGCACCGTGCCCAGCACGGTGCGGCCCATGCTATATGATTTAACCTATTAAGTGTAAAAGAATTATGAAGTTAAATACTCTTTATTAAAGTAGAATAGAAAATAGTGTGTGTGAATATGCCACATCCCAGTAAATGTGCAATCATATTAGAAAAGGATTGTGTAACATTATACAATTTGACTACACATAATATAGTAAATGATGAAATTAAAGGCCCAAAGTTATTATACATAGCATTCCGATATCAATCATTTCACACGATGACAATAAGGCAATTGTTTTAGCCATGCCTACATCTAGGATAGGGTTGTATTATAGTGTGGTCTTACACATTAATTTTTTAGATAGGAATGAGCACATTATGTGTCAAATTTTCTTAAAACTTATATTACGTGGAAAAACCAAATTAAGATTTGACAATGAGGCAAAATCAATGAATATTTATTCAATTTGTAGTAGTATCTTTATCTTATTTTCGTGATAAATTGTTTGATTTTTACACCACTTTGTAATTTTCCATACCTGTGCATGATGCACGGATTTTTAGGCTAGTGCTAAATGTTTTAACCTAACTATCAAAATAATGCTAAATTTTTTAACCTTAATTAAATAGGCACCTAACACGGAAAGCAAAAGTTCCAAATTGATTACTAAATTTAGTAATCCGTGATATATAAGAACGAAAAAAAAAAATTCTCAATTGATTACTAAATTGGAGTGAAGAATCAAATCGACGATTCCTTCAAATTTTCAACTTATCAAGTGCCGAAAGAATTATTAAGTAAAATAATGTGTAACTAAAATATCATTCCGTTAATGATGCAATTTAGCCCCTCATACATATTATATATAACATTCCGATGTCATACATTTGCTACATATATTCACACATTAAAAGGTGATACAATTGTGTCCTCCAAAATGGAACAATTTAACTCAAACCCTTCTTCTAAAAAAAAAATTCTGGGCTGGGCCTGCCCATGAACAGTAAAAAATTAAAATTAAAATAAAAAAAAAAGATTGGGCCGGATTTCTGGGCCGATGAACAGTAAAATGACGGACCAATAAAAAAAAAACACTTGTCACACAACCCCCACAATTCCTTTCTTATTACATAGTTAGGATTAGGATATATATATATATATATATATATATATATCACTTCTATCAATTTTTTAATTAGTTATATCTATTAATTATATTTCCAATCATCAGAATTTTTTCACGATAATTAATTTTTTCGTGATCTTTATTTTGATACCAATATTGATATCTTTCGAATATAATTTGGAAAATCATTTTTTTTAAAAATAATATGTCATTTAATTTGTCACTAGTATATCACTGACACTGGTGAAGGTGTGTCACTGGTGTTAATAATAAATTTCAGATCTATGATATGTCACTACTAATTATCACAATGTTCGACACTACCATTAGACATTGTGATACCATGTGACAATACTATTTGACACTACCGTTTGACATTGTGATACTATAGATTCACATTATAACAACGGTAACAACACCATGTGACTTTATTATTTGACACTACCATTTGACATTGTGATATCACGTGACACTACAATTTGACACTATGGCATTAGTGACAATAACAGAGTCATCGTAAATATATAAGTAGTGTCATTCAAGTTGACAATATAGACTGACACTATGACAACATTGACAATACCATAGTCAAAATAAAGAGAAGAAAAAATAAAAAATATACTGAAAAAATTATAATGATTGAAACGTACCCTAAAAGATATGATTGAATAATAAAATTTGATATTCGTCGAAAAAATAAAAAAGTAGATAGAGTAGACTTTTTTATTTTATTTTTTGGAACATTTTTTAGATTTTTTCTCCTTCACAGCTAGTTGGTTGAACACTGGAACGTGTGTTTCAACTTTTTTATTTTTTACTTTTTTTGGTAGAAAACGTGTGAAAAGAGAAAGGGGCATTTTTGTCCGTATACAATAAAAAATGTCTTTTTTACTAAAAATGTTCATGTCCTTTTTACAAATTTTACAAATATTTTTGTCCTTTTTAATAATTTTGCCTTTTTTTTTATAATAAACTTCAAAATGTGTGATCGAAAAGCATTTCTATGTCTTTTTTTTCCACAAAGGACGAAAGCATTCATTAATGAAATATTAATTCGTACAAAGCCAAACCGGAATACACCCATGCCAATAAACACCTACATCTGACTTGAAAGAAAAAGCAGCAAGTTTATGAGCAAACTTATTGCTTTCTCTTTCAATGTGCAAAACGTGGCAGGAAACAAAACGCGAAATGAACGACTTAACATCATCTAGAACAACTACAGAATCAAAAGGGGGAGACTGGCCTACTTCACAACAGTCAGCTAAAGTCTTATTATCAGTAAAGCAAACGTAGAGCTTGAGCCTCCGCAGCAAAGGCGGAATTGGCCACGGATCTTGGGGAAGCCCAAGCTTCCACAATCGTACCATCCTCCCTGAGAAGAGCTGCTCCGTAACCAGCTAGACAAGATTCCGACTTCCAGGCTGCATCGACAAAGGCCCTAATCCCACCTGGAGAAGGGTCTGTACGCTGCAAGACAGGAGAGGAGGAAATAACATTAGAATCTACCCTCACCTCACAATGTGCCTGCTCAAAGTCAAACCACGCCTCATTAGCATATTTAGCAGTACTCTCCGGGGGCCAAAACAAGGAATTGAAACACTGTTACAACGCGCTTTCCAAATGAACCAAAGAATGAAACAAGAAAAAATTACACGATCGTTTAAAATCCCACGAGGAGCCATGGAAGACACCGCATCCCACCAACATTTTACCGAGGCATTAGGAGCCCGGAACTCTTCCCAAGAAACACCGGCAAATTTCCAAACCATTTGTGCGTAGAAATAAAAGAAATTAACTACTACCTCTGTCCTATAAAAAAAAGGTCCATTATTTTAAATTGAATTCTTTTAAATAAAATTGTTTATTTAAAAATTAATACATCGTTTAATGAATTTTTTTTCTAAATATACCATATCATAACATTTAATATTTATACATTCATTTTATATTCCAAAAAGGCATTTATTATTTGATAGAGATATATATGTCCATCACTGCTTACAATACATTAAAGGATTTCTTAATCTATGTACACTATAAAAGGTTGACACTTTTTATGGGATGATGGTAGTACTCGTTCTTATGATAAAATCACAAGAAAAAGATATAAAATAGCTTAATTTATTGAAACTCAGAAGAAAAGATCACCAATCCACGGAGAAAGTGTGAAGAAAATATGAAGATGAGGAGAGGGGAGCAAAGAGGCACCCTCTCTTGTTTTTGGCTTGTAAAGTATCAAAATTAGGGATTGAAAATTCTTATTTTTATCTATATACTAATAAGAAATAAAGTTAGGACTCGCCTATGGGGTTAAAATAACATAATAGAGCGTTTAAATGGTAAAAAGAACTCATGCAAATTATTTGCTAATATAATTCCATTCTGTCAACCTCGACAATGGAATGGTAGGATCCTACCGTAACACTGTTTTATTTTTCTAACTTGAGCGCTTCACTTCAACTTCGTCGAAACGGCTCCAAATAACTCTGAAATGCCTCAAAACATCCAAAACAATGCCACCATCATATATATCTTAAAAAAGCATTAAAAAAACAACTATCAAAGCAATATCTTTTCACACAAAACGCATAAAAAATACACTATATACCTCACCAATTGTGTACTCATCAATTGCCTTGCTAGGATGGGTCATGATGGATCCATATATGGGTGTTACTACTTTAGAAGAGCTTCCTATAGGTGCTATGGTTATTTTGAAAGAAGAGATCGTCTCACAAGTACATTGATGGGGTTCGTGAGCCCCGCTGAACCAAAGAAAAATAATAAATACTCCATCCATTCCACAATAACTGAGACAGTTACTAAAATATTTTGTTCCATTTTATGTGAGGCAATACAATTTCCAATGTAACATTTATTGTGTTTTTACTTGATTTACCCTTATTTATTACATTAGGAGATAAAAAAAACAAGACTACTTTAATTATATCCAAGGACATTCTGGTCATTTCATTGTAAAAGTTAATTCATTAACTCACATCCTTAATATGCGTGATTTTGGCAACTGCCTCAGATAAATTGGAACGGAGGGAGTACAACCCTAAAAATATATATGTGCATCCATTGAAAGTAAAAATTACTTAGAAAAATAATTTGTGCACCCGCTTAAATTTGTTTCTTAGATCTGCCAACATTAGAAAAAAATAATAGCTAGCATTAATTTACATAAAAAGGCCATGAGCAAACTGAAAGAGCTACACGTATCGAGACGGTATTGTCAAGAGACGTTTTTGTTATCGGAGTACGTAAATGATGTAATATTGAAACGTAACATAATATGATTTTCTTTGTCACTGTAAAAACTTCTTTGACTAACCGACGGCCACCTTAAATACTATACAAGGTCTTTATTATTTTTTTTCCGACATATACACGGTCCTTATTATTAAATAAAGAAAATTGCTAGGAAAAACGTAGAGAGAATGATATATATATATATATATATATATATATATATATATATATATATATATATATATATATATATATATATATATATATACTAGGATTAAGAGTACAACTTGAAACGAAAAGACATAGGACATGATGGAGAATATATATGGTATTTATCCATGGTCCTCATGATATCTTCAATGTCATAAAGAATTCAATTTTATTCATATTTATATTCCTCCTCCCTTATTATGTTGAGTTATGTGCACTATTACACAATTTTTGTGACATCGAGGCACAATTGAGGGCAAATTAGACTAAAGATTTTTTTTTGAGAAAAAAGAATAATTATATAATTTCATAATGGAGGTGTTTGATGGTATTATAAAGACTCGAGAAATGAAATTTTATGTGTCGAGAAATATATGATTAGAGGTGATTTTTACAGAAAGACTCTTTCTCCTTTCTCGCTCTTGTTTCTCTCTCTTTTTGCTCTCATCTGAAAGCCTTTCCTGTGTTGATCCGCCGCCCCTCCGGCATCTTGCCGGGGGAGGCTTGTAGTATGTAGTTTTTCTCTTTTGTTTTTCTCTCCGTTTTCTCCTTCCTCTCTGTCATCCACGGCCGGGAGGCACTTCGCCTCTCTCCGGCCGCCGGGTTGTTGGGTGGTAGATAGTTGGCTTTGGCTCTGTATTGATGATTTTTCGGCCTTTCTTCTCTACTTCCGGTCAGATCTGGGACTGATCTGTGTTTCCCTGGCATCAGTTGTGGCGCTCTCCCGGTCTTGGCTTTCACTCCGGCGAGCACCTCGGTCCTTATGCTTTCGGGCTTTTGCATTCTGCTTCGGACTGGCGTGTTTGCCCGGGGTCCTGGTGGTTGGTGACAGGCATTGGTGGAGTTGCGGCTTCCGGCGGCCGTTTATTTTTCAATCTGTTTTTTTTTTGTTTAAGCCTGTATTATGTGTTTGTCGTCGGGTAATAGATTGCTTTTAGATGATTCATGTGTTCTGGACGCCCCTTTCCTTTGGGCTAAGTATTCAAATGTCGACGCCTCCCGCCGATCACCAGCTGGGGTCGAACCCTCAGGCTTGCCTCCTTCTGACTCAGGAGCACGAAAAGATCAAGATCCGGATGCATAGACCACTTTCTACAAGCACGATTTGTTGCCTAGTTCGGCGTGGTTCGGTTTTCCCACAAAATGTTAAGCGTGATGTTCCATCCAATTCTCTCATTCTTCTTCAAGTCTCTTATTCAGACCCGATCTTGATTTGCCTTTTAGTGTGCTCGACTTGTCCATTCGCTTGAGGGTAGCCAACATATGTGAAATGCTGGGCGATCCCTAGTTCGGAACACCATGCCTAGACAGTCCTATCCTCAAATTGAGTCACATTATCCGAGATCAGTGTCTTAGGTATGTCATATCTGCATGTGGTGTCTTTATTTGGTTTAATCTTTCCTTGCATTCCACTATTTGTTGTGGTGTGGTTTTGGCCTAGGTGATTGAAGATTGTTGATTCAAATGGTGTGGCAATGCTGGTGTTTTTTTGTCTTTAGAAAAATGGAAGAGCCTAAATTCTCTATTGATGAGGCCTAGCTGCTGCTATTTAGTGCATTTTCTGCTTCATACGTCTTTCATGAAGTTTGATGTGGTGCGGGTTTGAAGGATAAAGGTCTATCATGGGTAAAACATACTGCTTTGGTCTTCAACAACTTGAAGAATGTTTTAGTTCCCCTGATATGCTTTTTGATTATGTTTTATAGTATAAGGCTTTTATTATCTTGATTCCCCGGGAGTTGCATCTCCATAATGCTTTGATAGATTGTTTCGTTACGATATCCACCATTTTTTGATAGATTGTTGTATTACGCAATGTTAATGGTAATATTTTGTCTGTTAATAAAAATGTGTTACTGTGTTAGTGTAAACGCTGCGATAAAATTCGGCTTTCAAATACTACGTCGAAAAGGTATCAAATGAGGTCTCAAAATAAAGATAAAAAAAATATGAACTTTGGTGAAACAATTTTGATGATCGGTGTTTTAAATCAAATGTTACGGTCGTTTATAAGAAAAACGCTCAGGTTAATGCAAATATTTTTTCGGCTTTCAAAATTTACGTCGGAAGGGTATCGTATTTGGGCTCAAATTAAAGAGCAAAAAAAAAAAAGAATTTTGGTGAAAAAAATTTCGATGATTATACAGAGAGAGAAGGGTAAGTCTTCAGGACAGTCTGAGTCGGGGGCACCACAGGAGCCTGGTTCGTCGTCAGCACCGCCTTGAGTATCCTCGCTTCCTACTTTATCTCCCTCAGTCCGGATGAGGTTGAGTATGGCCAGCAGTGTCAGGAACTGGATGGAGGATATTCGGACTTCACAGAACAACATTTTGACGATTTTGAAGTGTATGAGTGAGGGCCGGCCTATACGGGATGACAGAGTCTTCGCTCCGAGCGTTATCGATTACACTTATTCGGACGAGATTGAGCGGGCGATTGCGGATGTCCTGGACGAGTCTGAGTCGTCGTCTGATGAGGAGCAGTCTGACTCTCCTTCGGGAGGAGCACCTCCGGCTGATGATTCTGTGGCACCGGGGCAGCCCTGATTCTATTTTTCCATTCTAGATTCAGCTTTGTCTATCATAGCTTATGGTTGTATTATTTTTGGCTACATGTCGTTACTTGATTCGTTGTACTTCTGGTATTGCTACTGTTTATTTTTCCGATAGAGTCATGTAAGCCATAAGGCGTCCGTACCTTCGTTTTACTCTGTTTCAACTTTTGGATGTTTTGAATGCTTTTTCTTTTGCTATTACTCATTTTTGCTATCTCTTGTCATTTTGGTATTATTCCCCGTTTTTCCCCGAGATGTTTCTGTGTTTGTCAAGTAGTGCAGGTATATTTTTAGCGGTTTTGTCGAGCTACATTGTCTGATTGCGAGTTCTAAGTGTCAGTACGTAGGCTTCGGCCTGACCGACGATTCAAGTATCTGTTAAAATCAGCTAAGTTCTTTCTCTATTTACTTTCCGCACAACATGAGGACATGTTGATCTTTAAGTGTGGGGGGGGGGGAATGATTTGATCTGTATCTATACATTTGCTTAATTCGCTATGTTTCTATGCAAAATGAGCTAAAATTTTCGAAATCTTTCGACATTTTTGTTTTTGTTCTGTCCCGAGTAAGCAATGCATAATCTATGTTCGTTATTTTTATAGTCATCCATGCTATATATCATATGTTTGATAAGTTAGTTGTTTCACCTGAGATATATATATTTCACGAGCTATAGTGAATGATGAGCTAATTTATAAAGTTATACCCCTTTTGGACGAGTGATTTTTTATTTTCTTATAAGTCATGTGCTTAGTGCTACGTATGTATCTTGAGATTTATGATAGTTTGTATTTAGATCCGGAGTATGTTATACTGTGAATATCTTAGGTTTGAATGTGATAAGTAACACGTAACTTATTGTCAAGTGAAAAAGTTGAGTTTATAATGAAGAAAATTGGGTGTGTCGGAAGCTAGTCAATGATTTGAGTGTGATAGGGTATACCACGTATGTCCTATACCACTATGATGACTAAAAGCTCACGACAGTCAGAAAAAGCTGCCTTATGATTGGAGTAAGGTAGGGTATATCACGAATATCATGTTCTGCTATGACAGGGCAATAGCTCATTTCGATGTGCGTTTAAAAGTGAAAGTAGTTAAATCAACTTGAATAATGAAGTGGTATGGAATGAATGAAAGACTAAGTTATCGTCTATCTTATCCCCAGTAGAAACTAATAGATATGATGTAGGGATTATCCTCTGAGTATTGCAGAAAGGCCCTAGATATACTCGATCATCCTTTTCGGGATCTGTCACGTTTGTAGGGTACATCTTATGATTGTCATGTATTAATAGACTATGAGGGGGTATTAGCTAGTTTTGCTTTGAGTTTCTCAAGTTTGGATTTAGTGGAAGTTTTCTATGGCTTTGCACACACACAATGGTGAACCTCTTGATTTATTAAATCTATGCTATATTGTCTTAGATGTCTGTTTTGTCTCGAGCCTTAACTTTCGTTTTGTTTTGCTCGGGACGAGCAAAATCTTAAGTGTGGGGGAGTTGTTAAGGGTGAATTTATATGATTTATATTGATATATTTTATGATATTTTCCCCCGTATTTGTATAATTTGCATAAGAAACGAGTGTTTAACGGAAGTATTGAGTAAATGAGGTTTTTAACGAGTTAATCGCAATATTGGTTGATTTTGGTGTTTTAATTGTGATTTTATGTTTAATTGGGCATTATTACACATTTTTTGCGATATTTTTATGTGTTATAGATACATGTTTGAGGCTCAAAAGATGATCAAAGGTTGATTGAGTTCGAGCTAAGCGATGATAAAAGAGATAATGAAGGAATGAGATGAGAGAAAAAGAGATAAAGATCAAGAAATCGAATTGAATCGGCGTCGAGTCCCGTCGAGTGGACGGGCGTTTGATTGAGTGAACGGGCGTCCTGGAGGTGCGATTCTCGATACTGAGAGAGTTTGGACGAAGTGGGACGGGCGTGCCCGAGAGATTCAGGGCAAACCGAACAGCGCCCAAAGAAGAGTGGGACGGGCGTCCTTCGACCGACTTTGGCGAACCGACTCAAGACTCTATAAATAGCATTTGTTTTCTCCACATATGAGAGACCAATTCCACAATACTCAAAACCTAAAACCTGGGGCGGCTTTAGGCTGCGTTTTACTTCTTTTATTCCGTTTTTATGCTCCAAACTCTAGATTAAAAGTAGGTAGTTTTATGTTAGTTTTTCTGCAATTCCAAGTTTCAAGAGGATGCTTAGAGGCTAAAAGCCTTGAACGAAGCGTTAGTGAAGCCGTCCAACTCAACAATTCAGTTCCGTTCTTGATTATTTTGTGAGTATTTAATTCAAGTTGTTTCTTTTATCATGTTTATGATGTTTATTGCAATTCATATCGAAAGATCGTTGCTTGTTGATTGTTTATTTTGATGAAAATCATATTAAACTTTAGATCACCATGATAAAGAATAGATCTTAAATCTAATTAACAAGAGTTATTAGGTTAGATTTCTAGATTAGAAATTGAGAGATTTCACACCTTGATTTGAAAGCATTAATCTTTAGATCGAAAGATAAAAGATTGATAGGAGAACTTGTCTAAGAAATTAGGAGTTCATACCTCGGTTAGGTGAATCACAACTTGGTTAGAAATCACGAAATAATCGAATTGGAATTGAATGTTGATAGGATAGGTGGATCAATTGCTCGTTTACTCGTTATAATTTAATCAAATCCCTTAGAACGTGAATTGTTTAGTTAATCAATTTCCTTTATTGCATACTAGGTTTAGTTTTAGTTGAATAGTTCGCAACCCGTATCTTTCCTGGCTTTAGATCATATCTTCTGTCCAGTTTTACGTTTTAGTTAAGTTTATTTCCAGTGTTGTTTAGCTTTATCCGCTGTTTAGGTTAGTTTTTCGTGACATAATTTAGTTAGACAAAAACTATGGTTAGCAATCGCCAGTTCCCCGTAAGATCGACCCGGTATCAACCTCTATATTACGATCCTTATACTTGAGGAAAACCGGATTTATAAATATTATTACTTGTTTGTGCTTGCTAATAAAATCCGTGACATCCCACATTGCTTAGTTGTGATGTTTATTTGGAGTCTGTAGCCTATATAAAGGCATTTAGAGTCATTGTAAAAGGCAGACAAATTTTGATATAAATATATTTGAAGCTTTTAAGCTTTGGTGAGGTTTTCTCACGTTGGGGTTTGGTGGATTCTGACACCGGTGTTTGGTGGATTCCAAACAGAACTTATTGAGGTTGTGAGCGAATCTTGTGGGTGTCCATTATACCAAGGTTTTTGGCTACGGGTTAGCCAAGGGTCGTGGTGCTCGTCGTATTGGTGCCATCAGTCAAGTCCTCGGGCATTTTCGGATCTGATTCGGGTTACGGATCACATCACAAGGCATACCTTAAATCCAAGTTTAAGGTATTCAATTTCAGCGACCAGCCGGAAGCTTTTGTGATGAGCTGCGTGAATAAGGGGCTGGCAGAGCCCGGTGACTTGATGGGGTTCCATATCTACTGCAGAGTCAATTACATTGTTGACTTTCTACCGACATTAGATGGTTGGGTCCGCAGTTGTTGTTAATAGGAATGCAACACAACTAGTCCTCCACCTGTATTAGAGAGTTACCACAACATTCCTTTTACACCTTTACAAGGAAGAAACCTTGTTACAATGTGGTTGGGTAGGTGTAGGATTCAAGATGCTAATTACGATCTTCCTCGTTTGGAGAAGCTATTCTTAGTTGATTGCTCGATGGAGAACGGAATATCCGTGGAAAGCTTTTTGTTAGGATGTGGTAAGGTCAAACACGTCGAGTTGATTAGATGTGCATCGGTAGTGGAAATCTCTCACTCGACAATTGCTTAGAGCTGACCTATTTAAAATTCATCTCAAGTGAGGAGCACAATCTTGTGTCGATTCATATCAAATCCCCAAGTCTTCGCGTGTTATGGCTAGAGGGTGGGAGGATTGAGGCACATGCAATCGTTTCCCCAGCGCTAACCAAGTTCAAAGCACGCCGTTGTGTGTTCAATACAGCACTTGTCGTGAATCATTTGCATAACCTCTGGGAGCTAGAATTAGAAGATTGGGGAAGCGGTTTAGGATTTAATACTGACATTACCATTAATTCTCTTGAGATTTTGGTATTCAAGATCTGTCCTGAACAGCCTGACGTGATCGGTACCCCGAATCTTAAAAGGTGGGAGTATTGTTCCGGTGACACCGACCCTTTGCCAACAGCACCATTTATAATACAACAAGGTCTTCCACCCGAAGTTGAAGTTCGTGTACGTGCTAGGCTTGCCACAGGTGATCAAGATCACGAGCGCAACAACCGGTGGATTCATGATCAGATGGAGCATTGTTTGAGGGCTCTTGGTAACTACGACAAAATGAAACCGGGCATATGCCTTTTGTCCTCTTCCCAGGTCATTTATTTTGTTTGTAATATTTTTTTTCTTTCTCTTTTCCTTATATATAATTCATATCAGATTCGGTCAATCATTTTTTCAATGAAGCTACTCGATCATAAAAATTGAAAAGTAAGTTCATCTTCAGCAGCAGCATCAGTAGTGGTAGTGTGAGAACTTAACTTGTGACATTATGCATTTTACTTTTGCAGTGTATAATAATTGAAAGATTCTCTGATGTGGTTAATTTGCTAAATGGTTTGGACGATGACGAGGGAGTGATAGTGCACATATCGTCAGAGGGCATCGTGGATGACATCCTAAACGAAGTATATCGGGGGGAGGGACATCGTACGATCCGGCTACGCGTGTTATATTCACAGGACGCCTTTGTTAAGGTACGTACTCCACTACGTATTTTGATTGATGTAAATCCCTCGTTCCGTGTCAGTACACACGAATAGCTAATAAATACACTCTTTACCTAGCTAGTTGTAAGTAATGTGTGTTTTTCGGACCATCACCCCATACTTCTATCTTTGGATCACCAGCGTGCTATAGATCCCCCTGCAAAACCTTTTCGCTTTCAAGCATGTTGGTTGAAACATACGGCTTTCCACACCTTCTTGCGCGATGCTTGGCAAGCTAGTGACGATGACTTCAATACATCATTATGCAATTTTAGCACCAAAGTCCAGGAATGGAACAAAAATGTTTTTGGTAATATCTTCTACCGTAAAAAGCGATGTCGAGCCAGAATTGCAGGAATTCAGCTAGCCTTATCAAAGGCCCCCTCGCGGTTTTTATCAAATTTAAACAAATCTCTTGTGCAGGAATATGACGAGATCCTCTCTCAAGAGGAGACTTTCTGGTACCAAAAATCACGACTAAACTGGATTGAGGATGGTGAGCGGAACACGCGGTATTTCCACATCTCAGCTAAACACAGACGGAAGAATAGCCGGATCCTTTACCTACAAGACGATATGGGGACTTGGATTAGCGATCATGCTGCCTTGAGTGAGATGGTGCGCCACTTTTATATAAACCTCTATACCGCGGAGCCGGTAACACCTATGCCAAATGGTCTTTTTGACCCTTTCATCAGTCATGCAGATAAAAGACTTCTTAATCGTCCGGTCAGCCCTTGTGAAGTGAAAGCAGCAGTTTTTGATATGGGGGCTCTCAAATCCCCTGGGCCTGATGGTTTCCCACCGATCTTCTACCAACAAAATCGGGACACGATTGGCCGCTTCCTCACTAGCTGAGTGCTCAAGGCCTTTCGTGATCGCCATTTTTCTCCGGAGATGAACCGCACTTTTATAGCTCTTATCCCCAAAGTCTCGCCACCAGAACGAGTCTCTCAATTACGACCCATTGATCTATCCAATGTCACGGCAAAAATTATCACTAAAATTATAGCAAACCGGCTGAAAACGATCATTGGAAAAGTGGCGGATAACGGTCAAAGTGCATTCATACCGGGTAGGAGACCTCGACAATATCATCGTAGCTCGAGGAAGTCTTTGTATACCATGCGGAAAAAGAAAGGAAATAAGGGATCATGATCATTAAAGTTGATCTTGAAAGCATATGACCGAGTCGGTGGGACTTCCTCCGTCATGTCCTTAAAACCGTGGGCTTTCAAGACACGATCCTCGATATTATTATGTACTCACTCTCGAGTACTTCTCTTGAGATACTTTGGAATGGGATGAGCCTTTGGAGGATTTATTGCCCAACCGTGGTCTAAAACAAGGAGATCCTTTGGCCCGTATTTGTTTGTTATAGTCATGCGGTGTTGAGTTGTCTTATTCAACAATCAATCATGGTAGGGAAACGTTTTGGTTATTGAATAAAATACTCCTTCTTTCATTTATTCTTTCAATGATAGGGCTGGAAGAGAGGTGATTGACAATCTTCACGTCTTTAAGAAAGAGCTACCTCTTGGAGAAAATGTGATATATTTCTCTTGCTCTCTTTGTCTTGTGCCTTGAATTTGTTACGGTTTAAGCTTACGCAATTTATTTCACGTTGGGATCTATTCTTTGATATTATTGTTGACAACGATTTATGTTGGGTCCGCCGTGTCTTGCACACGGCTCACGTTCACTAAGTACTAGGATTAAGAGTACAACTTGAAACGAAAAGACATAGGACATGATGGAGAATATATATGGTATTTATCCATGATCCTCATGATATCTTCAATGTCATAAAGAATTCAATTTTATTCATATTTATATTCCTCCTTCCTTATTATGTTGAGTTTTGTGCACTATTACACAATTTTTGTGACATCGAGACACAATTGAGGGCAAAATTAGACTAAAGTTTTTTTTTTGAGAAAAAGAATAATTATATAATTTCATAATGGAGGTGTTTGATGGTATTATAAAGACTCGAGAAATAAAATTCTATGTGTCGAGAGATATATGATTAGAGGTGATTTTTATAAAAAGTCCATTTCTCCTTTCTCGCTCTTGTTTCTCTCTCTTTTTGCTCTCATCTGAAAGCCTTTCCTGTGTTGATCCGCCGCCCCTCCGGCATCTTGCCGGGGGAGGCTTGTAGTATGTAGTTTTTCTCTTTTGTTTTTCTCTCCGTTTTCTCCTTCCTCTCTGTCATCCACGGCTGGAGGCACTTCGCCTCTCTCCGGCCGCCGGGTTGTTGGGTGGTAGATAGTTGGCTTTGGCTCTGTATTGATGATTTTTCGGCCTTTCTTCTCTACTTCCGGTCAGATCTTGGACTGATCTGTGTTTCCCTGGCATCAGTTGTGGCGCTCTCCCGGTCTTGGCTTTCACTCCGGCAAGCACCTCGGTCCTTATGCTTTCGGGCTTTTGCATTCTGCTTCGGACTGGCGTGTTGGCCCGGGGTCCTGGTGGTTGGTGACAGGCGAGGGTGGAGTCGCGGCTTCCGGCGGCGGTTTCTTTTTCAATCTTTTTTTTTTTGTTTTAGTCTGTATTATTTGTTTGTCGTCGGGTAATAGATTGCTTTTAGATGATCCATGTGTTCTGGACGCCCCTTTCCTTTGGGCTAAGTATCCAAATGTCGACGCCTCCCGCCGATCACCAACTGGGGTCGAACCCTCAGGCTTGCCTCCTTCTGACTCAGGGGCACGAAAAGATCAAGATCCGGATGCATAGACCCTTTTCTAGGCACGATTTGTGGCCTAGTTCGGCGTGGTTCGGTTTTCCCACAAAATGTTGGGCAGATGTTCCACCCAATTCTCTCATTCTTCTTCAAGTCTCTTATTGAGACCAGTCTTGATTTGCCTTTTAGTGTGCTCGACTTGTCCATTCGCTTGCGGGTAGCCAACAGATGTGAAATGCTGGGCGATCCCTAGTTCGGAACACCATGCCTGGACAGTCCTATCCTCAAATTGAGTCCCATTATCCGAGATCGTTGTCTTAGGTATGCCATAGCTGCATATGGTGTCTTTATTTGGTTTTAATCTTTCCTTGCATTCCACTATTTGTTGTGGTGAGGTTTTGGCCTAGGTGATTGAAGGTTGTTGATTCAAATGGTGTGGCAATGCTGGTGTTTTTTTTGTCTTTAGAAAAATGGAAGAGCCTAAATTCTCTATTGATGAGGCCGAACTGCTGCTATTTAATGCATTTTCTGCTTCATACGTCTTTCATGAAGTTTGATGTGGTGCGGGTTTGAAGGATAAAGGTCTATCATGGATAAAACATACTGCTTTGGTCTTTAACAACTTGAAGAATGTTTTAGTTCCTCTGATATGCTTTTTGATTATATTCAATAGTATTAGGCTTTTATTATCTTGATTCCCGGGGAGTTGCATCTCCATAATGCTTTGATAGATTGTTTCGTTACGATATCCACCATTTTTTGATAGATTGTTGTATTACGCAATGTTAATGGTAATATTTTGTCTGTTAATAAAAATGTGTTACTGTGTTAGTGTAAACGCTGCGATAAAATTCGGTTTTCAAATAATACGTCGAAAAGGTATCAAATGAGGTCTCAAAATAAAGATAAAAAAAATATGAACTTTGGTGAAACAATTTTGATGATCGGTGTTTTAAATCAAAAGTTACGGTCGTTTATAAGAAAAACGCTCAGGTTAATGCAAATATTTTTTCGGCTTTCAAAATTTACGTCGGAAGGGTATCGTATTTGGGCTCAAATTAAAGAGCAAAAAAAAAAAGAATTTTGGTGAAAAAAATTTCGATGATTGGAGTTTTAAATCAAAAGTTACGGTTATGAAAAAAAAAAAAAAAAAAAAAAAAAAACCTGAAGCGGAAGCACATTTATCGGAAACTGAAGGATATATGTATTGTTATTAAAGGGGTAATTTTGTCCGTCTGATTTTTTTTTTGGTCCTTTTTACAACTAAAAACGAATATGTCATATTTATTAATTTTTTAATTAAAAATGAGCTTTTCCCTCAATCCCCCCTCCCCCAAATTTTTTTTTAATAAAATGCATTTTTAGAACTATTTAAAAAAATTATACACTAATATATACTAAATGACACGGTAATATTTTTTTTAAAAAAAAATTGACCCTTTACCCAATCTTATATAGATTTCTAAAATTAATACTTATAAACTTATAATATGATATGTCGTTTCTCGATTTCCGACCCGTGTCCCAGAATTCCTGCGGCCGTCCCTGCCCATACACCCAATTGCATGTTCAACAAGTTATGTAGTGATTTGCATGAAGAATCAATCAATCGTAGCTACTTATTATATTATATATACATGGATTATTACCATATAATTTTATTTTTTTAACAGTACCATATATTTCTTAGTTTCTTATAATCAATTTAATTACTTTCCTTAATATATGAGTGATAACAATATAATAAAATCACATTGTTTTTTTTTTTTTTCCTTAAATCACATTGTTTATGTAAAAGCTTCGAATCGCTTTTGATATTCTTTCCGTAAATTATTTAGCCGACTTAATTAAGATGGCTGTGTATATATATATATATATATATCATTCCTCATAACTTTTTCATTACATCAAATCGTCATCTGCCTCCACTCTGATTTTTCCAGCTTCTAACTTGGATCAATTAAGTACTGCTGCGGTACGTTCAAGTTTTGAAGCAATTAATTAGTAATCCAAATCATCTTGTCTCACGTAAGTGTCTCGATCTTCTTGTTTTATTTTGTTTCTTGTTTTTTAATTTATTCATCCAAATCTAAGAACTTGAACGTTATTCCAAAAAAAAAAAAAAAGAAAAGAAAAACTTGAACGTACTTGATCTTGTCTCACATGCATATTTTGTCTTTATATATGTGATTTAAGAACTTGATCTTCTTTTTTTAATTAGTCTATATATCCAAGAACTTTATATGCGATTCTCATCTTGTCACGTAAGTGTCTCTTCTTGTTTTATTTTGTTTTTCTTGTTTTTTATTCATTCATATCCAAGAACTTTATATGTGATTTAAGAAATCGATCTTCGTTTTTAGTTAGTTGTATATTTTAATTCACCGGCATGATAAATATCAGAATTTAATTAACTACTTGGTAGCAATTAATGGAAACGAATGTGTAGTGATCGATATATCTTTTATATGCATGCATGTTTTTTTTTTGCTTTCTGAGGGGGTTTTGCATGGCTTTTTATCCGAGATGTTTAACCTGATGGGGTCTTATCAGGGGCGGGGGTGGGGGTGTAATATATAAATTTATGAAAGTATTGTGAGGGCAGAGCCAGGATTTTGATTTCGGGTGAGCTAATAAACTATATTGAGTTCATCGGATAAGCTGGAAAAAAAACATTATATGGATCAAACTAGACTACATAAATTTTATAGTGTAATATATTTTTTTCCGGATGGCTGAGCCCCTTTGTCCATATACTAGATACGGCTTGTGATTGATATAACCCTGTGCTTCTTCTCTCTGTTTGTTTTTCTTCTTTTTTTTTTTTTTTTTTTCCTTCTTTGTTTTTTAAGAATTCATTAAACTTTATATAAAAGTATATATGGCAATATTATGAAATTGTTTATATTTTGGCATTAATTTTTATGCGGTACTGCATCATTGGTGTTATACTTGGCTTGTATCTTCCCAACACAAAAGAGGTTAATTAGGAATTGCTCAAAGAAAAAAATTGTTAAATTCTATGTAAAATACAGGAATACGACTAGTGATTAATTATTAATAGATGCGTAATGACACAACCCGGCACTAAATAACAGAAATATGTATTAATTATTGTTGAACAGGAAATGGAAAACGGGTTTGCCAACTTCAGAACAAGTTATACTCGAGTTAGACGATCGTTTTCGCGTAGTAAAAGACGCTGCGAGAATGGCCGTACTTAACAAGAGTTGGTACAGGGCATACCTTAAATCCAAGTTTAAGGTATTCAATTTCGGCAACCAGCCGGAAGCTTTCGTGAAGGACTGCGTGATTAAGGGGTTGGCGGAGCCCGGTGACCTGATGGGGTTCCATATCTATTGCGGAGTCGATTATGGTGATGATTTCCTATCGACACTAGATGGTTGGGTCCGGCAGGCTGTTGTTAATAGGAAAGCAACACAACTAGTCCTCCACCCTGTATTAGAGAGTTACCACAACATTCCGTTTACACCTTTACAAGGAAGCAACCTTGTTACAATGTGGCTGGGTAGGTGTAGGATTCAAGATGCTAATTACGATCTTCCTCGTTTGGAGAAGCTATTCTTAGTTGATTGCTCGATGGAGAAAGGAAAATCCGTGGAAAGCTTTTTGTCAGGCTGTGGTACGGTCAAACACGCCGAGTTGATTAGATGTGCATCGGTGGGGGAAAATCTCTCGATCAACAATTGCACAGAGCTAACATATTTCAAATTCATCTCAAGGGAGGAGCACAATCATGTGTCGATTCGTATCGAAGCCCCAAGCCTTCGCGTGTTATGGCTGGAGGGTGGGAGGGTTGAGGATCATGCAATCGTTTGCCCGGCGCTAACCAAGTTCAAAGCACGCAGCTGTGTGTTCGATACAGATGATGTCGCGAATGATTTATATAATCTCTTGGAGCTAGAATTAGAAAATTGGAGGAGCGGTACGATAGGATCTAGTCAAATTTTCAATAATTCTATTGAGAATTTGGTATTCAAGAACTGTCCTGAACAGCCTGAGTTGATCGTTACCCGGAATCTTAAAAGGTGGGAGAGTTCCGGTCATTCCGACACTTTGCCAGAAGTACCAATTTTAACACGAGCATCACTTGAAAGTCCTCGACCCGAAGTTGAAGTTCGTGTACGTGCTAGGCTTGCCACAGGTGATCAACATCAAGAGCGTCGAGACAAATGGATTAGCGAGATGCAGCGTTGTTTGAGGTCTCTTAGTAACCTCGACAATATCAAACTGGGCATATGTTTTTTATCCTCTTCTCAGGTTTTTTTTTTTTTTTTTTTCTTCTTCTGTTCCTTATATATAATTCATATCTTATTCAGTCAATCTTTTTTCAATGAAGCTACTCGATTAAAAAAAAAATATTGAAACGTAAGTGTGAGATCTTAACTTGTGACTTAATGCATTTCACTTTTGCAGTGTATAATACTTGAAAGATCCTGGGATGTGGTTGCTTTGCTAAAGGATATGCTAAAGGATATGGACGACGACGGAGTGATAGTGCATATATCGTCAGAGGGCATCGTGGACGACGTCCTAAACGAAGTATATCGGGGGGAGGGGCATCGTAGGATCCGGCTACGCGTGTTATATTCACAGGACGCCTTTGTTAAGGTACGTACTCCACTCCGTATTTTGATTGACGTAAATCCCTCGTTCCGTGTCAGTACACACGAATAGCTAAATACACTCTTTACCTAGCTAGTAGTAATGTGTGTTTTTACTGTTGTTGGCAGGGAGTAAAAGAAGAAACCAAAAGACGAGATGAGAATGTGAAGGTGGTTGAGTTTGAGGAAACAGAAGCAGCAGCAACAACAGAGGATCTTGTAGTTATTAACTTTGTTAACAATGTTGCAAATCGCACAACATTGAAATCTGTTGTTGGTATCTTAGTAGAGAATTATAAACCTCCTGAACCTTTGATTGAATCAGAATATCCATTGTCTTTGGAATATTCTCAACGCACTGCTCCAATTCCATGAGAAAGGATCCGATCCTGCTGCTTGCTGGTGATTGATGAAGAAGCTGAAGGCGTCTGTCAGTGTCATGTTGCTTGCTTTGATTTGTCATTAATAATTAGAGCTTTTCTTGGATTGGATTGGATTGATGGTACAATTTATTTAGCATTTTGAGTTTTCAGATATTACAGCTCGATCTATTGATATATGTATTTCTCCTATGAATATTGTTTTACCGTTAATTTATTTTAATTACTTTCCTCCTCAAACTAAAGTGTTTAATTTGTTTTCTTATATCAAATTATAAGACTAATTTGATAGTAATAATTAGTGTTTGACATGTCACACTACTACTACTACTACTACTACTACTACTACTTCTTCTTCTTCTTCTTCTTCTTCTTCTTCTATCGACACGCTTTACGAACGTGAGAAAAAGGGACAAGACACAACAATATAGGATGGCCGGTTCACCACCTGCGGTAGGGCCAGAAATGTGAATGTGGAGGTAACTGAGTTTCAAGAAGCACAAGGAGGAGATGAAGCAATAGAGGAAGGGCTATTGGATCCTGTAGTTACAGACTTTATTGACAAGGTTAAATCTCACGCAGAATCTCGTGCAAATCCAACAAACATTGAAATCAGTTGGTATCTCAGTGAAGAATTATAAACCTTCTGCACAATTAATTGAATCAGAATATCCGTTGTCCCTGGATTTGAATATTCTCAACGCACTGCTCCAGTTCCATGAGAACTACTACTACATTCAATTCGATCCTGCTGCTTGCTGCTTGATGCTGGTGATCATGAAGAAGCAAAGGCGTCTGTTGCTTTTCTTTTATCATTTACTTGAGAGTTTTACTTCTTAATTCCCTTGGATTTGATAGTACAATTTAGTTTCTAAGTTCTCAGGTATTTCATTCAGCTCTATATATTTCTCTTACTATGAATTTTGTTGTTATTCTATTCAAATAATATGAAGGGTAAGGACACTTTACATTTCAAGTCTACATAGAGCTTCTATAATATAACACTAAAATATTCTACTGCGTGCACAATTAGTATGGAATAAGAAGATTTGAATCTAAAAAGCTCACTTACTAGAGCATGAATTAGAAAGATAACCAAGGATTTCGTTTCTGAGATGCACACGAGTGATGAAGTGAGTTTACATGCTTGCAAAACGATAATAAATTATTACAGGAGACAAATTACAGAGAGAAATTTGACATATTCATATCAGACATCGTCTTCAAGCAATGCAGCAGACGTTGTGCAAAATTGAAAAGCTGAAGCAATGCAGACTATGATCGAGTCTTGTTCTTTTTAAAGTACACACGGACATTATATATATGGAAGCAGCTTGAGAAACAGAGTCACGTGTTTGACATATGTCGATTAATGGTCTTATTTCCTGCCATATCCATCCATCCAATCCAACAAGACTACAAACGAGAGCTGAAATCAGACAATCTTTGCAATGAAATCGTACTCCTTAATTTTGTTTACTTGTTATGATCGGACTAGCTATCAGGTTCAAGAAGCCTCGTAAGTGGTCGTAGGTAGGTAGGTAGGTAGGTACAACACTTTCGGAAACAAGCCATTTCTCATACCTACCTACCACATTCTGCTCGCTAATCAACATGCATATATATATATATAATAGCAACCCTTCTTTCGCGTATCCAATGCTGACGTGGCAGTTAGCAATTGGACGAGAGCCGTAATGAAACTACTGTCTCTCTCCTGTATTACATCCAATAACACGTACCCTTTTCACCATTTTCCTCCATGTGGTTCAATCAGCTTTATGTTTCGCCTCTAACCGTCCAATTTGAAGCCTATACCCAATAATACATTCTCTTCTATTTCCAGATTCTCTTGTATTATTAACCTCACCAACAGCTCCGGTTTTAATCAAGAGGCTAATATCGGATTAATATTCGGATCCAACCGGCCAGATAATGCAATGCATCAGCCATCAGAATCACTACTCTGCACTTGAAGCTTTCCACTCTCTATATATACAAAATGTCTCCCAATTCAATGTCTTCAAAACTCTGCTTGCAATTGTGTTCTATACATAAAGAATTTACCGAGAAACACGGATGGCTAGACGACAATCCCGGGATCATTTTTTCCATCAACACTTGAAACACTAGAACCTTCCCGTGCCTTGTTTAACGCGTCTGGAATGAGGCGTTGCACGTAAGATAGCCAATCTTCAGGTGATAAGGAATCAATTGCTGCAACTTCTCTACCTTAATTTGTATTCATGATTTCAGCAGAATGTAAACCAAAGCATTTTATTATCAGTGCCACAAACAACTGCACATCAGAAAAGCCGACGTATCAAAAATGCATGGTTAAAAAGAGACTAAAAATTTGTGGTTATAATGCTTGTCAATCGGTATAATCGTCAACCAATTAGCTAGTGAATGCAGGGTGGGGAACCTTACGTTAAAACTCATCTCTTCTCCATCTGAACTCCTCAAATGTCAAAGATTTACTGCAGCAGGTTACCTGTGTGTAATCGGCTTCTAATCATATGACACTTGTAATGAATCCGTAGCAGCGCCTGTTATGAATTACTCTTCAATTGATTTTCAAATCAAAGTTGTAAGAACCTCAAACACCACAAAACCAACGAATATATATATAACAGGAACAGATCTTGAGCCTACTAATTAAACACTTCCAGATCCAGCCCCCATAACCCTCTAATTTCTAGAATGTGAAATGTGAAAGAGCTTAAAACAAGATCAGGGTTGGAACTCACTTGGCTGCAATCGGGTCGGGTCACCAACAATTGATCCACACACCTCTTTCTATATCCCTCATTGTCTTGCTGTTACCCTAAGATATCCAATGAACCTCCTTTATTATATCACCTGATTGCATATAAGATCAAAAGTGCGATTAAAGGGTGTCGGCCTTCTTTTGAAAATTAAAAGCATTTCTATTCTTCCATATGTGACACAAATTAAGCAAAAATAAAGAGATCGAGGGATTACTTCAGAAATCAAAGCATAATCATCAGAACGTTTAGGAAGAAAATTTCAATGCAATGCCAGACTGAATCACCAACTCAAACGATTGCTATCTGTGAGCCCTTCAGGTGGTTTAGAAGAGTAAATTTACATGCTGCAAACAAGAGAGTGAAAGACAAAAGAGAGAAAATGTAGCATTATTACATGAAGAAAAGCAGAAACGGTAACCATAACGGACCTCGACTTCAGACAATGGAGGCATTGGGCAAGTTGAAAAGCCGAAGCAATGCAGACTGAATCACCATGATAATCAATTCAAATGATGGTTACCTGTGAGCCCTTCCGATGCAAAAAAGTAATTTCACATGCTGCAAACAAGAAGTTCCAAGGCAAAAGAGAGAAATTAAGCATTATTAATTGAAGCAAAGCCATAAATTGATAACCATAACAAACCTCGTTCTCAAACATAGAGCAACGTCTTCCCCGCAACAGCATCATCATCCACTGTCAGAAACACTGTTGCAGCCTCATTATCCTGAGCAAACAACTCTGCCTTTTGCCTCTGTTCAGCCGTAAAGATCAAGAGTGACAAGTTCAGCAGTTGGTGTCGTAAATGGTTGTTCATCAAACTCTCCTACAGCTGCTACACAGAGTGCAATAATGAAACATGACAAGTTCAGGAGTGACAAATTCAGTTGTTGTTGGCATGCCTAATGCTCGCTTTAAATACTCCTAGAACTGTTAGTCACAATGGTATGATGAACGTTGCAAGCACAGGATCGAGTGACGAATTCGGTTGTTGTTTCCATGCCTAATGCCTGCCTTTAATTCTCCAAGAACCTGTTAGCCATATGGGAACGATGAACGTTTCAAGCTCAGGAGCGACAAATTCAGTAGTTGGCATGGCTAATGCTTTGAATTTTCCTAGAGCTATTAATTAGTCATAACAGAATCATGAACGTGTCGAGCTCAGGAATGACAAATGCATTTGCCATGGCTAATGCTTTGAATTCTCCTAGAGGTGTTAGTCATAATGGCATGATAAATGTTTTAAGCTCAGGCTCAGTTGTTGGCATGGCTAATGCTTTAGACAAGCAAGTGGAACGAATAAGAAGGAGAATGATAAAGAATAGAGAATCTGCTGCAAGGTCTCGAACCCGGAAGCAGGAATATATTACCGAGTTAGAAGAATAAATAGCCAAACTTAAAGAAATTAACAGGGGGCGCTCATGAACATGCAGAAGAACCAGGAACCGGAGTCAGGCAAAGAAGTTAAGCGAAAGCGATTACACAGGGCGTTGACACGGCAATGGTAATTAATGAGAGTATGAAGCAAGAAACACCCTTGGTTAGAAGAGGCATCATCTGCCATTGGATACTAATGTTACCATGTTTGCTGAAGAACTACTTATCATTCGCTTCATCTTTGGAAGCCAAAAAGGGGAAGTAACATTCATAATACTGTTTAAGAAAAGGGAAAACTGAATCAGAAAAAACACAGCTTCTTGAAATAATACTACTGATCCCAAAAAAAAAAAAAAAAAAATCCTGATTCACTTCAGATTAACATTCGACATAAGTTGCATTGGACCTATATTTCAAACTCGTTGACCAATGATTTTAAGGACTAAAGCATCGATCGATCGACTAGTACACGCAGAGTACACGTCCTTATTCCTAAACTACAAGCAAATCAGATCAATGGAATTTAGTTTCCTCACTTCAAATGATTGTTGTCTGTGTGAGTCCTTCAGATGTAAGAAAGTAAATTCTGCAAACAAGAAATTCCAAGACAAAAGTGAGAAATTTAGCATTATTACATGATGCAAAGCAGAATTATATAGTAACCATATATAACAAACCTTAGTTTTCAAACAATGCAGACATTGTACAGATCAAAAAGATGAAGCAATGCAGGCTGATTGGCTTCTTCAACATTTTCACTGATGGCTTGAGGATGATACTTAATCCTTTGAGCAGAAGAAGGAGCAAAAAGATTAGACAGCGACGCCACTAAAAATTGCCTTGGATCCTCAATATCCTTCAAAGGGTCTTCATCCTGTTTCTTTCCTGCGTTGTAGAGAGGAGCAAAATCGATGGTTTCGCTGAATTCTGGAATTTCAGGCTCATCATCATGTACCCTTGTCTGCTCAAGTCGCGAAAGAAGTGTAATGATACTGTCCAACATCTTCCCCAGAGCTTGACGTAAAAATATCTGGAGACTCGCAAATCAGTCGTGTTAAAGCAATAGATGTAAGCTTTAACTCAATGGGATTCGTAATCAGTTTAAGATTGGGTATCCAAAACTGCTCCAATATGACTAGAAAAGCATTCGGCTGGACTGCTGTGTTTACTGAACTGACAAGGTTTTTGGGACCGTCTTTTAGCAGGAATAGAGACATGAACACAATGATATTCTTCACACTTTTTTGAGTCCTCTTATTTCGCAACCGGTTAAAAAGGGAAACCCATAAATGCCTTACTAATGGTGAAATTGCATCAAATCCAAGGTTTTCCATAACGGTGTTTAGGACATAATATCCCTGGTCGTCTATGGCTGAAGACGAAACAAGCTTACCATATATCACACTTGGAAAACTGAGCTCATGTGAAAAGTAACCAGCGTTTGCTTTGCTCATCCACGTGTCAGGCAAACGAAGAATATCGAAGACTTGAGAATAGTACTCCACAGGCAGAAGAGGTCTGTTCAAGTAAACAAGCTCTGCCAGCAACCGGAAAGCATAGGTAAGGAATACACTGATATCTCTAGCCAAAATCATTTGCAGAATTGGATAAAGTTTCTTTTCCAATAGAGACACAAGACAAATCTCCTCTTTACACGGCCTTCCCTTTATTTCTTTCGAGAGAAAACATACCCTTCTAATAAGCCCAGTCAATGATTCAAATAGATAGTCATTGAATGAAGGATTTTTCGGATTCTGACAAACTTTGTGAAGAATAGTTGTCAGCCGTTCTATACAAAGTGAAGCTATATCAGCAGTCAGGTCACCTACCAAAACAACATGCATTATACATTTCATGACATACGGATTTTCTTCAGATTCACGATTACTGAGGGCACCAAAGAGGTTACTCATCAGCTTCGGCAAAATCGGACTAATATCTTCTGAAGTATACCCAGCTCTGGAAAACAAACTTTCATAATATGAACGACGCCGACGCCTCTCACTATCATCTTTGTGCCGCGATAAGAGTTCCTCTAACTTATCTGGTAAAGTCACTCTTTCATCTTTGACCAGCAAGAGTTCCTCAATGAACCTTGCGGCACACGAGTGAACCGCGTAATTCGGTGAAGTAAGTAACCGAATAACACCAGGGAGAGCATCCAATGCATGCATTTTTAATATCTGATTTCTAAACAATATGAAGAACTTCAGCGATATAGCTTTTACCATTGGAAAAGATGTGACATCCTCATTATCTAATTCATCAACAATAAACATATAACAAAAGCATTCAAAATCCACTATGTCAGTTGAAACAAAGGTTCCAGCAGCATTTTCGGTGGCAAGAGAAATAGCCAAATAAACAGCACAATACATGTACTTCCAATTGCCTTTGCGGTTACCCTTGAACCTATGCTCACATCTCAAAGTTTGAAAATGAACTTCCTTGGCTACTTTATCCTTATAATGTGTAGCCATCCCTTTGAGGAGCTCACATGAAATCCTTGTTATTGTGCCAATATTGCTTCCTTCCTTATCCTTCCAAATGAACTCTATCGGATTCATCTTAAACAACTCCTCATCCACATCATGCAGCATTACGATGGGAAAAACAATACTTTCATAAATCTGACGCAATATTACGTCGCTAGAAAGCAGAATGTGGTGACTACTTTTGCTAACCGAGGTCAGAAACTTAATTGCACTGACAATCAGCCGCTTGCTGCCATGTGATGAAGAAGAAGAAACAACAAGACTCAAAACGGACTCCACAAAGCCACTCAAATAGCCTTGTTGAAACAACAACTCCTCCTCCTTTATCACATAAAGACTGATATTCTCACAAATCGCAGCACGCAGGTCAGCAAGCGCAAGCTCATCAACACCATGAAAATTTAATGTAATGTACTTGTTGAACTCAACCATCCACACACTCATATGGTCCTTAAAAAACTCATGCACCTCATGAAAATTCAAATAGTAAAAAATAGAACAACACAACCGCTGCGATTCGATATAAAGCTTAAGGGTGGGAGCATCGGCTGCCCCTGATTCCAACGTTTGATCAATCAGGTTTGCTGTTCGATTAAATAAATCTGACAAAGGCTGGGCAAAATTATCCAGACAATATTTCAAATCAACAGGCAAATCGTTACCTCTAAAGTTCATAAACAAAGAATTAACCGAGACTAAAAGTCCATTAATCCATGCATAATCATCAGTCTGCAGGCGGCAAATCTTATGAAAATGTGCTACCATCTCCGGCAGCAAAGCAGGCCACTCCATCAGGTAAATCGTGCTGTCCAATTAATTACAGGGCGGATTGCGGAATCCTTTGCCGAGAAATGGCTCAGCGGTAAGGCGAAATAGACCAGCGGCGGCGCCGTGATTGGATCTTTCGGCAACGTCAGCTTAACGGCTGGGCTAAGGTTGTTGGAGTGTATTGAGAAAACATTGGGAGAGAAATGGTCCAACTTTCAGAATTCCACACGCATTTGCAACTTTTGATCAAATTTAAATAAACCGAGCGCGGGCAAAAGTAGGTGTAATTCATTGTTGTTGTTGTTGTTGTTGTTGTTTTTTTTTTTTTTTAGACTTTTTGAAAAGGAGAAAAACAATTCAGAAATTAGCAAAAAGGACAGGTATAATATTTTTTTTTTAGTAAAGAGTGACGGTCAGAATGACAAAATTACCCTTCAAATCATTTTTTTAGAAAGAATCTGGCCGATCAATTTGTACCTCAACAACTTCCCCTTCAATAACCTCATTCTCTTCCTTAATTCTAACACCAATGGCTTTCCTAAACGCTTGCATTAGCGCCTCGGTTTTCGACATCTCAAGAGAAAACAACTCACTTCCTGCAAGCATAGCAATAGGGGTTTCACCGCCTAAAGATTTCGCCATACCCATGCATTATAGCGCTTTTTTCTGACTGCTGGCTTACGGTAAAAGAACATCTCTTCCAGCGATTTGTCCGTCTTGCACCATTTTAACAATGATTCCGGCGGATTTCCGAGCTTTCGTCTGACCAACCATGCCTTCTGAGGCTAAGCGAGGCTCCAGAGCTGAGTCGAGACCTAGGCCTCGAATATAGGAATGAGCCCCTCAAATCAACGACTCTGCAACGGGAAACTTCGTCATCTCCACCCATGTACTATCCACATTCGACACAGAAACTAATTTAGGATATCTTGCCACAAATTCCGAAAAGCTGCAAAAGTTTCATAAGAAAATCTATGTCTTAATTGCTTCTTTGCCTGCATAAAAGGGAGGAGGCGAAGGGATAGAATTTTTGGGATGCACGCGAGAAGTCGAAAGAGGGAGAAGCGGAGGAATCAGATCCAGAAATTATCGGATGCTGTAGAAGAAAGGTAGATTGGTCAACTGAAAGGGTATGGAAGGGTAATTTAGATAAGTTAGACAAAATGTGTCCTTATAAACAAATAAGATTTAAGGGTGTCCTAAATGTCTATTAAGTGTTGAAACTAGTTCTTATAAACAAATATCCATATTTTTTTTAATAAAGAGGACAACTGACGGTCAGAATGACAAAATTACCCTTCAAATCATTTTTTTAGAAAGAAGCTGCCGCATGGAAGCTAGCTAATGACCACGTCTGCTACCTAATAACCACGTTCAAATATATATACTAGTAAGATAAGATCATGCACCGTGCCCAAGCACGTGCGCGCATCTTATATCTTTATATGATTTAACCTATTAAGTGTAAAAGAATTATGAAGTTAAATACTCATTATTAAAGTAGAATAGAAAATAGTGTGTGTGAATATGCCACATCCCAGGTAAATGTGCAATCATATTAGAAAAGGATTGTGTAACATTATACTGATTTGATTCACACATAATATAGTAAATGATGAAATTAAAGGCCCAAAGTTATTATACATAGCGATTCGATATCAATCATTTCACGCGATGATGATAAGGCAATTGTTTTAGCCATGCCTACATCTAGGATAGGGTTGTATTATAGTGTGGTCTTACACATTAATTTTTTAGATAGGAATGAGCACATTATGTGTCAAATTTTCTTAAAACTTATATTACGTGGAAAAACCAAATTAAGATTTGACAATGAGGCAAAATCAATGAATATTTATTCAATTTGTAGTAGTATCTTTATCTTATTTTCGTGATAAATTGTTTGATTTTTACACCACTTTGTAATTTTCCATACCTGTGCATGATGCACGGATTTTTAGGCTAGTGCTAAATGTTTTAACCTAACTATCAAAATAATGCTAAATTTTTTAACCTTAATTAAATAGGCACCTAACACGGAAAGCAAAAGTTCCAAATTGATTACTAAATTTAGTAATCCGTGATATATCTGACGAAAAAAAAATTCTCAATTGATTACTAAATTGGAGTGAAGAATCAAATCGACGATTCCTTCAAATTTTCAACTTATCAAGTCGAAAGAATTATTAAGTAAAATAATGTGTAACTAAAATATCATTCCGTTAATGATGCAATTTAGCCCTCATACATATTATATATAACATTCGATGTCATACATTTGCTACATATATTCACGCATTAAAAGGTGATACAATTGAGTCATTCTCAAAATGGAACAATTTAACTCAAACCCTTCTTCTAAAAAAAAAAAATTTACAAATTTGGGCTGCCACATGAACGATAAAAATTAAAATTAAAATAAAAAAAAAAATATTGGGCGGATTTACTAGTAGATGAACGATAAAATAATGAATAAATAAAAAAAAAAACACTTGTCACACACCCCCACAATTCCTTTCTTATTACATAGTTAGGATTATATATATATATATATATATATATATATATATATATATATATATATATATATATATATATATATATATATATATATATATATATCACTTCTATCAATTTTTTAATTAGTTATGTCTATTAATTATATTTCCAATCATCAGAATTTTTTCACGATAATTAATTTTTTCGTGATCTTTATTTTGATACCAATATTGATATCTTTCGAATATAATTTGGAAAATCATTTTTTTTAAAAATAATATGTCATTTAATTTGTCACTAGTATATCACTGACACTGGTGAAGGTGTGTCACTGGTGTTAATAATAAATTTCAGATCTATGATATGTCACTACTAATTATCACAATGTTCGACACTACCATTAGACATTGTGATACCATGTGACAATACTATTTGACACTACCGTTTGACATTGTGATACTATAGATTCACATTATAACAACGGTAACAACACCATGTGACTTTATTATTTGACACTACCATTTGACATTGTGATATCACGTGACACTACAATTTGACACTATGGCATTAGTGACAATAACAGAGTCATCGTAAATATATAAGTAGTGTCAATTCGAGTTAATGATATAGATCGACACTATGACAACATTGACAATACCATAGTCAAAATAAAGAGAAGAAAAAATAAAAAATATACTGAAAAAATTATAATGATTGAAACGTACCCTAAAAGATATGATTGAATAATAAAATTTGATATTCGTCGAAAAAATAAAAAAGTAGATAGAGTAGACTTTTTTATTTTATTTTTTGGAACATTTTTTAGATTTTTTCTCCTTCACAGCTAGTTGGTTGAACACTGGAACGTGTGTTTCAACTTTTTTATTTTTTACTTTTTTGGTAGAAAACGTGTGAAAAGAGAAAGGGGCATTTTTGTCCGTATACAATAAAAAATGTCTTTTTTACTAAAAATGTTCATGTCCTTTTTACAAATTTTACAAATATTTTTGTCCTTTTTAATAATTTTGCCTTTTTTTTAATAATAAACTTCAAAATGTGTGATCGAAAAGCATTTCTATGTCTTTTTTTTCCACAAAGGACGAAAGCATTCATTAATGAAATATTAATTCGTACAAAGCCAAACCGGAATACACCCATGCCAATAAACACTCATACATCGACTTTTGAAAGAAAAAGCGGCAAGTTTTACGAAGCAAACTTATTGCTTTCTCTTTCAATGTGCAAAACGTGGCAGGAAACAAAACGCGAAATGAACGACTTAACATCATCTAGAACAACTACAGAATCAAAAGGGGGAGACTGGCCTACTTCACAACAGTCAGCTAAAGTCTTATTATCAGTAAAGCAAACGTAGAGCTTGAGCCTCCGCATGACAAAGGCGGAATTGGCCACGGATCTTGGGAAGCCCAAGCTTCCACAATCGTACCATCCTCCACGAGAAGAAGTTTGCTCCGTAACCGGCTAGACAAGATTCCGACTTCAGTGTTGCATCGACAAAGGCCCTAATCCCACACGGAGAGAGTGCATGCATCAGACTGCAAGCAGGAGAGGAGGAAATAACATTAGAATCTACCCTCACCTCACAATGTACTGCTCAAAGTCAAACCACGCCTCATTAGCATATTTAGCGGTACTCTCCGGGGCCAAAACAAGGAATTGAAACAACTTTATTAACGCGCTTTCCAAATGAACCAAAGAATGAAACAAGAAAAAATTACACGATCGTTTAAAATCCACGAGGAGCCATGGAAGACACCGCATCCCACCAACATTTTACCGAGGCATTAGGAGCCGGAACTCTTCCTAAGAAACACCGGCAAATTTCCAAACCATTTGTGCGTAGAAATAAAAGAAATTAACTACTACCTCTGTCCTATAAAAAAGGTCCATTATTTTAAATTGAATTCTTTTAAATAAAATTGTTTATTTAAAAATTAATACATCGTTTAATGAATTTTTTTTCTAAATATACCATATCATAACATTTAATATTTATACATTCATTTTATATTCCAAAAAAGCATTTATTATTTGATAGAGATATATATACGCATCATCATAACTACAATACATTAAAGGATTTCTTAATCTATGTACACTATAAAAGGTTGACACTTTTTATGGGATGATGGTAGTACTCGTTCTTATGATAAAATCACAAGAAAAAGATATAAAATAGCTTAATTTATTGAAACTCAGAAGAAAAGATCACCAATCCACGGAGAAAGTGTGAAGAAAATATGAAGATGAGGAGAGGGGAGCAAAGAGGCACCCTCTCTTGTTTTTGGCTTGTAAAGTATCAAAATTAGGGATTGAAAATTCTTATTTTTATCTATATACTAATAAGAAATAAAGTTAGGACTCGCCTATGGGGTTAAAATAACATAATAGAGCGTTTAAATGGTAAAAAGAACTCATGCAAATTCGCTGCTAATATAATTCCATTCTGTCAACCTCGTCAATGGAATGGTAGGATCCTACCGTAACACTGTTTTATTTTTCTAACTTGAGCGCTTCACTTCAACTTCGTCGAAACGGCTCCAAATAACTCTGAAATGCCTCAAAACATCCAAAACAATGCCACCATCATATATATCTTAAAAAAGCATTAAAAAAACAACTATCAAAGCAATATCTTTTCACACAAAACGCATAAAAAATACACTATATACCTCACCAATTGTGTACTCATCAATTGCCTTGCTAGGATGGGTCATGATGGATCCATATATGGGTGTTACTACTTTAGAAGAGCTTCCTATAGGTGCTATGGTTATTTTGAAAGAAGAGATCGTCTCACAAGTACATTGATGGGGTTCGTGAGCCCCCATTGAACAAAGAAAATAATAAATACTCCTCCATTCCACAATAATCGAGCGATTCATTAAAATATTTTGTTCCATTTTATGTGAGGCAATACAATTTCCAATGTAACATTTATTGTGTTTTTACTTGATTTACCCTTATTTATTACATTAGGAGATAAAAAAAACAAGACTACTTTAATTATATCCAAGGACATTACAGTCATTTCATTGTAAAAGTTAATTCATTAACTCACATCCTTAATGCGCGTGATTTTGCAAATCGCCAGGATAAATTGGAGCGGAGGAGTACAACCCTAAAAATATATATGTGCATCCATTGAAAGTAAAAATTACTTAGAAAAATAATTTGTGCACCCGCTTAAATTTGTTTCTTAGATCTGCCAACATTAGAAAAAAAAATAATAGCTAGCATTAATTTACATAAAAGGCCATGAGCAAACTGAAAGAGCTACACGTATCGAGGCGGTATTGTCAAGAGGCGTTTTGTTATCGAGTACGTAAATGATGTAATATTGAAACGTAACATAATATGATTTTCTTTGTCACTGTAAAAACTTCTTTGACTAACCGACGGCCACCTTAAATACTATACAAGGTCTTTATTATTTTTTTTCCGACATATACACGGTCCTTATTATTAAATAAAGAAAATTGCTAGGAAAAACGTAGAGAGAATGAAATATATATATATATATATATATATATATATATATATATATATATATATATATATATATATATATACTAGGATTAAAAGTACAACTTGAAACGAAAAGACATAGGACATGATGGAGAATATATATGGTATTTATCCATGGTCCTCATGATATCTTCAATGTCATAAAGAATTCAATTTTATTCATATTTATATTCCTCCTCCCTTATTATGTTGAGTTATGTGCACTATTACACAATTTTTGTGACATCGAGGCACAATTGAGGGCAAATTAGACTAAAGATTTTTTTTTGAGAAAAAAGAATAATTATATAATTTCATAATGGAGGTGTTTGATGGTATTATAAAGACTCGAGAAATGAAATTTTATGTGTCGAGAAATATATGATTAGAGGTGATTTTTACAGAAAGACTCTTTCTCCTTTCTCGCTCTTGTTTCTCTCTCTTTTTGCTCTCATCTGAAAGCCTTTCCTGTGTTGATCCGCCGCCCCTCCGGCATCTTGCCGGGGGAGGCTTGTAGTATGTAGTTTTTCTCTTTTGTTTTTCTCTCCGTTTTCTCCTTCCTCTCTGTCATCCACGGCTGGAGGCACTTCGCCTCTCTCCGGCCGCCGGGTTGTTGGGTGGTAGATAGTTGGCTTTGGCTCTGTATTGATGATTTTTCGGCCTTTCTTCTCTACTTCCGGTCAGATCTGGGACTGATCTGTGTTTCCCTGGCATCAGTTGTGGCGCTCTCCCGGTCTTGGCTTTCACTCCGGCGAGCACCTCGGTCCTTATGCTTTCGGGCTTTTGCATTCTGCTTCGGACTGGCGTGTTTGCCCGGGGTCCTGGTGGTTGGTGACAGGCATTGGTGGAGTTGCGGCTTCCGGCGGCCGTTTATTTTTCAATCTGTTTTTTTTTTGTTTAAGCCTGTATTATGTGTTTGTCGTCGGGTAATAGATTGCTTTTAGATGATTCATGTGTTCTGGACGCCCCTTTCCTTTGGGCTAAGTATTCAAATGTCGACGCCTCCCGCCGATCACCAGCTGGGGTCGAACCCTCAGGCTTGCCTCCTTCTGACTCAGGAGCACGAAAAGATCAAGATCCGGATGCATAGACCCTTTTCTAGGCACGATTTGTTGCCTAGTTCGGCGTGGTTCGGTTTTCCCACAAAATGTTAGGCAGATGTTCCATCCAATTCTCTCATTCTTCTTCAAGTCTCTTATTCAGACCAGTCTTGATTTGCCTTTTAGTGTGCTCGACTTGTCCATTCGCTTGCGGGTAGCCAACATATGTGAAATGCTGGGCGATCCCTAGTTCGGAACACCATGCCTAGACAGTCCTATCCTCAAATTGAGTCACATTATCCGAGATCAGTGTCTTAGGTATGTCATATCTGCATGTGGTGTCTTTATTTGGTTTAATCTTTCCTTGCATTCCACTATTTGTTGTGGTGTGGTTTTGGCCTAGGTGATTGAAGATTGTTGATTCAAATGGTGTGGCAATGCTGGTGTTTTTTTGTCTTTAGAAAAATGGAAGAGCCTAAATTCTCTATTGATGAGGCCTAGCTGCTGCTATTTAGTGCATTTTCTGCTTCATACGTCTTTCATGAAGTTTGATGTGGTGCGGGTTTGAAGGATAAAGGTCTATCATGGGTAAAACATACTGCTTTGGTCTTCAACAACTTGAAGAATGTTTTAGTTCCCCTGATATGCTTTTTGATTATGTTTTATAGTATAAGGCTTTTATTATCTTGATTCCCCGGGAGTTGCATCTCCATAATGCTTTGATAGATTGTTTCGTTACGATATCCACCATTTTTTGATAGATTGTTGTATTACGCAATGTTAATGGTAATATTTTGTCTGTTAATAAAAATGTGTTACTGTGTTAGTGTAAACGCTGCGATAAAATTCGGCTTTCAAATACTACGTCGAAAAGGTATCAAATGAGGTCTCAAAATAAAGATAAAAAAAATATGAACTTTGGTGAAACAATTTTGATGATCGGTGTTTTAAATCAAAAGTTACGGTCGTTTATAAGAAAAACGCTCAGGTTAATGCAAATATTTTTTCGGCTTTCAAAATTTACGTCGGAAGGGTATCGTATTTGGGCTCAAATTAAAGAGCAAAAAAAAAAAAGAATTTTGGTGAAAAAAATTTCGATGATCGGAGTTTTAAATCAAAAATTCTGGTTATCTGAAAAAAAAAAAAAAAAAAAAAAAAAAAAAACACAAGCGGAAGCACATTTATCGGAGGCTGAAGGATATCTGCTGTATTTGTTATTAAAGGGGTAATTTTGTCCGTCTGATTTTTTTTTTGGTCCTTTTTACAACTAAAAACGAATATGTCATATTTATTAATTTTTTAATTAAAAATGAGCTTTTCCCTCAATCCCCCTCCCCAAATTTTTTTAATAAAATGCATTTTAGAACTATTTAAAAAAATTATACACTAATATATACTAAATGACACGGTAATATTTTTTTTAAAAAAAAATTGACCCTTTACCCAATCTTATATAGATTTCTAAAATTAATACTTATAAACTTATAATATGATATGTCGTTTCTCGATTTCCACCCAGGTAATAAAATTCTATGGTAAGTCGCCATACATCCACCCAATTGCATGTTCAACAAGTTATGTAGTGATTTGCATGAAGAATCAATCAATCGTAGCTACTTATTATATTATATATACATGGATTATTACCATATAATTTTATTTTTTTAACAGTACCATATATTTCTTAGTTTCTTATAATCAATTTAATTACTTTCCTTAATATATGAGTGATAACAATATAATAAAATCACATTTTTTTTTTTTTTTTTTTCCTTAAATCACATTGTTTATGTAAAAGCTTCGAATCGCTTTTGATATTCTTTCCGTAAATTATTTAGCCGACTTAATTAAGATGGCTGTATATATATATATATATATATCATTCCTCATAACTTTTCATTACATCAAATCGTCATCTGCCTCCACTCTGATTTTTCCAGCTTCTAACTTGGATCAATTAAGTACTGCTGCGGTACGTTCAAGTTTTGAAGCAATTAATTAGTAATCCAAATCATCTTGTCTCACGTAAGTGTCTCGATCTTCTTGTTTTATTTTGTTTCTTGTTTTTTAATTTATTCATCCAAATCTAAGAACTTGAACGTTATTCCAAAAAAAAAAAAAAAGAAAAGAAAAACTTGAACGTACTTGATCTTGTCTCACATGCATATTTTGTCTTTATATATGTGATTTAAGAACTTGATCTTCTTTTTTTAATTAGTCTATATATCCAAGAACTTTATATGCGATTCTCATCTTGTCACGTAAGTGTCTCTTCTTGTTTTATTTTGTTTTTCTTGTTTTTATTCATTCATATCCAAGAACTTTATATGTGATTTAAGAAATCGATCTTCGTTTTTAGTTAGTTGTATATTTTAATTCACCGGCATGATAAATATCAGAATTTAATTAACTACTTGGTAGCAATTAATGGAAACGAATGTGTAGTGATCGATATATCTTTTATATGCATGCATGTTTTTTTTTTGCTTTCTGAGGGGTTTTGCATGGCTTTTTATCCGAGATGTTTAACCTGATGGGGTCTTATCAGGGGCGGGGGTGGGGTGTAATATATAAATTTATGAAAGTATTGTGAGAAGCAGATAGGATTTTGATTCGGGTGGTAATAAACTATATTGAGTTAAATCGGATAATTTGGAAAAAAAAAACATTATATGGATCAAACTAATTACATAAATTTTATAGTGTAATATATTTTTTTAGGATTATTTTGCCCTTTGTCCATATACTAGATACGGCTTGTGATTGATATAACCCTGTGCTTCTTCTCTCTGTTTGTTTTTCTTCTCTTTTTTTTTTTTTTTTTTTTCCTTCTTTGTTTTTTAAGAATTCATTAAACTTTATATAAAAGTATATATGGCAATATTATGAAATTGTTTATATTTTGGCATTAATTTTTATGCGGTACTGCATCATTGGTGTTATACTTGGCTTGTATCTTCCCAACACAAAAGAGGTTAATTAGGAATTGCTCAAAGAAAAAAATTGTTAAATTCTATGTAAAATACAGGAATACGACTAGTGATTAATTATTAATAGATGCGTAATGACACAACCCGGCACTAAATAACAGAAATATGTATTAATTATTGTTGAACAGGAAATGGAAAACGGGGTTTGCCAACTTTCAGAACAAGTTATACTCGAGTTGTACGATCGTTTTCTCAGCGTAAAAGACGCTGCGAGAATGGCCGTACTTAACAAGAGTTGGTACAGGGCATACCTTAAATCCAAGTTTAAGGTATTCAATTTCGGCAACCAGCCGGAAGCTTTCGTGAAGGACTGCGTGATTAAGGGGTTGGCGGAGCCCGGTGACCTGATGGGGTTCCATATCTATTGCGGAGTCGATTATGGTGATGATTTCCTATCGACACTAGATGGTTGGGTCCGGCAGGCTGTTGTTAATAGGAAAGCAACACAACTAGTCCTCCACCCTGTATTAGAGAGTTACCACAACATTCCGTTTACACCTTTACAAGGAAGCAACCTTGTTACAATGTGGCTGGGTAGGTGTAGGATTCAAGATGCTAATTACGATCTTCCTCGTTTGGAGAAGCTATTCTTAGTTGATTGCTCGATGGAGAAAGGAAAATCCGTGGAAAGCTTTTTGTCAGTGTGGTGCGGTCAAACACGCCGAGTTGATTAGATGTGCATCGGTGGGGAAAATCTCTCGATCAACAATTGCACTGAGCTAACATATTTCAAATTCATCTCAAGGAGGAGCACAATCATGTGTCGATTCGTATCGAAGCCCCAAGCCTTCGCGTGTTATGGCTGGAGGGTGGGAGGGTTGAGGATCATGCAATCGTTTGCCCGGCGCTAACCAAGTTCAAAGCACGCATTTGTGTGTTCGATCTGAGATGATGTCGCGAATGATTTATATAATCTCTTGGAGCTAGAATTAGAAAATTGGAGGAGCGATGCGATAGGATCTAGTCAAATTTTCAATAATTCTATTGAGAATTTGGTATTCAAGAACTGTCCTGAACAGCCTGAGTTGATCGTTACCGGAATCTTAAAAGGTGGGAGAGTTCCGGTCATTCCGACACTTTGCCAGAAGTACCAATTTTAACACGAGCATCACTTGAAAGTCCTCGACCGAAGTTGAAGTTCGTGTACGTGCTAGGCTTGCCACAGGTGATCAACATCAAGAGCGTCGAGACAAATGGATTAGCGAGATGCAGCGTTGTTTGAGGTCTCTTAGTAACCTCGACAATATCAAACTGGGCATATGTTTTTTATCCTCTTCTCAGGTTTTTTTTTTTTTTTTCTTCTTCTGTTCCTTATATATAATTCATATCTTATTCAGTCAATCTTTTTCAATGAAGCTACTCGATTAAAAAAAAATATTGAAACGTAAGTGTGAGATCTTAACTTGTGACTTAATGCATTTCACTTTTGCAGTGTATAATACTTGAAAGATCCTGGGATGTGGTTGCTTTGCTAAAGGATATGCTAAAGGATATGGACGACGACGGAGTGATAGTGCATATATCGTCAGAGGGCATCGTGGACGACGTCCTAAACGAAGTATATCGGGGGGAGGGGCATCGTAGGATCCGGCCACGCGTGTTATATTCACAGGGCGCCTTTGTTAAATGCGTACTCCACTCCGTATTTTGATTGGCGTAAATCCCTCGTTCCGTGTCAGTACACACGAATAGCTAAATACACTCTTTACCTAGCTAGTAGTAATGTGTGTTTTTACTGTTGTTGGCAGGGAGTAAAAGAAGAAACCAAAAGACGAGATGAGAATGTGAAGGTGGTTGAGTTTGAGGAAACAGAAGCAGCAGCAACAACAGAGGATCTTGTAGTTATTAACTTTGTTAACAATGTTGCAAATCGCACAACATTGAAATCTGTTGTTGGTATCTTAGTAGAGAATTATAAACCTCCTGAACCTTTGATTGAATCAGAATATCCATTGTCTTTGGAATATTCTCAACGCACTGCTCCAATTCCATGAGAAAGGATCCGATCCTGCTGCTTGCTGGTGATTGATGAAGAAGCTGAAGGCGTCTGTCAGTGTCATGTTGCTTGCTTTGATTTGTCATTAATAATTAGAGCTTTTCTTGGATTGGATTGGATTGATGGTACAATTTATTTAGCATTTTGAGTTTTCAGATATTACAGCTCGATCTATTGATATATGTATTTCTCCTATGAATATTGTTTTACCGTTAATTTATTTTAATTACTTTCCTCCTCAAACTAAAGTGTTTAATTTGTTTTCTTATATCAAATTATAAGACTAATTTGATAGTAATAATTAGTGTTTGACATGTCACACTACTACTACTACTACTACTACTACTACTACTACTACTACTTCTTCTTCTTCTTCTTCTTCTTCTTCTTCTTCTTCTTCTTCTATCGACACGCTTTACGAACGTGAGAAAAAGGGACAAGACACAACAATATAGGATGGCCGGTTCACCACCTGCGGTAGGGCCAGAAATGTGAATGTGGAGGTAACTGAGTTTCAAGAAGCACAAGGAGGAGATGAAGCAATAGAGGAAGGGCTATTGGATCCTGTAGTTACAGACTTTATTGACAAGGTTAAATCTCACGCAGAATCTCGTGCAAATCCAACAAACATTGAAATCAGTTGGTATCTCAGTGAAGAATTATAAACCTTCTGCACAATTAATTGAATCAGAATATCCGTTGTCCCTGGATTTGAATATTCTCAACGCACTGCTCCAGTTCCATGAGAACTACTACTACATTCAATTCGATCCTGCTGCTTGCTGCTTGATGCTGGTGATCATGAAGAAGCAAAGGCGTCTGTTGCTTTTCTTTTATCATTTACTTGAGAGTTTTACTTCTTAATTCCCTTGGATTTGATAGTACAATTTAGTTTCTAAGTTCTCAGGTATTTCATTCAGCTCTATATATTTCTCTTACTATGAATTTTGTTGTTATTCTATTCAAATAATATGAAGGGTAAGGACACTTTACATTTCAAGTCTACATAGAGCTTCTATAATATAACACTAAAATATTCTACTGCGTGCACAATTAGTATGGAATAAGAAGATTTGAATCTAAAAAGCTCACTTACTAGAGCATGAATTAGAAAGATAACCAAGGATTTCGTTTCTGAGATGCACACGAGTGATGAAGTGAGTTTACATGCTTGCAAAACGATAATAAATTATTACAGGAGACAAATTACAGAGAGAAATTTGACATATTCATATCAGACATCGTCTTCAAGCAATGCAGCAGGCGTTGTGCAAAATTGAAAAGCTGAAGCAATGCAGACTATGATCGAGTCTTGTTCTTTTTAAAGTACACACGGACATTATATATATGGAAGCAGCTTGAGAAACAGAGTCACGTGTTTGACATATGTCGATTAATGGTCTTATTTCCTGCCATATCCATCCATCCAATCCAACAAGACTACAAGCGAGAGCTGAAATCAGACAATCTTTGCAATGAAATCGTACTCCTTAATTTTGTTTACTTGTTATGATCGGACTAGCTATCAGGTTCAAGAAGCCTCGTAAGTGGTCGTAGGTAGGTAGGTAGGTAGGTACAACACTTTCGGAAACAAGCCATTTCTCATACCTACCTACCACATTCTGCTCGCTAATCAACATGCATATATATATATATAATAGCAACCCTTCTTTCGCGTATCCAATGCTGACGTGGCAGTTAGCAATTGGACGAGAGCCGTAATGAAACTACTGTCTCTCTCCTGTATTACATCCAATAACACGTACCCTTTTCACCATTTTCCTCCATGTGGTTCAATCAGCTTTATGTTTCGCCTCTAACCGTCCAATTTGAAGCCTATACCCAATAATACATTCTCTTCTATTTCCAGATTCTCTTGTATTATTAACCTCACCAACAGCTCCGGTTTTAATCAAGAGGCTAATATCGGATTAATATTCGGATCCAACCGGCCAGATAATGCAATGCATCAGCCATCAGAATCACTACTCTGCACTTGAAGCTTTCCACTCTCTATATATACAAAATGTCTCCCAATTCAATGTCTTCAAAACTCTGCTTGCAATTGTGTTCTATACATAAAGAATTTACCGAGAAACACGGATGGCTAGACGACAATCCCGGGATCATTTTTTCCATCAACACTTGAAACACTAGAACCTTCCCGTGCCTTGTTTAACGCGTCTGGAATGAGGCGTTGCACGTAAGATAGCCAATCTTCAGGTGATAAGGAATCAATTGCTGCAACTTCTCTACCTTAATTTGTATTCATGATTTCAGCAGAATGTAAACCAAAGCATTTTATTATCAGTGCCACAAACAACTGCACATCAGAAAAGCCGACGTATCAAAAATGCATGGTTAAAAAGAGACTAAAAATTTGTGGTTATAATGCTTGTCAATCGGTATAATCGTCAACCAATTAGCTAGTGAATGCAGGGTGGGGAACCTTACGTTAAAACTCATCTCTTCTCCATCTGAACTCCGCAAATGTCAAAGATTTACTGCAGCAGGTTACCTGTGTGTAATCGGCTTCTAATCATATGACACTTGTAATGAATCCGTAGCAGCGCCTGTTATGAATTACTCTTCAATTGATTTTCAAATCAAAGTTGTAAGAACCTCAAACACCACAAAACCAACGAATATATATATAACAGGGAACAGATCTTCGAGCCTACTAATTAAACACTTCCAGATCCAGCCCCCATAACCCTCTAATTTCTAGAATGTGAAATGTGAAAGAGCTTAAAACAAGATCAGGGTTGGAACTCACTTGGCTGCAATCGGGTCGGGTCACCAACAATTGATCCACACACCTCTTTCTATATCCCTCATTGTCTTGCTGTTACCTGACAGGACCTTTACTAGTGCTATTACTAATCTTAATTACAGATCAGCTTGCAGCGAAATCAAAAATCAGAGTGTAGCGTAATATGGTGAGTCGGTGTCGAATCATCTCGAGGAGGCGTGTGGTAATTCAGTGTGGTTAATAAACAGAAAGTTTATTATTAACTCAATCTAAGTATAGCTTTTCCTTTTCCTTCTTAATAACCGTAAAACAGTAAATAAATGCATAAAACTAAAACATATATATATAGATACATAAATATATATATAAATATATAGAAATACATATATATATATATATATGGATATAAATATATATAGGTACCAATACAATATATAGGATATAAATACTAGTAATATTATTAGAAACTAGCCAATAATATAACATGAATCGAATCAATATTTTTTAGTAGAAATAGATGTCTTGATCTTTCCTTATTTTAAAGTTAATCAATTATATATAAACCACAGGTGTCTTTCAAGGTTTAGATAACTCTTCTCACACGGCGTATGAAATTGTCGTATGTCAAAAGTCCTCTGTCAATGTCATCCTCAAGCTCGGGAACTCCGTTTTGTCATACGGCCGGTATTTTGAGTATTCTTTCAATTAAGCAGGTGATTTTAACGTGATAATATCTTGAGTCAATTTTCAATAAGATTTGTTTCCCAGGACAAATCGCTTCGAGTAGGAAATAGGATTCCGTTTGTCGGACGGCCATTTTACCCTCCGGTCTTTCTATTCGTGATTGCGTATCCTAACTTCTCTCAGTGGGTTCATCATTAGGTTACGATTCTTGTTAAATCGAGTAGCTAATTCAATTTTAACTTTTCATTAAGCGCAAATAGAAAGAGATTCATTATAATCGATTTTAATTCAATTTTAACATAGTCATCATCTATTTCCCTAAAAAGATAAAACTAATTCAATTTCATATCTTGGCTAGATATAGAGTTAGCCTAATATCATTATAACTAATATATAGATACTAATAATAACAAACAAACATAAATACATTAGAAAGTTCCCAGATTACAATTGAAGCATCAGAGACGTATTCTCCGGAAATAGCAACTCTTCTAACAACAACGAGCCTTGATAAGTTGTCTAAGTATTACAACGATACTTATACTACATTATTATTTCGGCAGAGTGCCGTTTACGGTATTCTGAGTAACTGTAAACTAACTAAAGATAAGATATATATATATATATATATATATATATATATATATATATATATATATAAGTGATATATATATTGAGTACACTCCACACAGCCTGCAAATGAGCTGTATTTATAGGCCAGGGTAGTAGGCCGGCGCGGGCCGGGTCAAACAATGAAGATTCTTTGGTGTCGAGCCCATGTCTTTGTTTGCGAGAGAGAGAGATTCGGCTCGGGCGGACTTTTCGGTTTGGGCGGACTTTGAAAAATACCGCCGTCTTGGTTTTCTTTGTTTGATCTTAATTCTTCGCCATCACGCGTACTCAAAGCGATCAAAAACACGAGCCACGAGAATTCGACCACAAAACTATAAGTTTTACTAAAATTATAACGATAATATCTATTTATAACGATTTAGATTTTTATGAGTTTTTAAATATATTTTTATAGAATTTATACGATATTATCGTAAATACGATATAAAAAGTCATATAATATAGTTATATTTTTATCATACATCATTACCCTAAGATATCCAATGAACCTCCTTTATTATATCACCTGATTGCATATAAGATCAAAAGTGCGATTAAAGGGTGTCGGCCTTCTTTTGAAAATTAAAAGCATTTCTATTCTTCCATATGTGACACAAATTAAGCAAAAATAAAGAGATCGAGGGATTACTTCAGAAATCAAAGCATAATCATCAGAACGTTTAGGAAGAAAATTTCAATGCAATGCCAGACTGAATCACCAACTCAAACGATTGCTATCTCTGAGCCCTTCAGGTGGTTTAGAAGAGTAAATTTACATGCTGCAAACAAGAGAGTGAAAGACAAAAGAGAGAAATGTATTGTAGAAACTTAGAAGTAGACAGATAGAAGAGAAGTTTATTTCTTCTTAATCAAAACATAGGCAAATGCCTGGTATAAGTAGATACAAAAGATAACTAGCTGTTAGGAATTAATGCTAGGTGGCTATTTAATGAGTAGTTGAGCATACTACATCATTAAGAAGGGAAACAGCTGTCTAACCACTTATTTGCTTTATAACACAGCATTAATAAGGGCATTACAGATCTTAATTAAATATAACAAATATTATAAAAGAATATATTAACTTATAGAAACTTATATATTAACTTATATTCCTCCTCAAGCTTGTTTATAGATATCCAATAAACCAAGCTTGCTGCTGAATTGCTGGAAAGGTGCCTTAGGTAGTCCTTTAGTAAACACATCTGCCACTTGTTGTTTAGTGTTGATGTAGGATAGTTGTATGCTGCCATCTTCTTGCTTTTCTTTGATGAAATGCCTATCTATCTCAACATGCTTAGTTCTGTCATGTTGTACAAGATTATTTGAGATTTCAATGGCTGATTTACTGTCACTGAACAGATTGATAGGTCTCAGAAAAGGAATTTTTAATTCCTTCATAACTCTCTGGATCCATAATAGTTCACACAATCCTAGAGCAATGGCTCTGAATTCTGCTTCTGCCGAGCTCCTTGCAACAACTGATTGTTTTTTACTTCTCCAAGACACAAGGTTCCCAAATAGATAAATACACCAACCTGATGTGGATCTTCTATCGATGAATCGAACACGCTTGATCTGCATCCACATAACCTTCAATTTTGTTAGATCCCTGAGCTCTGAAAAGTATGCCACTGCCAGGACTTCCTTTGAGAAATTTAAGTAATCTCATAGCAGCATCCATATGAATCTGTTTAGGAGAGTGCATAAATTGACTGATTTGGCTGACAGCAAAAGATATGTCAGGCCTTGTGTGAGATAGATAGATGAGTCTTCCCACTAATCTTTGAAACTTCTCTTGATCAACAGGTGCACCATCATCATCTTTACCAAATTTGACAGTGTTATCTACAGGTGTGTCCACTGGTTTGCACCCCAGCAGACCATAATCCTTTAGAAGATCCATAGTATACTTTCTCTGTGTGAGGAGAATGCCTTCTCTGGATCTAGATACTTCTATTCCCAAGAAATACCTCAGCTGACCAAGGTCCTTTATTTCAAATTCATGTTTGAGAATGTTCTTAAGAGCAGCAATATCATTACTTGAATTCCCAGTGATGACAATGTCATCCACATAAACTATCAGTATGGTGATCCCTCCCCCTTCAGTGTGTTTATAGAAGAGAGTATGGTCACCGTGCCCTTGAGAGTATCCTCCTTTTACCATGACTTTAGAGAACCTATCAAACCAGGCCCGTGGAGATTGTTTAAGCCCATATAAGGACTTATTCAATCTACAAACTTGGTCAGGTTGGATTAAAAAACCAGGAGGAGGGTGCATATACACCTCCTCTTTCAAATCACCATGTAGGAATGCATTTTTTTACATCCAATTGGTGCAATATCCAATTATTAACAGCAACAATAGATATGATAATTCTTACTGTGTTCAATCTAGCAACAGGGGCAAAAGTTTCATTGAAATCTATCCCAAAGGTTTGTGTGTACCCCTTAGCAACTAGTCGGGTTTTATGCCTATTGACAGTGCCATCAGGGTTGTGTTTTACTGTGAATAACCATCTACATCCAACAGGCTTTACTCCTTTTGGTCTAGGGACCAAATCCCAGGTGTGATTGTCCTCTAGGGCTTTTAGCTCTTCCATTACAGCTTTTTTCCACAGAGGACAACCAAGAGCTTGTTGAATGTTTTTTGGTATAGTCACAGTATCAATGTTAGCAAGAAATGATTTGAAAGATTTAGACATTTTACCATAAGAAACAAACATGTCTATGGGATGTTTGGTACATTCCCTGGAGCTTTTTCTTAATGAAATGGGTAACTCATTAGGTGGTGTGATAGGGGATCTCTCAGTGAACTGCTCCTCATTTGGTTCCTTTTGAGTGTGCTCCTCCTCAGTTTCATTATGATGCTCCTGCAAGTTAGTGTCTGGCACAATAATTTGAGAGGATATGGGAGTGTTAAGAGTTTTTGAGGGCTTTTTTTGTCTGGTGTAGACAATGATCTCTTGTGCAGGCAAATGAGTATCCTTACTGGACTGATGAGGCAACTTTTCCAAGACTAAATCATGTTCCACAACAGGTAAAGTAGTGTCATTTTGAAGAAAGTTATACTGATCAAAATCAGAATTAGTTTCCTTAGAATAGTAAGGCTGATCTTCAAAAAAGGTAACATCATAAGATATGTAATACTTATGGTGCTTGGGATCAAAACACTTGAAACCTTTCTGGGATGCAGAATAACCAACAAACATGGTTTTAACTGCTCTTGGCTCAAGTTTGCTCATGTTTTGGGAGTGAACATGAACAAATGCAGTGCAGCCAAAAACTTTTAAAGGGATGGATGAGATAAGTTTACAGTTAGGAAAGACAGAGGTTAACACTTCATTTGGAGTTTTAAAACCCAGAATTCTGGAAGGCATCCTGTTGATAAGGAAGGCTGCAGTAAGGACAACCTCCCCCCAATAAGAAACAGGGACATTGTAGGAGAAAAGAAGAGTTCTGGTAACTTCTAAGAGGTGTATGTTCTTCCTCTCTGCCACTCCATTTTGTTGGGGAGTATTAGGGCAAGAGGATTGGTGAATGACCCCTCTCTCAGTTAGAAAAGGACTTACAGAATTCAGATACTCTGTACCATTATCTGATCTTAGTATCTGAATTCTGGTGTTGAATTGAGTGTCAACCATTTTGTAAAAAGTTTCAAAAATTTGACATACATCAGATTTTTGATTCATGAGATAAATCCAACAAAGTCTAGTGTGGTCATCAATGAAAGTGACAAACCACCTTTTATGAGTGATGTTGGGGATTTTAGATGGTCCCCACACATCAGTATGCACAAGATTAAAAGGGGAGGATTCTCTGTAAGAAATAGGTTTGAAAACACTTCTGGTATGTTTAGATAGTTCACAAAATTCACACCTTACATCTTCAGCTTTTAAACCAGATAATAAAGTGGGGTACAACTTTTTAAGATAAGCAAAATTTGGATGTCCTAAACGGTAATGCAACATCCTAATCCTATTACATTTAGATGGATTAACAGAAACATTCAGTCCCTCATCAGTCTTAACTTCTTTGCCATGAATGAGATAGAGGCCTTTATTCCTTTTAGCACTGCCAATCCTCTCCAAAGATTCCATGTCCTGAACTCACAAAAGGTAGGATGAAAATTAACAATACACTTTCTTTCTTGGCAAAATTGGCTTACAGAAAAAAGGTTGCTAGTTAATTTTGGAACATATAGGACTGAGTTGAGAACAAGGTTATTAGACAATCTTACAGTCCCAATACCTTCAACTTTAGAACATGTTCCATCGACAATTTTAACAAAGTGTTGTTTATTAGTCTTACAGTAGGTAGACAAAAGGGAAAAGTCACCTGTCATATGACTTGATGCACCAGAGTCAATAATCCAGGTGTTCTTACCATTTTGAGCAGCTACACCCACTGACTTATCAGCATTCTGTTGCATCCTCCTATCAAATAGTTGAGTTAAGACATCCATTTGTTCTTTGGAGAAAAGACTTGGCTGTTCTGCTGCATTGTAGGCTTGTTTCTGGTCATTCCAGTTGCCTTCTTTCTTTGTGTTTTGATTCTTTTGCAAGTGGGGGGGCTTACCATGGAGGTTCCAACATGAATCTTTGGTGTGACCCCTCTTCTTGCAATAGTCACATACCATATTACTTTTCTGGTCATTCTTCTTAAAGGAACCTGTCTCGGATTTTATCTAATGAAAATAAACAAGTAATAAATTTATAAATCCGGTATACCCCAAGTGTAGGGATCGTAGTATAGCGATTAATACCGGAGTCGATCTCAGGGAATCGGGGTATCTAGTTCATTAAGTTTCCTAAGTTTGATACCATTATTATTATAACCTAAAATAACAAAACGAAAAGTAAACTGGACAGAGGATTGTCAGTCCAAAGTCAGGAAAGATCGTTGCGAACATAACTAAACTATAAACGAGAAAAACAATAAAACTCATAAAAGCATGATAATGACTATAGCGATTAAACATAGAACAAGCAATGATCCACCATCCCGCAACCCTTAATTTCCTCTCTAGATTATCTTATGATGATTTAACTAAAATTGTGATTCACCTATCAAAGGTATGAACTCCTAATCTCTTAGAAAAGTTCGCCTATCAATCTTTTATCTCTCGATCTTAAAGATTAACGCTATCAAACCAAGGTGCAAGATTTCTCAATCTAACAATCTAGATATTCTAACCTAGCAACTCTCGTATTTTTAGGTTAAAAAAGATCTATTCTTTCCTATGGTGATCTAGGTTTACACCGACTCTCGTCACATAGTAAACATCAATAGCAAAACATCTCTCGATATAAATTTGCATAACACATAATCATAGAAAAGAAACAACTTAATTAAAACTCACGAAATCATCCAAAGAAGAAATCAAAACGCTGCACGATCGGCTTCACAAGGCTTGTTCAACTTGCTTTAGCCTCTAATCATCATCACGATCGAACAAAATAAAATAAAGAGAAAGAAAAGTGTTTCTTGGTGTAAAAAACCGACCCGGCCGCCCCAAAAAAGAAGTGGAGCCGCCTAGGGTCGAATTCTTATCAATACATATCAGTAGGTATGTTCTAGGGTTGAAAACACGCGACTATTTATAGGTTTTCAAGTCGGTTTCGCTAAGTCGGCGCTCGGACGCCCGTCCGCTATGCTGGACGCCCGTCCAGCCTTCAATGCAAACTTCTTCTTTATTTTGGACGCTCGTCCATCGAAATTGAGAGAACTCTGAATCAAATTTTCCATCCTGGACGGCCGTCCAAACTCTCGAACGCCCGTCCACTGGACGCTAGTTCTGAATGCTCGTTCAGAATGACTTCAACTCCGATTTTCATCTCTATCTTCAATCAACTTCACCTTTATCTCTTTTTTTTCTTCATACAAATTCGATCCTTGACATCTTTTAATCCTCTTTTGAACCAATTTCGTGTATCTACAAGGTAATCAAAACATCGCAAAATGTAATATCATTCAAATCAACATAAAATCATCAATAAAACACATAAATGAACCAATTTTGCGATTAAACTGTTTAAAAACTCATTTGCTCAATAAATCAATTAAACACTCAACTTCTATGCAAATAATACAAATATGGAGGAAATTATTACAAAATATAACGATATAAATCATATAAAATCACCCTTAACAGAACCCTTGTGAGCTCCACTCATAAAGGCAGTATCTTCAGAGACAGCAGATAAGGCAGATTGTTCTCCTCCTGGAGTTGGCAGTAAGCCTCCAGGAGTAGGTAGCAGACCTCCCATTACTCCCTTTCTGCTTTTTTCTTTTCTAATTGTGGCAAATGCATCTTGGATAGATGGCAGAGGTACATGTGCCAAGACCCTTTCCCTGGCAGCATCATATATAGGATTTAGGCCACTGAGAAAATCAAAGACCCTTTCCTTATCAATGAGCTTTTGAAAATTTTCTGCATCAGTAGTACATGTCCATTCCACCATAGTAAGTTGATCATATTCTTGCCACAGCTTCTTGAGAGTGTTGAAGTACTTTGTGACATCTGAGGATCCTTGCTTGATCTCTTTTAAGTTGGTTCTGATTCCAAACGCCTGAGAAAAGTTACCTTTGTCAGAATAAGTAGCGGTTATGGAATCCCAAATTTCCTTAGCAGATTTGGCAAACATATGGACTTGGCCTATGTCATCAATCATAGAGTTGATTAACCAAGACATGATGGTTGCTTTTTCTGTTTCCCAAGTGTAATAAGCATCAGACTCCTCATTCTCTGGTTTTTTGATGTATCCAGTGAGGTAGCCCAGCTTTCCTCGCCCAGTGATATACATACGAACAGCTTGAGCCCATTGTATGCAGTTGGCACCACCAGTCAGTTTTTTTGTGGTAATTTGAAGGGTCGGATTTTCAAATCCTGCCATGGAATGAGATAAGGATTTATCGGATGTTGTATCGAATGAGATAGATTCCGACATGATAAGAGGTAGAAGAAGTTAAGACGAAGAAGAAGAAGGAAGATGAAGCGTTATCTTTGGATTTTTTAGCCTCGATACCATGTAGAAACTAGAAGTAGAGAGAGATAAGAGAAGTTTATTTCTTCTTAATCAAAACAGAGGCAAATGCCTGGTATAAGTAGATACAAAAGATAACTAGCTGTTAGGAATTAATGCTAGGTGGCTATTTAATGAGTAGTTGAGCATACTACATCATTAAGAAAGGAAACAGCTGTCTAACCACTTATTTGCTTTACTAGTAAAATGGGGCTCCGTGCAACGCACGGAGTGCCCATGCTAACCATTTTTACTTATGGGGAACTATTAAACATGAAGCAAAATAATATGTAACTAAATCTCTTTTTCTTAGCAAAATGTGTAACTAAATTGGAACAACATACATCTTAAACACAACATACTCTCAAACATTGAAGTATCATACTACTCTAGTAATCATTGTCATAATAATAAAAGCATGTCTATTGCAAAGCTTTTTCATTTCGAAACTAACTAATAGCAGTTAAATTTCCCAATGGGTATGCAAACCACAACGGAATGTGCATATATACTAAATATTCTTCAAAAAAATAAGATAACTTACATGCAGTAAAGGACCGGTAAAAGAATTTGAAGGTTTCTTTTTATCCGGAACTGAAAGGCAAAGGAAGTATACTTGCTTCATTGGATAGAGACCAAATCAGATTCGGTCTGGAAATTCTACATTCCATATGCAAAGCCAGGTAACCTTTTCGAATAGCCATCGGATACCTTTGGAGAAGCACATGTACACCATTGATCTGAGATATTTAGTAAATGCATTAAAAGTAGAGGTAAAAGCAGAGCCTATTAGTTAAAATGTACTAACAAAACATATACAAACAACTACAAGAGAATAAATCCATTAAAATGCAATTTAATGATTTTTAAAAAAAAAAAAACAGCCTTACCGGACACCACAATGGGAGGTGGAGACAATCACATCAACATTCGAGTGGTAGAGGTCATTTTTGTTATGGAGACAATGGGAGGTGGAGACAATCGGACTTTGGGAATTTCTTTTCAAATCCGTGCTACATGAGTCATTTTTGTTATGTAAACTTTATATTTGAAAGAGGTCATAACTAAAATTCCAATTTATGTCGATGAAGTCAGTTTACAAATCATTATATTGCACTTTCTTTATTTTCCCCATTTTTTTTTTCTCTTTTATCTCTATTGTCTTTATTTTATTTGGTTGATTTTTTTATTAAAGAGGGTATTTGTTTGCCTTTAAAAGACCACATTTACATTTATTATGTTAGCTCAAGACATCTTTGCAATTGCTTAGTGATGTTTACATATTGCCTTCTTTGGTAGGACTATCAAATCGTAAGATGGTTAGGCTTTATTGTGTTTATGCACCTTTACGAGTATGGTATGCTTTATTTTAAGCGATGAAGATTACACTTAATCTGCAAGAATGCAAGGGTGACAGGTTTCCTGAATAAAAATTGCCCATCATTGTACGAGACATAAAGTAGAAAAAAGAAACTAATATCCGGGACGAAGATAATCTCATGCCTTATTATCGTATTAAGGTTATTGGTTTTTTCATCCAATTAGTTATGTAGTGGAGAAATTCCCAAATTCTTTCAAATTCCCAAATTAATGAGCGATGAGAAGGAGCAACAGACAGAGAGCTTTGGGAAAATAAATGTTCTCAAAGCAACAAATACCTCGGGGCCAATATCCTCTCACAAACTTCCATCATTCGGGAATTTGATCTTTGAAGGAACAAATACGAAAAATAATGGTGGGTTTGAATGGTGGGTTTCTTCCATCACAATCTTGAAACAAATACTGCAATGCAATCTACATGGGAAAAAAATGAAAAAGCAACAATTTCTTTTCCTGAAAAATAATGCACATCCAACTATAAAAGGAAGAAAAAAACGCAGGTCTAAAAAATAAGAAAGGTTAACGCGTTACTTGAGTAATAACCGAAAATCCATAGAGCTAGGTAAGCAACTCCCAGCTTCAGATTTGCATCTGCAAACGACAAACAAATATTAGTTTCACTATTAATAAGAAGGAATAGGTAGTAAATGCAGTGAACAAATCAAAGCTCAATATGAACGACATCCAGAGAATGCCTCACCACCGGCTTCTCAAAAAATCATCGGCTCTCTGTGTGGCAAGAGTACTGAACAATGAGCCCCCCTTATTTATACACAATGAGCCAAGAAAAAAAGCATTGGAACTGCGAAAGAAATCACCTTTTCAGGTTGGTCCTAAGAGCATTTATAGTAAATGATTAATCCATAGGTGATCACACAATTACAAAATACTAAAATCGGGTTAAGACTACAGTAAATGACGAAGTTTACCATTGCACGTTTCAACCTCGGCCCCTACCACCAGAATTATAACCCCCTCTTCCCCAGCCATATGAACCGCGTGGATGATATGGACCACGCCCACCTCCATAATCGCCGAATTGCGCACGAGATCTCTGCTGGAAATCCTCATAATTCTGGAAAGAAAGAAAAAAACACTGCTTATATCAATCACACCATTCTTCCACCAAGGGTTTGCCCACCGGTTTCACATATGTTTGAAAGGATCTGTATTTGAAAAAAATATTGTATATTACATGAAAGATTTATGTAAAAAAGAAATGTACCCTTGAATCAAACCTCATTCGCTCGGAATAGTGATTTTGTCTATCACGGCCTCTATGTGAGGCAGAAGAATTGCAAGATATTGTGTCAAAGAAATCATCCTTTTTATACGCAGGTTGAGGATACAAAGAATAAAATATCAATAGACGCATTACATGATTCCAATCCACTGGAAAATGATTATGAACATCAAACTTCATGCAGACGAAAAAAAGATATCACGTAATTAAGATTTACGTATCTACTACAATGACATCAACACAAGAACTTAGAATTACCAGCATGTCAATTTACGTATTTACTACAATAACATTAACACAAGAACTTGGAATTACCAGCATGTCAGTAAAGAGGTAGCCCCTGTATTCTGTTGGCTTCGTTATAGACTTGCTTGTTCCACTTCTCTTCCTCTCTAAAACTTGAATCAACACTTTCCAGTTTTGTCTCCTCGGTACTACATCTTTGATGTGGCAGATTTGTCTCTCCCTTTGCTGTCAACGTATATAAAAGTTTGAACATCATAACAAATGCATTGTATCAGATTCATTAAAGAACATCATATACACAATTTGTTGAATACAGCTAGGCTTAATAACATTGTACCTGAACAACAGAATAACATAATATTAAATTCAAAGTAGAACATCAAACCAACACATTCAATGTAACAGAACTTCCTTATAAACCATATTTTTTGCTTTCTTTCTGCTGTTTGATTTCATCACTGTTCTTATTAGTTCATCCATCCCATTGCTACCTTCTTTTCTGTCAACTATAATTTCCCTAGCCAAACATGTTTTTCTCTTTGCTATGAATTTTGAGAACAATTTGAAATAATATAGCCACGTCATTGCAGTCGAATGATTAAATAAAAGTATATACATTTTTATTTTTAATAGAGACAACTTTTGTATCATTCTTATATGAATCACATAACAACTAAGCTTTAAAATAAAATACACCGGTCTTTAAAATAGGCTGAACCTGATAGTCCTTCTTTATAAACAGCATTTTTTGCTTTATTTGTACAGTTTTGTTCAAAAATGTTGGTTTCTTTGTTCAGGGGCATGAGCATCTAAATATTTAGGCTTTGCTAGTTTCTTTGTTCTCATTAGCGCAACAGAAAACCTAATTTTCTTAAGACATGCACAGTAAAAGCGAATAATCGTCTTAAACACAAAGCAAACAACATAAAAATCTCAACAACCAAGAAAGAATACTTAAATAGGAGGTACCATTTGCGATTCCTTTGAAATAAAGCAGCAAACACGTGGTGTTGAAACCAATAACTGATCCTATCCAGATGAAATCCAACAACTATCCTGTAAAGAAGAAACCAAATAAGTAAGAACACATACATACCAACATAGAAACACATAACTACATACAAAAACATTACCAGACAACATTAATCTCAACATGTGAATAAAATTTTCCAAGGAAGCCATGAGCCTTTGATTAAACTAAATTCCCTGATATATTTTACTATTTTTTAGCTCTAAACCAATTTCTCTAGTGTTTTACATATATACAAACCAAAACTCCCAAAACACATGATGAATGCCACTTATATACAAAACAGCATTTAAGGAAACAAATACATCAGAAGCGAGATGCAAAAACAACCTAAAATATGCAAAGCAAGAAAGCAAAGATCGTAACATACATTACTAATTCTTTTAGGGGTTTCTAGATACCTTAGACAGATTTTGCTCAATACCAATAAAATCACCACTTACAAACAACACTGATTAGACGGATATGCCGCAACGTAATCCTCAGTTTATAAACATTTTATACCGAGAAGATTACAAGAAAACACCACGCACGTACTATAAAAAACACACACATTAATATCAAAGAAACACACCGAAAATCGAGATCTAATGAGATATAAAAATAAAAATAAAAACACCATAACTGAGTAGCCAAAACAGCATATACAACAGAAATTCTACAAGCCCCCGAACCCAGAAACGGATTATAATTAGGATAAACAAAAAATTTAAGACTATATTGAAACGGAATAATACAGAATCAAAGAAAAGAAATATTTGAAATCATTTTTTGTGTGAATCCAATTAATAACCGTAAAAAGCAAAGCGGAAGAAGCAAAAGAAATAGAAACGGAATCAAAGCAATAGAAACAGAACAATTCTTTTATTTTTTTCTTTCTCTCATCTATACCTGATAACTAATCTCAATGGTGAAGAAACAAACCCAATCTCCACTCTAAATAAACCAGATTTGAGTTCAGTGTGTAGGTAGCCTCTATGATTAGGCCCTTGACAGCCGGATTAGGTCCTTGACGTCCCGTCCTTTGTACCGAGTCGAAATCCGGCCGTCCATCTCTCTTCCCGCATGCACCAGACATCTGATTCAGACAGATGTAGATGGAAACAGTCCGCCGAGGAACGTACGGCAACATCTCAGCCACAGACCGGCCTTGTGATAAGCACAACGGCAATGATGGCAACGAAGAAAGTTTTTCCCGACTAACCTTTCGCATGTTTTTTTTTTTTTTTTTTTATAATTAAGGCCTATATGTCTTTGGGAAAGTTTAGAAAAAAATGTAAAAACGAAAAAGGTAGGAGGACCGGAAGAAAATTGAGTAAGGGACACGTCAGCAATTTGTTTGCCTTTCTTATTAGTATTAGAAGGATATTTATATCGAAACTTATCAGTGTACAACTTATTTTAAAATAACACAACTGAAATATTTATGAGAGGATTCACCTGTACCTGAGAAGAAACACTATCAGCACACACCCTTCAATTCGTTCCTGATGCAATAAATAAGATTTCTTATGTTTACCAACCATCACTGAACATGAGAATGATTAAATCAAACATGCATTAGGGAAAACTGAATACCATAGCTACACCTTCAAGAACTGTAAACAAAATGAACAATCAACACATACTACTAAAGGAATAACCATCGGAAAGGTCAAAGTAGGCACCTTTTTATGATTCCCTTATGGACAACCGATCTAATAATCAGATAATACATCCTCATCTTTAAAACCACCGGATCGAGCATTCTAGTATACAGCCCTTGATTTGTGATATCAACAACACATCCTTGTCAACTCATTTGTACTATGAAGAACTCGATCCAACCATTAATATTCCTTCCTCAACCACAAACGACGGAAGCTTGCAACAGCTAATCCGAAAGGACGATTGCACTGTCCAAGAAACCGTACATACACCATCTTGACATGTGAAACTGCACATCTCTTTCAGGCTTCTACCGGAAGCAAAAAAAAGTGGAGCATCATATGGCTTTAATATTTCAAGATTGAAAAATAAAAAAACAATATCGTATCAAATTGGATCAAGAAAATTGTCTGTCAATCACTTTTAAAGAAACATAAAGTTTTTTTTTGAGAAAAAACATAAAGAATTGTCTATCAAATCTATGTAGACATTGCACCAACGTTCAAATCTTATAAATAAATTGTTCCTGGAAAAAATTAAAAATTAAAAATTTAAAAAAAAAAAAAAACATATGATATACCTGCAATTTTACTGGCTATCGTTCATCCTGTACCTTCCCACCAGCAATTCCACCTTCATCTATCCATGGCTGAACAAAGAAAGCAACAAGCTAGGCACACCAAATAACAGAAAGAAACACCAACCAACAATGAACACCATTAAGCTCATACCTTGTAACATCAGCCATAACTAAGTCCTGTTGTGTGTTGCTGGCTAAAGGTAATCTGCAATTATTAGATTTAGATTATTCACCTAATAAAAAAAAGGAAAGAGCTTTAATTCACATTTTTGCAAGAAAATTTCAACAAAAATAAACCCTTTTCTTAAATCAAATTCTCCAAAATCACCCACCAACATTGTTGCGGATGAGCTTCTCAAACTTCTCACCTAGATTAGTCTGTCCACTTTCTTCACAATTAATTTCTCCAAAACCATCTGAAGCAGATCCATCGTCCTCATGAGCTTCACCTCTTCAGGGAGTTCAGAACGAAGTAGAGCGTGCTTTTTATCTATTAATCCGACCAGAATCGTACCTTTGAAGCTTTGAATTGTGAGGAATTTTCGGATCGTCTCCAAGCTAGGTTTTCCCTGGGAGATTTTTCCAATTAAGGTGGTATCAAAGCGCGCCGCGAAGGAAGCTTCAATTTCCCGGGGAATCGTAATCGTCGGTTCTCCTTTGAAGGTGCCATGGAGAAAATCATTTGAGAAGAGGGGATATAGTGAGAAGGAGTTCGATGGAATTCGAGTGGTGTAAAAAGGCAGACGTTGAAACTGAGGCTGAATTTGGAGGAGGTGCTGCCATGAGGCTGAATTTGGGGGTTCAATCGAACCCTAGAAGCCATTGCCGGAGATTTTGGTTGTTTGAAGAGAAACGCTTCAATTTTAGGGTAATGGAAAATGAGAAATGGGTTTTGTTTTTTTGGATAAGAAGGCGTATTTGGGGAAAAAAAAAGGTCAAAAAAAAAAAAAAAAAAAAAAAAAAAAAAAAAAAAAAAAAAAAAGGACGGACCAATTAGATGCCGACACGTGGCAGGCCATGGTGAAGCCCCCCTTGTCTTTGTATTAGTTAGTAAGATAACACAACATTAATAAGGGCATTACAGATCTTAATTAAATATAACAAATATTATAAAAGAATATATTAACTTATAGAAACTTATATATTAACTTATATGTATCATTATTACATGAAGAAAAGCAGAAACGGTAACCATAACGGACCTCGACTTCAAACAATGGAGACATTGGACAGGTTGAAAAGCCGAAGCAATGCAGACTGAATCACCATGATAATCGATTCAAATGATGGTTACCTGTGAGCCCTTCGCATGCAAAAAAGTAATTTCAAATGTTTTAGTTGAATTTTGAGAGTAAAGTCAAGATGAAGATATTTTGTTAATTCATTTCATAATCTTTTGATCTGGAATATTACATCATAAATACTAGTACATAAAACAGAAACTTAACAAACAAATATTCTCTCTAATCCATATCACTACTTGGCACCACATGCATCTGACACTTGTCATTCTTATCACTTTTTATTCTCAACACCCCCTCTCAAGCTGGATGGTGGACTGACCACATTCAGTTTGCTCTTGAACATTTGAAACTGAGAGGATGACAGAGCCTTGGTTAGGCAATCAGCAATTTGATCAGAAGATGGTATGTACTTGACAGAGACTATCCCTTTTTGGACCAAGTCTCTTACATAGTGGACATCAACCTCAATGTGTTTTGTCCTAGCATGGAACACCGGGTTGTATGCCAGGAATGTTGCACTTATGTTATCACACCAGGCTATAGGTGTGCTGGGAATTTTCAGATGCATTTCCTTCATAAGATGCTGAAGCCACTGTAATTCAGAGGCCAAGTTAGCTAATGATCTGTACTCAGACTCAGCACTGGATCTGGAAACTACACTCTGCTTCTTGGAGCTCCATGACACAAGAGAATCACCTATGTAAACACAGTATCCACCAGTTGACTTCCTGTCTGAATCATCACAGGCCCAATCAGCATCAGAATAACTACTAACTTGTAGGGTGAAGCTAGGTTTGAAATGCAGTCCCTCTCCTATGGTACCTTTGACAAATCTCAGTAATCTTTTTAAGGCATACTGATGTATAACATTTATATGATAAAAATTACGAGGTTTTATATACGTTATCGACTCTTTTTATATAAAATATAAGAAATTATAACGATAATCTTATAAAATATTAATAGTTATGAATAAATATAAATACTATAAAAATCTAGTAAAAGTAATAAAAAGTTATAAATTTTGTACCGGGATAATAACCGGAGTGTAATGTGTCGATTTACGGGGTATTTTTGGTATTTTATTTGCAGATCTTAGGTAAACCAAGACCCGAGTGGCGACACTTTTTGAAGTAAAATCGTATCTCTTCGAAGGAAGTAAGGAAGTGCCACGAGATTTAAAGTTCAAGTGGATCAATGGTTCAGAACACCATTATCGAATTATATTTTTGACGAACAAATGGCCCATCAAAAGGCATTTTCTGAAGAAGAGTCCTTCATGGAAGTTATAGATCTTTTCAAGAGATTTCCAACGCTTCTTGAATTATGTCATTTGGAGATCCAGAGCTCAAGTTATGATTTTATCAAGTTTGAGATCAAGATGTGAAAATTAACTACCCGGATCAATCGGATTTACCTCGGATCGATCCGAGGAAACATAATGATTATCCAAGCATGTGGTCTCCGCAGAGAATAATCACGGGATAAGATTTTTATTCCCGGATCGATCCGGCCCTTTCTCGGATCGATCCGGCTTGGAAAATTTTGCCTATAAATAGAGCAGCTTTGCAGGCATATGGGGGAGACCAATATATTTTTTCTTAACCTCTTTGTAGTAGTAGTATGTATGTATATAGGCCTTATGCCATAAATAAAGTAGTATCGTTATAATGCTCGAGAAGTTATCAGAAGATCAGTGTTGTTGAAGTCGTTGTAATATCCGGAAGAATACAAATTTACGATTCACTTGATTGTAATCGGGTAAAACTTCTTAAGTATTTATGTTGTTATGTTTTTCGTTGTTATAATGTTTTTAGGCTAAATCTAATAACTAGCCAAAGTTATGTACTCGTTTTATTTCGATCTTTTCGGTAAAGGAATGTTGTCTAATTAAAATTTACTAAAATTGAGTTAATTGAATCTTTTTATATTCTGTAACGTATTGATAATATTCGGATTGACTTAATTAACCAAGATGAATCGCACCATATAACCTAACGATGAACTGATCAGAGAAGTTAGGATATGAGATAAAAGAGAGAAAACGGAGGGTAAAATTGGCCGTCTTAAAGCGTGACTACGGAATCTATTTCCTACCCGAGGTAGATTTGTCTTGGGAAAGATGGATCTTATTAAAATTGTGCTCGAGATCGTAATAATGTTAAAATCAACAGTTTAATTGAAACTAAAACCGGAAAGTTAAATCGATCCGCTCGACAACCGGAGCCTTTTGAATAACATCGCCATCGACTAATGGAATAACCTCTTTTATCCGGGGTAGATTTGTACTGCACTGCTCGAGAGACTAATCGAGATTAGCATGGGGCGGTTGTGGAGATTGAAGCGATGACAATGACATATGACAATTTCATACGCTCGTGTGAGGAGGAATTGTTAACCTCAGGAGTGCACCGTTTCATTTACTCAATTGGACCTAAAATAAAAGGAAAGATCGAGCACATTCCGTCTACTGAAAAGATCGTATAAATCAATTATATAAACTTTGGCTAGTTCTATAAAATATATTGGTATCTATATATTTATATCTATATATATATTTTACAATTTATGTACATCTATATATATTTATATATCTATATATATTATATTAGAATAACTTTTAAATTACGCATTTATTTTATGTTGAGTAGAATAGTAGTGATATGTGTTATAAAATTGCGGTTTAGATCGAGTTAATAACAGCTCTTTGGTGTTTAACCACATTTAAAAGAATTACCAAGTTCCACGAGGATTCGACACTCGACTCACCATACTAGCACTACTGAGTTTGACCCGATAATTTGTCGGTTGGGGACCCGGTATTAGCACTAGAAAAGGCCACGTCAGCTTTCTGGCGCCGTTGCCGGGGAACGTCGCTAATTTCTTTCTTTTTTTTGTCTATGGTTACTACTTGTATTAGCTCAAAATTCTCGAGAATAAGTCAACAGTTTTCTTATCCCATTTCTATCTTATTTTTCGTTGGTACTTACCTTGTAGGTAAGTTACCAATTTTTACTACTATAAATTTCGTTTTATTTTCTAATTTCGTTAGTTGATGACCAGAAGTGGTAAGGCCCCACTCACTCCTTATAAGCCTGACATAAACACTTACGAAAGGCAGTTAAGAGTAGAGAGTAAACGAGGTCATACTAGTCAGGGAAATTCTGACGAATCATCTTCAAACAAAAATACGAGAATGGCCGAAATCAGTGATGAAACACGAACAAGGGTTAGAACATGCTCTAGGGCATGGATGTAACCCCTGTTAACCCTAATAATCAAAATAATAATAATAGAAATAATCAGAATCGGAACCAGAACAATCGTAATAACCCACCAAACCCGAGACCTATCTGTGATCAAACTATAAGAAGAAACCAGACTAATAATCCCATTCTTTTACCCAATGAAGGAGCGAATAATTTGAAATTAAATCTCATCTTTTGGTTTAATTGACGAAGAGCCCAATTCTAGGAGAGGATGATGAAGATCCACATCATCATCTCTATCTTTTGAAGAACTGTGCAATCTGACCAAAAGTCAAGGTGCTCATAAGGAATTAACGAGGATGACTATGTTTCTTTTTCTTAAAAAAAGGACGAGCCGAGATTGGTTTATGTCTCTTCCACATCATTCACTTACTAGTTGGGAGGAGATTCAAACTGAATTTCGAAACAATATTTCACTCTGGACGAAATTTGGAATTAAAAGTCGAGGTTGCTAACTTTAGACAAGGATCTCAAGAAAGCGCTCGGGAATGCAGGAAAGATTTAAAAAATTGTTAAGAGCTTGTCCCGATCATGGTTATTCCTTAGATATGCAAATTCAACTTTTCTGTCGTAAATTAAGGAAAGACTCACGTGCTGATGTAGATCATGCATGTGGTGGTTCTTTAATGATGAGTGAAGCTCAAATAGTTTACGATGCTATAGAAAAGATTTCCAAAAATAACGAGAATGTGGGAAACCGGTTCTAGCACCGGAAAAGTAGCTTTTGGGAGAGAATGTACATCTAATACGGAAGTTCTAGCACATTTAGAAAATTTGAGTAGGAAATTTGATGGGCTACAAAACAAAAACCAAACCAAAGAGAAAATAGTACACCAAATGAATACTCAAATCAGGATAATATGCCATTAGGGATTGAAGAACCAACAGGATATTCAAGAGAGGAGGTGAGTTTTCTCCAGCAGCATAGGAATTTGAACAATGCATACTCAAACTCGTTTAATGCTATTAGAAGAGATCACCCTACTTATCGATGGTCTGAAAACCCTAGTAAGCAAGGACAACCGCCATATCCAGTTCCATATAAGAATATGAATAATAATCAAGTTTATCAAGAAAACACATCTAATCAGAATTTACAATCATTACCTAGATTCTATCCTCAACATACCACTCAAAGTATACCAGTAACTCAAAGTTCAACTCAACCTGCAGAAGGAGTTGAAAAATGGGAAAAATTAATGGAAAATATGATGGGTGTAGTATCTACTCAAGCTAAGAATATGGAAACAATGATGACTTCTATTGGTACAGTCACTAAAGATATGAATACAATGAAAACATCTATGAGTGGACATGATACCAGAATGAGAACGATAGAAGCCTCATTAAGGCTAATGCTTTGAGTTCCACCAGAGCTGTTAATCACAATGGCATCATGAACGTTGCAAGCTCAGTAGTGACAAATTAATTCAGAGAAGATGGCAAATCCTTCAAGTGCATCGCCTAGAGCAGTTCCTCACGCAATGGACTAACCAACATGGCTAGATTACAAGGTGTGACAACAACCGTTCTTGGAGGATCTCCTCGAAATCACTTGCATCAAGGTACGAGCTCAAAGAATAGTTTGGATAGCTAAGCCCTCTGCTACTTTAGACAAGCAAGTGGAACGAATAAGAAGGAGAATGATAAAGAATAGAGAATCTGCTGCAAGGTCTCGAACCCGGAAGCAGGAATACATTACCGAGTTGGAAGAATAAATAGCCAAACTTAAAGAAATTAACAGGGGGCGCTCATGAACATGCAGAAGAACCAGGAACCGGAGTCAGGCAAAGAAGTTAAACGAAAACGATTACACAGGAAGTTGACACGGCAATGGTAATTAATGAGAGTATGAAGCAAGAAACACCCTTGGTTAGAAGAGGCATCATCTGCCATTGGATACTAATGTTACCATGTTTGCTGAAGAACTACTTATCATTCGCTTCATCTTCGGAAGCCAAAAAGGGGAAGTAACATTCACATTAACACTCATAATACTGTTTAAGAAAAGGGAAAACTGAATCAGAAAAAACACAGCTTCTTGAAATAATACTGATCCCCCAAAAAAAAAGTCCTAATTCACTTCAGATTAACATTCGACATAAGTTGCATCGGACCTTTATTTCAAACTCGTTGACCAATGATTTTAAGGACTAAAGCATCGATCGACTAGCAGGAAGCTTTCTGGAAACAAAAATCTAAGTTTAAATGGTTTGCCGATGGGGATAGAAACACTGCTTTCTACCAGGCCACTGCCAGAGAAAGACAAAGAAGACTCCAAATCTGCAAAATTAAAGACAGTCAAGGGGTGTGGTGTACTGACAAAGCAAGTATTGAGGCAGCTGGAATAGAATTCTTTTCATCCCTCTTGCATTCAGATGGGCCAAGTGACCAGCAAGCAATGGATTATTGCTTGGAATTTATCCCTTCTGTGGTTACTCAAGATGAAAACCGCATGCTTCTTGCTCCCGTTTCCAAAGAAGAAGTTAAACAAGCAGTTTTTGCTTTGGATCCTTCAAGTGCAGCAGGAATTGATGGATTTCCTGGTACTTTTTTTAGACAGTTTTGGGATATCATTGCTGATAACATGTGGCTTGCGACACAAGACTTTTTTCCTGGCACTCCTTCGCCCAGATCTGTAGGTGCTACCTTAATCACCTTAATTCCAAAAACAGAAGCTCCTTCTTCTTTTGCTGATTTTAGACCAATATCTTTAAGCACATTTGTTAATAAAGTATTTACCAAGATATTGAGTTCCAGGTTATGTCTTATAATGTCCCAATTGATCTCAGAGGAGCAATCGGCATTCCTAAAAGGCAAGGACATTACTGATAACGTTCTTATGGTAAAGGAGATGGCCCAGTTCATTCCTAGGAAGACACGAGGGCATAACATCATTTTCAAGTTCGATGTGATGAAAGCGTTTGATAGAGTATCTTGGGACTTCTTGGAAAATCTTCTACATAAATTTGGTTTTACAGAGCTGTTTATTCAACTTATCATGAATAATCTTCGAGGGAGTTGGTTTTCATTACTCATTAATGGAAGCCCAGCTGGTTTCTTTCAATCTACTTGAGGCATCAAACAGGTGATCCATTATCTCCCTACATTTTTATTCTGAAAACAGAAGCATTGTCAAGAGGGCTCAAAGAAATTTACATAAATGGAAAGGACACTTATGCCACTCCTAGATCTTTTCCTGTTGTGACACGCTCTCTTTATGCTGATGATCTTATAGTCTTTTCCAATGGGGGAAAGTCTACTCTCACAAAGCTGATGCAATTTTTGGACATCTATGAGAGAGCAACGGGCCAAAAAATCAATAAACAGAAGAGTTCATTTCTGATAGGTAAGGGAGCTAGTGATAATACAATTAAGACGGTTGCAAGCATCACACAGATGACTCATTCTCCATTTCCTTTTACATATCTTGGTTGCCCCATTTTTATTGGCAGAGCTAAAGCTTCATATTTTCAGCATCTCATTTTGAAATTTGAAAAAAAGCTTCAAGGCTGGTATTCTAGGTTGCTGTCTCCTGGGGGAAAAATAGTCCTAATCAAACATGTTCTCTCTTCAATTCCCATAAATCTTATGGCTGCCATGCAATTTCCAGAGTCAGTAAAACATAGATTGGAAGGCATAATGTCACACTTCTTATGGAACAGCACATTGGAAAAGCAAAGAAGAACATGGCGAAAATGGGAGGATTTATGCTTTCCTGGGGCTGAAAATGGCTTGGGATTTCGAAGTTTGCAGGACATTCAACAAAGTTTCTCTTGCAAATTATGGTGGAAGTGTAGAATTTTAGAAGAAGAAAGAAGAAGACTTGGAAGCAAATAGCATATTACACTTAGGAAACTAGGGGCCCTAATACAGGGGTTAGGACAGCTAAAACCGGGGATTAACATGTAGTACAAATAACTAATATTACCATGCTAACAAAATACAACACCTATATTTTTATGCCAACCAAGGAATTCAATTGCTGAGAATCATCAGGTGCTACAAGAGTCGGTGAAAAAATACACCTTGTAGTTAAGTTAAAGAAATGAAACACATATGGAGAGAGATATAAGATACTATATATGATGTTGTTAAACTAGGATATAAATAAATTATGTTTTCTGCAAGGAAAGTGCAATTGGTCTCTTTTTTTGACAGATTTTCATACCTACCTCCGTCCGGTCCTGTCAACTGTCTTCTTCGATTAATGCCTCTATACCTTCTGGATTGGATTCCTCCTCGAGCTTCTATCTTTTTGACATCTTGTGCGAGGGCGATCCTATCCAAGGCATTCCCACGCTCAAACAGACTAACAAGAAAAGAAAAGAAAACAGGACCTTATCATGCATCCTTATCTAATTGCTATTAGAGGAATGTTACTACTATACATAAAAACATAATAGTAAGCTAACAAGTAACAAGCACCTTCTCATATATATGATTGGTCATCCGTGAATACAGGCTCGATGGGCGCTTCAGACAGATTCCGGGTCTTCTCTTTAATTTGTCTTCGATCTCTGACACCATATATAAATAGTCTGTATTCCTTTTTCTGTTTACCAGCCTCTGATTGGGGCGGGCTCACTCAAGATATTTCACTGCCTGAATATGCAGACTAATGCATGTAAATAAAACAATGAAGCAAAAAAGCACACAAACGTTGCAAAAAGCAGTTTAATCACCTCAGGATGAGCCACTCTCAATGCAGCTATCACGCCTTTTTATGGTGCCCCTGTACATCTATCATGCCTCAAAGTCTTGTCCTTTGGGCATGCGTATAACAAGCTGAGGTCGCTCATTTTAAGCTGCACGGCGAACAGCAGTAAATTGTAGGGAGAATCAAGGAGTAATAACGATCTAGCCACTTCAACGCACTGCATAATGTGTTCTGCAGTTTGCATGTAATTCAGATATTCTACAAATTCATACCTCTTCCATGCTTGGATTAACAACGAATTGACCACATAACCTTCCAATATGCGTGTCACTCCACCCCATGGGATATCTGATAGCATAATGGCGGCAGACCTGGCATTTACTGCCATAACATCAGGATCTTGTTTTCCATCTGAAGAAAGAACCCTTGCCATTACCTTGGAGCAACAAAATATTTATATCATCTCCATCTAGATATAGTGGAAGGCATAATCTCATTTTCTTCTCACCCCAAACAAATGCCAAATAGAAGAAAAATACAATTGAATTTGTAAAATTAAATAACCATGTATGTAGAGGTCACATTATAGATTATACCTGCATTTTCATGATAAAATCTCAACCTCCTTTTTCCCTGGAAAGGATTGTCCGCGATTCCTCAGGTGATCGATGCTTCCGGCATACAAGTGTATGGCGCGAAAACCCAAACGGCCGGAGCAGATTGTGCAGATACCAAATATAATCTTCTTGGCCATGTGAGAATACGAGGAAGCTGGAACTGGTTTGATGTGAAACTTACACATCATTGGTGTGTGCATGCTGAGTCGAGTCGTGTGACAAATCCGTACGCGCCTCATAAACAATTACACACATTCACAAAGCTTAAGAGAAGAAAATTAACCAACTAATCTAAACAAACAAACAAACAAATACAAGAAAGAAAAACACAGGTCCAACAACACATAAATATATTACCGCAATTCCAAACCCCTAAATAAAAGCACAATGTAGCATCACAATCAAATCAACCATCTCATGCATAAGATGACAAACTATATAGCATCCTGCTTCTTCTCTTCCAACTTCTCTTCCTCCTTTTTTATCATCATCAACGTTGTTGATTCGATATTGTTTATCCCCTATTGCGTCCTTCTTCTTGTTCATTCATTCAAGAAAAAGAAAGGAGAATTCATTGCTCGGCCTACATTTTTTCTGCAATTAAGATCAATATTCATCGCTAAACTCAAACATTAATATAAGGAAAGGGAAAGTTGAATCAGAACGAACACGACTTCTTGAAATAATACTGATCCAAAAAAAAAAAGGTCTTAATTCATTTCAGATTAACATTCGACATGAGTTGCACTGGACCTTTATTTCAAACTCGTTGACCAATGATTTTAGGGACTAAAGCATCGATCGACTAGTACGCAGAGTAGACGTCCTTATTCCAAACTACAAGCAAATCAGATCAATGGAATTTAGTTTCCTCGCTTCAAATGATTGTTGTCTGTGTGGGCCCTTCAGGTGTCTGCAAACAAGAAATTCCAAGACAAAAGTGAAAAATTTAGCATTATTACATGATGCAAAGCAGAATTATATAGTAACCAAATATAACAAACCTTTGTTTTCAAACAATGCAGACATTGCACAGATCGAAAAGATGAAGCAATGCAGGCTGATTGGCTTCTTCAACATTTTCACTGATGGCTTGAGGATGATACTTAATCCTTTGAGCAGAAGAAGCAGCAAAAAGATTAGACAGCGACGCCACTAAAAATTGCCTTGGATCCTCAAAATCGATGGTCTCGCTGAATTCTGGAATTTCAGGCTCATCATCATGTACCCTTGTCTGCTCAAGTCGCGAAAGAAGTGTAATGATACTGTCCAACATCTTCCCCCAGAGCTTGATGTCAAAAATATTTGGAGACTCGCAAATCAGCCGTGTTAAAGCAACAGATGTAAGCTTTAACTCAATGGAATTCGTAATCAGTTTAAGATTGGGTATCCAAAACTGCTCCAATATGGCTTGAAAAGCATTCGGCTGGACTGCTGTGTTTACTGAACTGACAAGGTTTTTGGGACCGTCTTTTAGCAGGAATAGAGACATGAACACAATGATATTCTTAACACTTTTTTGAGTCCTCTTATTTCGCAACCGGTTAAAAAGGGAAACCCATAAATGCCTTACAAATGGTGAAATTGCATCAAATCCAAGGTTTTCCATAACGGTGTTTAGGACATAATATCCCTGGTCGTCTATGGCTGAAGACGAAACAAGCTTACCATATATCACACTTGGAAAACTGAGCTCATGTGAAAAGTAACCAACGTTTGCTTTGCTCATCCACGTGTCAGGCAAACGAAGAATATCGAAGACTTGAGAATAGTACTCCACAGGCAGAAGAGGTCTGTTCAAGTAAACAAGCTCTGCCAGCAACCGGAAAGCATAGGTAAAGAATTCACTGATATCTCTAGCCAAAATCATTTGCAGGATTGGATAAAGTTTCTTTTCCAATAGAGACACAAGAGAAATCTCCTCTTTACACGGCCTCCTTACCTTTATTTCTTTCGAGAGAAAACATACCCTTCTAATAAGCCCAGTCAAAGATTCAAATAGATAGTCATTAAATGAAGGATTTTTCGGATTCTGACAAACTTTGTGAAGAATACTTGTCAGCCGTTCTATACAAAGTGAAGCTATATCAGCAGTTAGGTCACCTACCAAAACAACATGCATTATACATTTCATGACATACGGATTTTCTTCAGATTCACGATTACTGAGGGCACCAAAGAGGTTACTCATCAGCTTCGGCAAAATCGGACTAATATCTTCTGAATTATACCCACCTTTGGGAAACACACGTTCATAATACGAACGACTCCAACGCCTCACACTATCAACATCATGACGCGACAAGAGTTCCTCTACCTTATCTGGTAAAGTCACTCCTTCACCTTTGACCAGCAAGAGTTCCTCAATGAACCTTGCGGCATACGAGTGAACCACGTAATTCAGTGAAGTAAGTAACCGAATAACACCACGGAGAGCACGCAATGTATACATTTTCATTATCTGTTTTCTAAACAATATGAAGAACTTGAGGAATATAGCTTTTACCATTGGAAAAGATGTGACATCCTCATTATCCATTTCCTCTACAATAAACGTACAACAAAAGCGTTCAACATCCACTATGTCAGTTGAAACACAGGTTCCAGCAGCATTTTCGGTGGCAAGAGAAATGGCCAAATAAACAGCACAATACATGTACTTCCAATTGCCTTTGCGGTTACCCTTGAACCTATGCTCACATCTCCAAGTTTGAAAATGAACTTCCTTGGCTACCCTATCCTTATAATGTGTAGCCATCCCTTTGAGGAGCTCACATGAAATCCTTGTTATTGTGCCAATATTGCTTCCTTCCATATCCTTCCGAATGAACTCTATCGGATTCATCTCAAACAACTCCTCGTCCACATCATGCAATATTACGGTGGGAAAAACAATACTTTCATAAATCTGACGCAATATTACGTCGCTAGAAAGCAGAATGTGACGACTACTTTTGCTAACTGCGGTCAGAAACTTAATTGCACTCACTATCAGCTGCTTGCTGCCATGTGATGAAGAAGAAACAAGAAGCCTTAAAACGGACTCCACAAAGCCACTCAAATAGCCTTGTTGGAACAACAACTCCTCCTCCTTTATCACATAAAGACTGATATTCTCACAAATCGCAGCACGCAGGTCAGCAAGAGCAAGCTCATCAACACCATGAAAATTTAATGTAATGTACTTGTTGAACTCAACCATCCACACACTCATATTGTCCTTAAAAAACTCAGGCACCTCATGAAAATTCAAAGAGTGAAAAATAGAACACCACAACCGCTGCGATTCGATATAAAGCTTAAGGATGGGAGCATTGGCTGCCCCTAATTCCACCATTTGATCAATCAGGCTTGCTGTTCGATTAAATAAATCTGACAGAGGCTTGGCAAAATTATCAAGACTATATTTCAAATCAACAGGCAAATCGTTACCCCTAAAGTTCATAAACAAAGAATTTACCGAGACTAAAAGTCCATTAATCCACGCATAATCATCAGTCTGCAGGCGGCACAGATTATGAAAATGTGCTACCATCTCCGGCAGGAAAGCAGGCCACTCCATCAGGTAAATCGTGCGGTCCAATTAATTATGGAGAGAGCTTCGCTACGCTGCGCCCGAATCTTCGGACTGACCAACAGGGATTGGATCTTTCGGCAACGTCAGCTTAACGGCAGGGCTAAGGTTGTTGGAGTGTATTGAGAAAACATTGGGAGAGAAATGGTCCGACTTTCAGAATTCCACACGCATTTGCAACTTTTGATCAAATTTAAATAAACCGAGCGCGGGCAAAAGTTGGTGTAATTCATGTGAAATTTTTGGGTAGTACATACCTACGTAGGTACATGTGAGGTGATCTGATCGAGCTAATCTGAGTTTAAGTGATAATGAAATCGTGTGACAGAGAAGTGTGTCGCGTATTGTGTCTGCTGCACGTGAGTGACACTTGCAAAAACTTCTCGTAATTCATTTTTTTTTTTTAATGAACTTCAAAATGTGTGATCGAAAACCATTTCTATGTCTTTTTGTGTAAATACGCTTATACGCATCATCTTTGAAAACAAATGGGAAAGAGGCATCGTAGAAATAAAAGAAATTAACTACTACCTCTGTCCTATAAAAAATTATCCATTTTTTTAAATTGAATTTTCTTATAAAAAGTGTTTATTTAAAAATTAATACATCGTTTAATACATTTTTTTAAAATATACCATATCATAACATTTAATATTTATATATTCATTTTATATTCCCAAAAGGCTTTATTATTTGTTTTTGGCTTGTAAAGTATCAAAATTAGGGATTGAAAATTCTTATTTTTATCTATATACTAATAAGAAATAAAGCTAGGACTCGCCTATGGGGTTAAAATAACATAACAGAGCGTTTAAATGGTAAAAAGAACTCATGGAAATTATTTGCTAATATAATTCCATTCTGTCAACTCACAATGGAATGGTAGGATCCTACCGTAATAATGCTTTTATTTTTCTAACTTGAGCGCTTCACTTCAACTTCGTCGAAACGGCTCCAAATAACTCTGAAATGCCTCAAAACATCCAAAACAATGCCTCCATCATATATATCTTAAAAAAACATTATAAAAAAAAAAACAACCATCCAAGCAATATCTTTTCACACAAAACGCATAAAAAAATACATTATATAACCTCACCAATTGTGGACTCATCAATTGCCTTGCTAGGATGGGTCATGATGGATCCATATATGGGTGTTACTACTTTAGAAGAGCTTTCTATAAATGCTATGGTTATTTTGAAAGAAGAGATCGTCTCACAAGTACATTGATAGGGTTCGTGAGCCCCGCTGAACCAAAGAAAAATAATAAATACAACCCTAAAAATATATATGTGCATCCATTGAAAATAAAAATTACTTAGAAAAATCATGTGGTCATCCGTTTAAATTTGTTTCTTAGATCTGCCGACATTGGAAAAAAAATAATAGCTAGCATGAATTTACGTAAGAAGGCCCTGAGCAACCTGAAAGAGTTACACGTATCCGGACGGTATTGTCAAGAGACGTTTTTGTTATCGGAGTACGTAAATGATGTAATATTGAAACGTAACATAATACTATGATTTTCTTTGTCACTGTAAAAACTGCTTTGACTACACCGACGGCCACCTTAAATACTATACAAGGTCTTTATTATTATTATTATTTTTTTTTTTTTTTTTTTTGACATATACAAGGTCCTTGTTAAATAAAGAAAAATGCAAGGAAAAACGTAGAGAGAATGAAAAAAAAAGAACAAAAAAAAAGAAGTATACTAGGATTAAGAGTACAACTTTTTTTTTGAGAACATTAAGAGTACAACTTGAAACGAAAAGACATAGGACATGATGAAGAATATATATGGTACTAGTGGGCGTGTCCGTGCTCTGCACAGTGTTGCCCCTACCTGAATTAATTTTTCATATATGACTACGTAAAAAATAAAAGCAACAGCAAGTGAATTTTTTAATATATTTTCCCTTATGGTAAGCATGGACATACAAAACCAGATTGAAATAAGGCAAATCTAGCTAGACACTTATGGTGGAATCCAGACAGTCCGTTGGAGGATTTGTCAAACTATTTTTACATAATTGTACAGTAGTAGTTTTATGTTGACCATCCGAAGTGATAAACTGTTAACAAGTTGGACAAAATGTTGGAGGTACCTAGAGCATCAAAAGGCAGGATTCTTGTTTTTGCAGTTACACTGTGGACAAAGTGTTACAGGTCCCAAAACTATCAAAAAACAGTAGTACTGGGCAGGTCTGCAATATGCTCTTGTACTCCTCTTTGCTTACATGTGAGCTGCCTCGTAGCTAGTCTTCGGTTTCTTTTTCTACGGAGTGGAAGAGTTTGAGCTGTCGTTATGTTCGGTGTCAGAGCCTTGTGTTGTGGACTCCATCTCCTTCGGACGCCTGCCTTTGTCGGAAACAGTGGTGACTCCTGTGATATCATGTTGTCATTTATTTCTGCTTTGTTTCACAACTTAAGGCTGATGACAATTTGGGGTTTTAGACTTACCGGAATCCACCGTAGTTTGGCTAGACATTTGTCCTTCTTCATTAATAGAGTCTGTGGCCTGGTCTTTCTCAATCCAATCGAGCACTGTGTAGCGGGTGATCTTGTCATTGAAATTCTTTTTGGTTCCCTTTATCTCCATTATGAGTTTCTTGGAGTCAAGCTTCTCATCTATGTCCAGGAGCAGTTTCCTTGTTGCCTGCATTTGCATTATATCAAATAGGCTTTAGTCACAGCACACTTGTTCAGATTTCACAGATAACGGTCCAACTGAATATATATCTAGGAATTTTTCAGTTTCAACAATTGTAACACAATCATCATTCATAAAAACGAGTTGTGGTGATCCATTATCACAAGACATAAATGAACTGAACACCAAAATGAGATGAATTGACCGAATGACAAAGAAACAGTTAAATTATCAGTTCGGTTCAGGGAGCAAGGCGATATCACAACAGAAATCTAATACCATGTGTCATAAATCAAGTTATAGTTTTAGTGCTTAAATTTAAGTACATCATGGACATAACTGAGTGAAGAAGCAAGAAGAACATGGAGTGCTAGCTACTACACTCACTTAAAAAGGTGAGAGTCGATGAACATCAGGAAAGCAGTTCAACTTTGAAGCACATACCAGCTAGTCAAGGGTACAGATGAAAGCTTGTCAAGAGCAAGCCAGTTAGTTTGAATTAGTTTAAAGCATGTAAGAAACTGCTTTTGAGTAGTAGGTTCTCAGGTAACAGGCCTAGCTCAAATATCCAAAGGACTTCTAGTTAACAACAATTCAGTGAAGAATCAGTTTCCTCTCCTCTGTTCTCATTTTACTTACTTTTACTTTGTTGTGTTTTAAAGTTTCAATTGAGATGGAGCTTCAATTTCCAGGCTTAAACTCAACTCAGCAAGTAAGAAATATATACGGTGTAGCTCGCTCTCATTTACCACATACCGTGATACTAACTTTTCAGCAAGGATAATGGGGCTGTAAAGTTTTGGAACAAAATATCCAATCCTCTCTTTTGATTATCTACTAAATTCTTTTCTCTGTTATTGAGAATTACCCCCCAATTTCTTTATTTGAAGATTTAGGTTTTTTTTACAACAAAAGATACAGAGAAAGGAGGTAGTAGGTTTCTGGTTGTCAGTACCTGCTTGTCCTTTTTGTGAAGGTCTTCGGGCGATGTGCGTAAAAGCCTTGCTGCGCATTTGTCAAAAAGAGTAGCTTTGATTGTCCTTGATGGGTCAGTAAGTTCGACGTCGACCTTGCAGCTGTTGAGTAAAGAACGCACATATGAAGAGATTAGGCAAAGTCCGTCTTTAGGTGAACATGCTGTTGAGCGATATAAAAAACCACGTGCGTTAAGGCGTATAAACGTTTGTGGGGAAGAGTGCTTCCGTTTTCATTTCCATAGAGTTGAACAAAAGCTAGTATTTCCCCAAATGAAGGTCACAAAAATATTAATAATAATAGTAGTGTCCTCCTATTTTCATGAAACAACATGGTCAAATACATACATAGAGAGATGAGATGAAAACAATGACGCTATTATTCTAGACTGAATCATTCCTCAGTTATTTACTACATACCTGGCAGCTTTAGTGCATTCAAGTATTATCACATACCTTGATTATAGCCTGGTGGAAAATGAGTCCAGTCCAAGCTTCAAGTAAAGTAACATCAATTGAACATGAAGGCAGAGAATGTAACAAAGGAGAATATGAAAACAACACATCATAGCATATTAAAAAAAACGAAGGGTAGCATTTCCATCACAGGAAGAGTAAAATGCTATCAGTAGTCATCACCAAATTCAATGGTAGATGGGCAAAAGCAAAGACCAACGTATGAATCAGATCAATTGCTCTACTGGTTAGATTATTTAGCAACCACAAGCAAAGAAATACTTGCCGGATTTATTGTTTTTATACATGTAAGACGGTGTAAGCAGAGAGGTTCAGGATCCACCTCTCTATCCGAGTTGAAATAGCTGAGAGAACATTGAAATGAAATGGCAGTGTTAATGTAACCAAAAGAAGAAAGAAGAAAAAAGAAAAAAGCAGTGTTAATTGGGCTGAAGAAATAAAAAAAAAAATGAGCCTTGGGAGCCAACCGATTGAGCATCATTGTATACATAGTAGTATTGTACACTTTACAGCATTAGAGACTATAAAGGGACATACCTTTTCTGCAAGCATATTGCTCTCGCTTCGTTTAATAGATTTTCTTTCATCTCTCATCATAAGCTCGTCTTTGTCGTTCATTGTTCAGCTTTCTCTTTTCATGTACCCATTTCAGAGTTTGTTTGTACACCAATTTACTAATCAAACCATAAAGAAGATAGGAATGCTTTTAGAAAATGTATCAAAATATCTAATTAACATAATATCTCTAAAAAACCTACATCAAAGAAAATAACTCACTAATGCCTAGAAAAGGATGATTTATTTTGTGAAAGAATTTTCGGACCTATGAGGAATGGAATTTGTGCTTATGGAAATTATAGAGTATTTGAAGTTGAGAAGAAAGATCCAAAATTTGGTGAACAATCCGGAGAGTTGCCTAACCACCCTATGAGGTGAATTATTCTACTGTTCTTTTTTTACGGAGCAATTGCACAAACTAAAAAAAGGAAATAACAACCGGTCACAAGCTGGGAGTAAAAAGTCGCCAAACTTCTCTCACCAACATTAAATTCCATGCCTCGAGCAGCTAGAATTTGCACAAAACCAAAAAAAAATCATACAGCTGCATACAAAACATAGTAGGTCTACTTATTCAGACTTACCAATGGTCCAATTAGATGATAAAGAATCCCATATGTAACTTCAAGATACTCCGCCAACAGACCCATCGGCACCATTACCAACGCCATCTGTCTCTACCGCCATGGCATCCGTTGAAGGCACAACAGCCTCCGACTTGAGATTAACCACCGGAAAATGCAACAAAGGTGAAACAAAAGAATTAAAACTCATAGATTTTGAGAAGAAAACAAAAGTACCTTCTATTAACTTAGAAGAATCATAATCAATTCATCAGAAATGATAATTTACAAGGTAGAATGCTACACGAAGTCGTCGTCATCCACTACCAACTTGAGATGCATCGCCTACCTGAGAATGATTTCAAATGAATGTAGGCAGTTACCGAATAAAAAGTGCCTAATATATATGAATCTATGCATGTGAGTGTACTTGGGTAAACAGAACAGAGAAACTGGAAGATAAAATTTTCATATGACTTATGTGCATAAAACCAACCTCTACCTTTTCTTTGGGTGGATACACCTTGAATATCATCAAAGATGCCAGGCGTAAACACATATACACAACAGTTTATCCGGTCACTTACCTGGATTACATAAAACACATGGTCAAACCGGTCCTTAATGTAAATTATGTGATATTAAACTAAACAGAGAGAAAAGTAAAACCTCCAATGTACAAATGTTTCTGGTTCCTCAGTAAAGTGTAAGAGTTCATTGGTAACAGAATCTACCACCAACTCACCAAACTGGTTTGCTGACTCTGGAGGAACCTGCAAAAAAGAAGAAAAATAAATGTGAAATAAGCACAAACAAAGTGATTATGCTCGCAGAACGTACCTACAAACCTTCATTACAAGAAAGGTACCAATCCCCCCATATCCTTTGTGAGCCTCTGCAAATGTTTCAGGCAGGATCAGCAACTAAAAAGCACAAAATATTAATGGAAGTAATGCATGTACGGCAAGGACCGAATACTTTCAGCCAATTGGTGGCAAACCTTGCTAATAATAAGAGACAGAGAAGAAAAAGAGAGATACAGATACTTACCAAGCATATCAGGCAGTGGAAAACTGCAGCAGACGCCACAATTCAGTTAAAAAAAAGTGTGATTGCACGCAAAAAAAATAAAAAAATCATTCGAATAAATTAACCTCACAAACAATCAAAATAAGTAAAATTGAGTAAGATCAGCTAAGATTTCGAACCGGGTTTTCTTCCATGATAAGGTCTCTGAAGTTGTAAAGTCCACCAGCTGAAACGTTCGGTCTATCCTCTCTCAAATATCTAATGATAGAGCCACATATTTGAGATTAATCAACAAATCTCAAATAGAATTCAAAATTCATATTTGAGACCAACCATGCGGATGATAAGCACCAGAAAATTCAAAATTCAACTAATCGAAAACGGAAAGATTTGAAAATCAATGATTTTGAGAAGAGAAAAACATTTATGAAATTTAATAGAATCAAAGTCATGAGGAATAGAATTCAAACCTTTGTTACCTCCATTCCTTACCTTGCCAGCGACTATCGACCATCGACCACACACCTCCGGTACCATCATCGGCTCCATTTTATTTCCACGCTTTTCATTTCATCTCAAGAATTCCACCTACTTCACCGCCACCTTGTAGTAGCGAGAGCTTTAGATCGGAGGGAGTGGCTTGGATCTGGTGAAGAAGAAGATTATTGTTCAGGGGTGCACCTGAGAAGAGACCGAAAGTGAGGCGGTGGGGCGGTTTCCGTAGCTTGGGATGAGGAATGTAGAAAGGGTGGATGAGTGTCGAAAGATCTAGATAATTAGGGGTGAAGAAGAGTCAAACAGGTATAATATTTATGTTAGAGAAAATGAGAATATATAAAATAAAATAAAATAAAAAAAGAAAAAGAAGGGAAAAAAAGGCAGACGTAATAAAGGGGGGATTTGGTCGTAAGAAGTATGCAACTTTAATAGGTAAACTAGTTTGGTGTACCGTGCTTCGCACGGTAGGCCCTGTTTTTTCCGAAACATAAACGGATGTCCATTACATTGGCAAAATATTTATATAATGTACATTGGCAAAATATTTATATAATTTATTACAAATATATGCAGTTCTATTTCTGCATTGGTTCGTTGACTATTCAGCAAAAAAAACTCAGTGTACCTTGATTAGGTTTGCTGAGGTTACAGTAGACCCCAAAAATATATGGGCCTATGTACTCATCCTTTTGGGATGGCTATATGTACACACACACACACACACATATATATATATATATATATATATATATATATATATATATATATTAGGCTGCCTTTAGGAAGTATGAAAAAGGGGCAGGGTTAGTTTACATATTGCCATTGAATGGCATGATAGTTTTTTGCATTTCAAAAAAGTTCTTCGGCAAAACATTTTTAAGGATATTGTCTTGTCGATCTAGCACCAAGTTTAGCGTCTATCCAGAAAGTGGCTTCTTTATGGCTGCATTATTGTCAGGGAATTCCAGCTTTACTTTCTTCATTGGGGTTGTTTGTGTGTCTTCACATGGTTGTTTGTCTTTCCTACGGCTGTCAGGTTCGGGTGTTTGTTGTGGTACTGCTCTGACTCTGCTGGCCTCTTCTTTATCTGCAATGGACCGAGAGATACACCATATTATTCTAAGTGACTGTATTAAGATAATGACTAATGGTATGATTGTACTATTGCCTACCTGGAGTGCTTCCGTAATTTTTCGTGTTTTCTTTTTTCTCAGATGCTGTTTCTGGACTACAGTCTGCTTGTATCCATTCTTGTACTGTGTACCTTGTTTTCTTGTCGGTGTATTTTTCTTTGGTTGCTCTGATTTCGAGGATCATTTTTTGTGGGCTGAGTGCTTTGTGTGTCCTAGCCAGTAGGCTTTTCATACCCTTATGTGTATTTGTAATGTAAATAATTAGGATGAATGATTTTGATAGAAGGTAGCAATAGGTGGGCATATAACTGTTTACCTCGCATTTACTTGGTGTAGTTGATCCTTTGTGTGTTGCAAAAGTTTTTACGTGGTTTTGTCAAAGAGTGTTCTTTGTTATATTTCTTTGTGGCGTCCTCAAGTTCGACCATAAGCTTGCATCTGTGGTTATCATGGTTTGTAAGTGAGCTTGCATCTTGGAATCTTTTAGTGAAAACAGAGAAGTATGGGCGGTATGAAGGGTACTTGGGGTTGCAACTGTTCGATGTTACATGTGTTGCATTGAACCGCTTTCATTTCCATGTGCTTACATTGTTTGACCGCATTTTGGGCATGTGATCATCGAACTTTATGTAGTAAGTCTGGAATGGACATAGAGGCCTTAATGTGGACGTTCTGATATCGAAAGAGATAGGTATTAGTTTGCAGTAATATAAAGATGTATAGGTACTCTTACTTTGTTTATGAGAAGTAAAAATTGTCTACCTTTGTGTCTGGCTGAATGACGCATATGTCTGTTATCTGGATATTTTTGGTGTTGTCCCTTTTTGCCTCCAGATAGCTGTAGGTAATTTGTCGGTTAATTCCTTTGATTGTTTCCTGGTTGGCCACAACCCTGCACATAGTAAAAATAGTTGCGTATTGCCTTCTTTCTTGTTTTTATCGAATATTAGATTGATGGATGTAGGTAAGCTTACCAGCTTCGTAGTTCATTCACCTGTGGAATATCTGGATCTAGTGTGATATAAGAGAATGGAGCAGTTGATAGGGATCCACCTTTATAAGATACAAAGAATAAATATGTTTGTTCATGAATATAGGCTGTAATATTTGAGCAATAATGTGAAATGGATAACGAACCTGAGAACGGGGTGGTTGTAAGTCCTCTGCAGACTATGATGGGCATGCTTTCTTTGTTGGCATAGATTTCTGTTCCTTGGTTATTAAGAAACTCTCCCCACATTGTCAGCATGAATGGTTTTAACCTAGTTGTGAAACGTATGTTAGCAAATTTTAGTCTTATTGTGGCTTCTATTTTGTTGTTTTTAAAGAGATGAAATTTGTATTAAACTTACTCTCGGTCTATGATAGTAAATTCCTGAAGCTGGACGGTCTTCGATTTTACCTCACGTTCTTTCGGTGGTTTGATCTCCACAACCACAGCAATTATATCTGGTAGACGGAAATTATTGTGTGAGGCTGTTTATTTGCAACGTGGCAGAATATCTAAATAGCAGATGATGCATTAAATTTATTTGTAGATTACATACCAATCATGGTTTTGGTGCCTGCGAGTGCTTTAACGTCTGCCAATGGTATTGTTTGTATAGGAGGGTACGGAATGCTTTCCTCTGTTTCTGGCATTAGGCGTATGTAGGTCGATGGCGTGAATACCCATTGTAACGTCATACCAGGAGATGTATGTAGAAAAGCTGGTTTGATGGGCTGAACTTTAGCTCCACCAATGATGTACATTGAAAATGGTTGAAGAGTTTGTTTCAGCACTTCAATGGTGTGGTCCCACATAATGCCTTCAATCTTATTTCCCTGTTACACAAGCAGTTTGACGTAAAATTGACAAGAATGTAAGAACGACATGATAAGGTGAAAGAATAATATGCATTTGAGTGTACCTGAGTATCCTGAAGCAGTACTTTCTGAGTTCTACGTCCACCCTCACTTGTGTAGCCATTTGTTTTGTCTAGTACTAAGACTTTTACCCTCCAGTCGGTAGTTGAGGGAGTAATTTCTCGAATCGACATATATTTTTTTGCTTGCGCCATGACCTAGCAAAGTGCTGTCTGAATAGCTATAAATATTATTAATAAGTACATGTCATTTATAATATGTAAAGTATATGTGTTATTTTTGTTTGTTATTTAAAGGAGAAAAGTGTTGATAATTTTGGGCCTTTTGAATTATCTCATGAAAAACGATATTTTGTGTTGTGTTTGTTTGTGAATTATACAAAAAAGTTGGAGGTGCTATTAGTACTTTTAACGCATCAAAGCTTCTTACTCTTGAGAAAGCTACGTATAGTTGGCCGTGGGAAAAAACTGGCTCCCGTAAATATATCCCTACACGATCTAATGTTTGTCCTTGAGCTTTGTTAATAGTCATAGCATAACAAAGTCGTATTGGGTGTTGATATCGCTTAAAAGGAATACCGAATCTATCATTGTTGGATGATTCTAAAGGTATTTTATGTAATATGGTCGTTTGCCCGGTGATGAGCTAAAATTTACCCCTCAAAAATACATTTATAAAGACTCGCAAAACCGTGGGTAAACTAACTCTAAGCGCAGAGTACCTGGGTCGATTGCTAGGATAAGCTACTGAGTACGAGGTCGTCCCAAGAGAAATGTGGTTGTGAGTACCAAAGCGAACGTGGTTCTTAGTCTAAAGCGATCAATGTTTTAGGTGGAGTTTTTATACTAATGCGAAAAATAAATTTTAACTAACGAGATTAACTAGGTGATTAAAAAGCATAGCCGAGCCATGATCCAACAGTTATCTCCCGGGAAAAACTTGATAAGGAGTGTGTTTTATCTGATTCAGTCCATATGATATTCACGGGTGTCAACTCTTTATTCTTGCGTTAAGATCTGAACAGCTCTCACTTAACCCCCACATTAGGCTTATTAACCCTCCCTTTAGAGAGATAACTTACCTAACATGGTTGACCAAAATAAAATACCGCTGAAAAACCTCACAAAAGCATAGTCCTAACATGTCACTTAGGTTGTCAATCTAACGATTAAGGCTATGTTTTAATGACTTTAATACCTGTTTCTACATCTCATAGCAATGAACAAGGTTGTCAATCTCATTCAAAACTATGAAAATGATCAAAACAAGTTTTAGAACATGATTTTATCATAAGAACGTTTAATTAAGCACACACAACTCCCATCTTGTTTCCCGAGGGTTGATTTTACCCGTTTTCACATAATTCGGCTATGTTGAGTTTAACTACTCATATTAACGAAAATAACAACGAAAATAACAAAACGAAAGAAAACAAAACGAAAAAGATAACTACAGCTATATAGATATACGTATAGATGTATATATAGATATATATAGATATAGATATATATATAATATATAATATATATATATATTTATACTAATTGCATAAAATAAAAGAAAGCAATAAAAAGTTTAAAACGAAATTATATTAAAGCTATAACTAGTCGGGTTATTATAATCACATTATAACAACATATATATATTACATATATAGCCCTCCCTAACATAAATAAAAGAAAGAAGAAGAAGAAGAAGAGAAATGGGAGAAGAGAGGGGCAGAGCTCTCTGTATGTTGTGCTCTGTATATATAGGCTACAAAAGGGGCCGGATCGATCCGGGTAGGAGTCGGATCGATCCGAACTCAATGATTACATCTCAGAATCGTTTTCCTATAGAAGCCCTTATATTGTAATAAAACTTAAAATTCATATCTTGAGTTGTAGACCTCCAAAAATTTCAAACGAAATGCCAAAATTACGATCTCGAGAAACTCTACAACTTTCATGAAGGAATCTTCTTCAGAAAACGTCTTCTTGATTACCTCGTGTTCCTCCGAGCGTTTTTGCGACATTTTTACGAAATTGAATCAATTAGCCAATTGACCACCATTTGAGTTGTAGAAGTCCGATTGACTTGATTCAAAATCCATTGGAAAGCGTTCTTGAAGATATACAACTTTTATTAAGGAAACTTCTTCAGAAAATGTCGTTTTGATGAGCCATTCGTATGTCGTGTCGTTTCGGGATTTTTACTATTACGAATCGATTAGCCACTTGGTCATAACTTGAGTTGTAGACCTCCAATTGACGTGATTCAAATTACGTTGGAAAGCTCTATCAAAGATCTACAACTTTCATTAAGGCCACTTCTTCAGAAAATTCCGTTTTAATGGGCCATTGGTTCGTCGAAGATATAAATCGTTAGTGGACTACTGAACCACCTGATCCACTTGACCTTTTAAACTTGTGGCACACTCTTATATCCCTAAAAACACCTCTTTTAGGCCTCAAAGCGTGTCGTTACTCGGGATTTTGGTTAACCTATAATTCGCAATAAACCACCAAAATACCAAACGTAAATCGACATTTACACACCGTTACATTAAACCGGTACAAAACTATAAAAACACGCTAAAAATACGATATTTTATATAATAACTACTACTAACATATTTAGATGAAACATAGGAATGAATGACTCGAATCGATATAAAAATACTCGAAATGATATCGTAAAGCGGGTTGAAAAGTTATAAAAATAACGGTGAATTTTTCCGTCATCACAACCCCCCACTTAGCTTTTGGTCGTCGCCGAACAAAATTAGCGATAAAATAAAATGAATGAGGAAAAATTCATGAAGATAAGATATAAATGACAATCGGATGATACGACCAATTGAATCATAATCACACGTTAACCGCAATATAAATGTATAGCAGAGTGTGTGTGTAATGAAGCTTTTCAATTTCCACTATCCTCTCTTGAATAAATCAAGCAAACGCACTAGTATCCATTCGAGACAATCCTAACAACTTTCCTAGGTATATAAAGAATGATTCCACACAAAGTCCTCCGTGTACTTATTAGGATAATCCCTAAAGCATATCATTTAGTTTATCTTGGGGATAGTGGAAGATAACTAAGTTTTCAACCAACTTTTTCTTTTCTTTTCTATTTTTTTCCTTTTTCTTTTCATAGAATACTAACATATCCGAACTCATTGCCAAAATCGACTATCTTGCAAGCGTCATGAGGTGAGATCGAATACATTAATACCTATCTAACTCTTTTTTTTTCCACATGTATAGTATATGCCCTCATTCCTAGCAATAGGATGTTTCATGATAACACCCTAGCTAGACTACAATCATCAGGCAATCGGGAGCTTTTAAACCTCATAGTGATATAGGACGTTTCGTGATAACGCCCTACCACACTCAAATCATTGGTAGCTACAACCGACATATAGTTTATCTTAGTTTGGTATTCTTCCTATCACATTCAAACCTTCAGATATTCACAGTACACGTTCAAAAGTTAGGTACTAAGTTACTGCTATTATCTCTAGAATAACCACTAGGATACTGAATGGGTACAGTTTAAAATTTTCGCTTCAATATCAAAGGCTTACGTGAAGGAATTTATGTTACACAAATAAATTTGGGGTTAAAATGCACTTACGGTTCAAATTAGTTATACATATCCAAATTGATCATTACATCTTTAAATCCATGGAATATATACCTTATACAGATTATTTTAATCAACTAAATAATGCTCGAAAAAGAATAAAAAACTAAGGGTTTAAACACTTACTGCCATTTCTATACCAACCATACTCTACCCCCCACTTACGATTTTGCATTATTCCCAGAGATAGAGAGAAAGACTTAGCTGATAAATCTGGCAGAAATGTGCTATCGAATCCCGTAACAGCCATGAGAAAGTACGTCCCTAATCCCTGTACCAAAACAACCAAAACAAAGCAAACACGGGACATGGTCCTCGTGCCAAAGTATGTAATAGGGATATGGGAATAATAAGAAAATGGCCCTGTTACGTCAGAAAATTCGATAGGCTATATAATAGCTTTAGATGGAAAAATCACCCACACGGGTAGAGCACAAAACATCTAAGCATATACGTATCATAGAGAGCATCAATTCATAGTCCACTATTCCTAGACTCATTTTTATTACACACAGTTTTATTAAAGCGGGAATACTCACCACTATACTACAACGACCAGAAATTTGAAACAGACTAGATCGTGAAATGTGTGAAAGAGTAGTGACTGTGAGTCTTTTATACCCAGATCCTCAAGGGTTCAATAACCTAAGTCCAAGAAATGATGTATTTGAATGTTTTCTTTGTACTCCCTCGGGATTTTCGGATAACCACCTAATCGTTCCCTTTTAATGACATTCAAACATTCATCCTGAGACTTGGTTGTGATTTGTGTTTATATTTCATACAGATTCTACATTTCATTAATACTAGTCGTATCCAAATTACTATTATTATTATTATTTCACACAATTTTATTAAGGCGGGGTTGCCTCCCCCCAAGCGCCTTTGTTTTACGTCTTTGGCTCGACTAATTACAAATTTCAACCAAAATCTGAACTTAAGAAGATCAATAGCTTAAGAAAAATTAACAAAGCGAGAACCAAAGAACTTGAATTGTCTAGAAACGTACCTCGTTTGGCCCTCGATGCTACCTCCTCCCAGCCAGAGAATCTTCTTTTATCAGACTGTCGAACCATCTTCTTTGCTATTCTATATAGTTCATCCATCGGGGAGCACACAAACTGGACCGCAGAAAATTCATCCTTACAGAGTGGATGAATGTAGTAATCCGGGACCGATATATTAACTATTACCAACTCTCCCAGTGGCTTTACTAAAGATGGCCAATCAATCTCTCGCTCCTCTAACTCTGTCATCTCCAAATCTTGCACTTTTTCTTCGCATGGCTGAATTATCAACCTTATTCTCAACCCGAACTTCTTCTGTGATAACCTCATCATCATCCCTAACCACCTCACATGTCTCTGCCTCTTTCACATACCTCACTAATTCACTCAATTGCCCCACCTTGTCTTGAAGATTTCTTATGGCGGAGTCAGTACTCACCTTGAACTCCTGTGATGTCCAGCGATCGCTCTTCCAGGCTCTGGTTCAATCGTTCTAGTTGCTCTATTTGTTGTCGGTGAAGTCTTCTTGTGGCATGGGGAAAAGCGATCATATTGACTTTGATTCATCGGAGGTGAGTAGTAGAGTCTTCTTGCCATTCCGGACAATCGATCGGTGGTGAACAGTTGAAGCTATCAACGCATTGAGCATGAATACCGTATCCTCGATAAGCACCAGGGTTAGGACAACCCTCGTAATATTGTGGCTCATAACTCGAATAACCATAATTCGGGTCCTGGTATGCATTAGGCACGCGATAATCCCATGAACCTTGGTTATTCTCGCCGTTGATACCGAGGGTGAGGCACGAATCGTTGTTGATAAGGTTGGTAGGGTATTGTTGTTCATTTGAGTAGTTTTGATTGAAAAATCCATCCATTTAAGCTCAATCTGCAAGATCTCGAGAAAACAACAATAAAACAATAAAATTTTTTTCTTTTTTTTTTGTTTTGTTTTTTTCATTTTTTTAAGTAAACACACGATATTTAGACCCCTCAAAAAGTTATGGTTGCCGAAGGCCCTAATCCCCGCTTTAGCCGGACTTACAAGATATCACCCTCAGAAGAGGCTAAGTACCAAAGTCGTATTCAAACCGAGTCGAGGACAATATCACTTCAAAGATCCATAGCTCTTTGTCGACATCTAAATAAAACAAGAAAATAAAAACCTAGGCCCAAGCCTTCGGTTCACTTACAAGATATCACAACAATATCACACATTTCCCGGTAATGGCGCCAATTTTTGATGAGCTAAAATTTACCCCTCAAAAATACATTTATAAAGACTCGCAAAACCGTGGGTAAACTAACTCTCTAGCGGCAGAGTACTGTGTCGATTGCTAGGATAGCTACAGAAGAGTACGAGGTCGTCCCAAGAGAAATGTGGTTGTGAGTACCAAAGCTTAACGTGGTTCTTAGTCTAAAGCGATCAATGTTTTAGGTGGAGTTTTTATACTAATGCGAAAAATAAATTTTAACTAACGAGATTAACTAGGTGATTAAAAAGCATAGCCGAGCCATGATCCAACAGGTTATCTCCCCACAGGAAAAACTTGATAAGGAGTGTGTTTTATCTGATTCAGTCCATATGATATTCACGGGTGTCAACTCTTTATTCTTGCGTTAAGATCTCGAACAAACTCACTTAACCCCCACATTAGGCTTATTAACCCTCCCCTTTAGAGATAACTTACCTAACATGGTTGACCAAAATAAAAAATACATTGAAAAACCTCACAAAAGCATAGTCCTAACATGTCACTTAGGTTGTCAATCTAACGATTAAGGCTATGTTTTAATGACTTTAATACCTGTTTCTACATCTCATAGCAATGAACAAGGTTGTCAATCTCATTCAAAACTATGAAAATGATCAAAACAAGTTTTAGAACATGATTTTATCATAAGAACGTTTAATTAAGCACACACAACTCCCATCTTGTTTCCCGAGGGTTGATTTTACCCGTTTTCACATAATTCGGCTATGTTGAGTTTAACTACTCATATTAACGAAAATAACAACGAAAATAACAAAACGAAAGAAAACAAAACGAAAAAGATAACTACAGCTATATAGATATACGTATAGATGTATATATAGATATATATAGATATAGATATATATATAATATACGTATATATATATATTTATACTAATTGCATAAAATAAAAGAAAGCAATAAAAAGCGAAAACGAAATTATATTAAAACTATAACTAGTCGGGTTATTACACCGACATTATAACGACATATATATTACATATAGGCCCCTCCCTAACATAAATAAAAGAAAGAAGAAGGAGAAGAAGAGAAATGGGAGAAGAGAGGGGCAGAGCTCTCTGTATGTTGTGCTCTGTATATATAGGCTACAAAAGGGGGCCGGATCGATCCGGGTAGGAGTCGGATCGATCCGAACTCAATGATTACATCTGTAACCGTTTTCCTTCTGTGTTCTTATATTGTAATAAAACTTCTAAAATTCATATCTTGAGTTGTAGACCTCCAAAAATTTCAAACGAAATGCCAAAATTACGATCTCGAGAAACTCTACAACTTTCATGAAGGAATCTTCTTCAGAAAACGTCTTCTTGATTACCTCGTGTTCCTCCGAACGTTTTGCGACATTTTTTACGAAATTGAATCAATTAGCCAATTGACCACCATTTGAGTTGTAGAAGTCCGATTGACTTGATTCAAAATCCATTGGAAAGCGTTCTTGAAGATATACAACTTTTATTAAGGAAACTTCTTCAGAAAATGTCGTTTTGATGAGCCATTCGTATGTCGTGTCGTTTTCGGGATTTTTACTATTACGAATCGATTAGCCACTTGGTCATAACTTGAGTTGTAGACCTCCAATTGACGTGATTCAAATTACGTTGGAAAGCTCTATCAAAGATCTACAACTTTCATTAAGGCCACTTCTTCAGAAAATTCCGTTTTAATGGGCCATTGGTTCGTCGAAGATATAAATCGTTAGTGGCAGACTACTGAACCACCGATCCACTTGACCTTTTAAGCTTGTGGACACTCTTATATCCCTAAAAACACCTCTTTTAGGCCTCAAAACGTGTCGTTACTCGGGATTTTGGTTAACCTATAATTCTGCAATAAACCACCAAAATACCAAACGTAAATCTGACACGACACACCGGTTACTAAACCGGTACAAAAACTATAAAAACACGCTAAAAATACGATATTTTATATAATAACTACTACTAACATATTTAGATGAAACATAGGAATGAATGACTCGAACTGATATAAAAATACTCGAAATGATATCAGAAACGGGTTGAAAAGTTATAAAAATAACGGTGAATTTTTCCGTCATCACCCGGCATAAGGGCCTGTTGCAATTTGGACTACGATTGTGTGTGTATTTAGTTCTTTGCAAATTAGTCTAGTGCCATTGCATAATCCTTCAATAGGGCTGATGTTTCTTAACAGCATTACTGGTGAATTAACCTTAAGTAGGAGTTTGTGTGGGGGCAGACTGCTAGGATTTTGTGAATTTAGGAAGTCCTCGTAATCTCCTTGATGTTGTGGATCGATAGTTACATCAGTACTAATGTATGATGTTATTTCTCCATCCATAGCTTCTAGCATAGCGTTGTTTATGTCGTCAACGCAGATCGTTTGTAGTGCTAGTAATGCCTGTTCATTCTTGCATGATGATTACTTGATGTATACATGCATATGCAGGTAAACAAAATTGATAAGTTGTTGTAGCGATGTTTGTTCATCAACAAAAGGAATAAGTATGTTTGCAGGTAATATGATGTTCCCGTTTTCGTCTTGATGTTCTTCTCCATTTCCTATTCGCAGTAGATAGTGAGTAAACAAAGGGTCAGTTATTGATCTCATATTTTCGGTTAGCTGTATTTTGGTAAGGTAAGGCCAAAGTGGAGAGTTAAATAAGCTTGCATCTAATTGTTCTTGTCTGGTCGATCTGGTAACCACTGGTAGAACTTGGCGGAAATCTCCTCCGAAAACTATAGTTTTGTTCCCAAAAGGTAAATCTACTTCAGTTATGTCTTTAAGCATTTCAGCAAACGCTTCAACGGCCTCTCTATGTGCCATTGGGGCTTCATCCCAAATGATTAGTTTGGCTTCCTTTATAAGTTTGGTGTTCGCATTGTTTGCTTACGTTGGCAATTTTCTTATTTTCATCATGGAAAGGTAATTTAAAGCGTGAGTGTGCAGTTCTACCTCCAGGTAGTGCGCATGCAGCTACGCCGGAGGTTGCTGTGGCTAGGACAATTTGTCCTTCGGACCTAAGGGCAGCCATAAGTGCTTTATAAAGGTAAGTCTTACCAGTTCCTCCTGGACCATCAATGAAGAATGCACATGGTTCATTTCCTAAAGCTTTTTGTAAAATTATGTCGTAAGCATAGCGTTGTTCTTTATTAAGATTTTCACGACTAAGAATGTCAGTTTGACTTACTGGGATGTTTTTTTCATATGAGATGTCTTTGGTTAGTTTGAAGTGCCTGGATACATAATCAGCTTGAGGCCAAGTTGGAAATCTTCTAATTTCCTACCCATCTCATCCAAGAAGGTTGATATATCTTCTAGAGCTTTCAAACGTACTTCGGAGTTGTGCATGACGGATATTGGTGATTTCTTAGGTAATCCTCACACAAAGAGTTTTGGTACTTTTCCCAAAGAAGTGCGGATTAGATGGTGAGCATAAGGCAAGAATAGAGGCGAAAAGATGGCGTAGTTGTCTAGGCATCTGATACAATGTAGCTTCTTCCAGGCAATTATCTAGATCATAATCTGTGGCAAGCAAATTTCGTGCCAAAGCTGGCTCTCTAAATGTAGTGTGTAGGTATTCTGAACCGTCAACAGATCATCATATGATTTTGGTGCTCTTACGTGATTCAACAATAAGCGAAGATAATATCTTTCACCTTCTACCGCCTGGCCGATACAACGCGCCTATAACTTTTCCTTTCTTTCGTTCGTCCATGGCGTTTTCGAGAATCCCAAACAAATTGTTTAGGGAAATCTTTGTATAGAAGCTGTAAGGAAATTGCTCTCTCGTTGGTATTGTTCATATAAAAAAATTGAGTGAGCATGGTCTTGGATAAAAAGGTGTTAGACACTACAGTATTGAGGTCTTGGTTAGGTGAGAAGGACACAAAGTGGTTATCAGGTAAGTGCAACTGCAATGCTATCACTGCAGGGTGCATTTCAAATAGGTCAAGCGAGTAGAGACGCTGAGGCGACCTCGGGTGGGCCAACCCACCGTCCTCGTTGATAATCTTCAATTTCATTGTCAGACCTATTTAATGCCAAATGAAATGCAATTTTGTCTGGCCCTTTGTAGATGTATTTATAAATGTATTTTACTAATTTAATAGTGGAACATATTTCAATGTTAATATGATGATCATATTTCTACAAGTAAGTACGGGTTGTGGTACTACCCAACGGTTGTCAATCGTGCACTTTCGGATCAGAGCGGTTAAACCGTTGTCACGGCGTCTATAGTGGGGATAACTATCGGAACCATGAGTAGTAAATTCTTGAAAGTCTTTTGGATACTTATTTTTGCATTTGTTATCTTGCATGCATGGACTCTTTGGATTGTATGGACCACACGGACCATGAATCATGTGCTTTAGAACAAGTGAGTGTAAATGTGGATTTAAGACAGGATCAGGTAACTCTGCACATATAAATCGGTCATAAGCTTCGGAGTTCAAAGGTTTGGATTCCTTGGTCATTATTTGGAGGTGGTGTACATGAGGCAAGCCTCGTTTTTGGAACTCAATGGAGTAGCGAAGCATTTGGTATTCCAAATACTCTGTCTTTTACAAGATCTTTTTTAGTAGTTCGAGTTTCGACTTAAAGACTCGTGTAAGCAAGTCAGTCGATTTTGTGGTAGCTCTCCGGGAGTAGGTGTTCAGTTATTTCTGTCCAGGCAGGATTACATGTTATTGTTAGGAAGAAATCAGGCTTTCCAAACTGTTGTACTAATGCCATTGCATCCATGTACCTTCTTTTCATATCTCTTGGACCACCCATAAAAGAAGGAGGAAGAATGAACTTTTGACCTACATTAGAACTATCTACGTTACCGGAGGCAATGCTATCAATTATACCTTGTAAGCACTCAGTTCGTATTTCTTTTTGTTGTTTGTAAAGGTATTCTAGACGAGAACTTTCCACTTTGACAAACATGTCTACAATGTATTGCTGAAGTAATCTTCCTGTATGCAAACAACATTGATTAAATCGTCAGACGCATCTCGCAACTTATATGATAATATTGTCGACATGAGACAATATTACGTTTTCGTGCAGTTTTCTGGAAAGCTGGAAATGAAAAAGGAGGAAACCTTTTAGTAAGAAATTGGTTATGACCTCAAAGACCGGAGAAATAGGTAAATGTTACCTTCTTGTTCTTCAAAGATTAGTTGTTCAGGATTCGAGACATTTCTATCCACAAGTGGCAGTGGCATGTGGCATGCACGTTTCTGCCTATGCACATTGGGTGGTAGTTTTTCGATACCACAGTGCCACCCTATTTGTCCTCCAGGAAAGAGTAAAAGTGCGCAATGGATCATAACAACCATAGTTGTGGGAAATTTGCGTATGGAGTTTGTGTTTTGGCGTATATTTGGATGTGACATTGGGGGTTGAAAGTGTTTTCATTTTCAGGACATATTATTGCCGAAACATCACTACTTGTTGGCTCATTGTATATGCGTTGATCAAGTTTGGGATTATTTATGAGGTAGATTTCATAGGTTTCAGGAGGTTGCATGTCCTTAAGTTGTCGCAGAAAGAGGGCATAGGGATTGTCAGCCAGAATATGTATTAACCTTTTCATAACGTCTTGTGAAAAACGATCTGAAACCTTCAAACGCTCTTCAACTTCACTCTGTGGATCGTAAAGATAGAGCTGAAGACCGGTTGGTGGATCATTGGCAGGATCTAATGAGTTAATGAAATGGTGTATTTTGCCTTGAACCTAGAATGTATATATGCCTTTAGTGTTCTTAAGCAAGTCTTTGTCTTTTCGAGCTGAGAAAGTAGTAAAAGCCAGATTGTTATTATAGGTTCGAACATACTTTCTAAAGGCAATAGATTCAGGTTCGTTGGCAGTAAATAGTTGAGCCAGAGAAGGAGGCATTTTAGGCAGTGCAAGCCTAATTTCACCTTCAGAACAGCAGAAAGAAGGGGGCTCGTGAAAGAAGCGTATTGCTGAACAATATGCACAGTTTGGTACCCTGGGTAATGTTGGTGTCGTTGTCTTAGACTGGAAGGACTTCTCTTCGGTAGCTAGATGTATAGCGCGCAATTGAGGCCTACATGTTTTTGAAGGGTAGAAGTTATGGTTTACATGAGCTGCATGAGAAACCTTGATACGATTAGGGATAGTTACAATGTCACTCATGTTAGTTTGCTCTTGAATATGATCTAGCGAACTGATTATAGGGTGTAGTACACAAACTTTCGCAGAAGAGTTATACTCTAGGTTAGATGACGATGGTTGTACAGAAATTTCAGATGGACCAGCCTGAGAATTTATAGTACAATCATTCGCAGAAATTTTTTTTTTCTTTTGGGCATAATGTAGGCGTCGATGTTTCAGAAGGGCTTCTTTTTTACTCTCATCCATAACAGCATAAGTTTGGCGCCTTTTCTCATTCTTAGTCTTACGTTTATCGCTGTCCATCTAAAGGGAAGAAGGAAGAGAAAATGTGAAGAAATATAGGGTTTGAGAGGGAATTTCTTTTATTCACGTACTGGTGCCTAAGAACCAACGTATGGAAGTTACTATATATCTAACTAAGTTAACTACAGGGCAAACTACCAAAGGTAACAGGTAAAAGCAGAAGAGCAATGAAATTAATAAATATCAAACCCTAAAGAAGGCAATAAGTTGTGGTCCTGTTTGCTCTAATTTTCTTATCGCAAGGTGTTCAACTGTGCAAGGAAATCGGGATTTTCTGTAGATGGGTTTGCAATAGAACCCCTAACTATTGGGGTTTGCAGTAGTACCCCTAACTACACTGACCTGAAGCAAATTCCTTGTCTCTTAGGTAGAGCAACGGAGAGACCTCGTCTGGGAAAAAAATTGTGAAAAAGACCAGCTACATAAGTGTGGTTGTAATCGGGAAATAAAAAATACATGTAGGGCAGATACTGGGAACCAAAACAAAACATTAGGATCAAAGTTCCTATGGTGTGGCATAGTACGTGTTACATTACTACCACAGTATGTAGCAGTATGTAGTATCGCTAGTTTTGAACAACTACTACACGTACAGCATGTCTGTGTTTTTGAAATGAAAAAAAAAATATTAAAACCCGAAAAACGTGCAACACAGTACGTGAAGAAGTAATTATGCAGTGTAGAATTACCTTCAAGTGCAAAGAGTCAAAATGATAATCCTTTGTGCCCACAAAGGAAGCAGCTGACCAACCTGTCATTCCATGAAAAATTGAAATAATTAGGCAGACGTTCTGGGCAGTAGTAAAAAAGGTACATTGGAATGAAAAATAATCCCACATATAGGCAATTGCATTGAATAGCCTTGAAAGTAAATAACTGCAGTAAATAGTAAGTAATGACCAATGTACATTGTAATCCGAAGAATAATTACCCTGTCTCAGTAAAGAAGCGTGGCACATTGAAATACTCAAAAGTAAGAAAATAACACTTTCTGACAGCTAAATAAAAACCAGGAACATGACAGCAAGTGAAGTGGTACGAGAAAGAAAGAGGTAAACAGATGAACACGAAGGAAATATAACGAGGCAACCTCCACTTGAAGACAATAAATACGTGCATTGAGTAGGTAGTATTAAATAAGGCAAGTAGGAATTTAAACAAATCCTCAACACAGTAAGTTGTATTGAGCATTCTTTGGACCATACAAATATAGTAAAGAGCAAGTAATCATTAATGTACTTAGCAATTAAAAAAGTCAAAGAAGCTTATCAACCTGTCCTAAAAAACTAAAACAAATAATCTGGCAGTCAAATGGCTGTTAAATACACTGGTAACCTGCCTCCAAAATGACGCAATGAAACAAGCACATTGGAATTTGAAGGAATTCTGAATAAAGTAAAATGCAGTTATTGACCTTCAGCTCTAAATAAGTAAATACCAAGCAATAAATGATGTACACAGGTAATTAATTGCATTCAACAACCTTGGAACTATACTAATGTAATAAACAGTAGGCCTTGAACAATGTACATTGTTATTCAAATAAGTCATAGAAGATGACAAACTCTCCTAAAAAAACTAAACATATTATCTGCCAGTCAAGGACCTCTTAAAGACTGCTGACATGCTTTAAATAAGATAGTGAGCAATAAATGATGTACAAAGGAATCCTAACAGTTAATATGACAGTACAAAACTGTGCATAAAAAAAACAAAACATTATGTGAAGGCTGAAGGACTTTTGAAGACTGTGAAGGGCACACTTTTCAAGGGCAGCAACACCTATAAAAGAGATATCCCAAACATGGAAGGTACCTAAAGAGGGAAAACAGAGGAGTGCCCTATAAAATAAGCTAGGAATAACCATCCCTTAGCCAAATATGGCCTTCCAAAATGCCTTTCCCCCACTGGTATATGAGAATGAAGAAGGGAATTATGAAGCCTACGGTCCGCCGATTCCTGTGAAGCTTAACGATGATCCGATCACAAATGAAGATATCGTTAAGTTAGGTGCTTATCCAGACAATGTAACCCTAAGCCTAGCTAAGGAGCGTGACAGATCAGGAAAACAACTACACGAGGTGACACAGGAAATGGGCCGAAAGTTACATGAGACAAAGGAGCAGCTAAAGCAGGAGAAAACCTACAGCCAAGAACAATTTAGGCTTGCCCAGATGTGGCAGGGAAGATACCATGCAGTTCAGGCAACACAACTACAGAATGCAGCCAACAACAACTTGCAGGAAGATACAGACTCAGATTCTATGTTACTACCAAACGGAGATGTTCCAGAACATTAAGGAGTTAAAGTGTTATTACCAAACAGAGATGTTCTGGAGCATTAACAAGTGAAAGGAAGAACCAAAGATCTGTTACTATTGTCTACTTTCCTGCATTTCATTTCTAGGAGTAATCATTGCGTGCTATTGTGTGTTTGTTTAATTTTATTTCTCCATTTTCAAATGTCTTATTTCTCTATTTTCAAATGTCTTTCTACCATAATTGCATCCAAGTTAACTACCCTTTTAATATTTTCTAATCGGAATTTGCATTTAGTTATTCCCAAATCTGTTTCTAATGTCATTCATCTGAAAATAGTACTATTTTTAATCTTCCTACTTTAGTAACAAATGCAACCGGAATAGATACAAATACTGTTACTTATTCCCAAAGAGTATATACTATGCTTAATCTTCCATCCTCTAGCAACCAATGCAATCATGGAAGAAATGAAAAGAATAACAATGTTCACCACAAAAAAGAATAGCAAATATTCAGTACCTAACAACAAACATGATTTTTACACTAAACAATTTAACATGGCCCTCAAGATTCTCTATACTGTACAAAACCAAGTACACCACATAGACAACAGCAAACATTCAACTTTTGAGAACAAATTCCATTTTCAAACTAAACAATTTAACATATGCCTAAATATTTTTTGACTGTAGGAAAACATATGCAAACCAATGTATACATACCCAGCATATCTCAAATTACAAAACAGACATGCAACAGACGTGAAGAAACAGTGAAGGTAAGAAATTCCGAAACACGAAACTCCAAATGCATTCAAGGGAAAAAAATGTAAACCCAGCAATAAAAATGTCATCTTTTACACAGCAATTGAAATCCAGAAGAGTTGCAGAAGCAAAATAGAGAATTGAATTTTAGGTAAGAAATTCCGAAACACCAAACTCTAAATACAGTCAAGGAAAAATATGTAAACCCAGCAATAAAAATGTCATCTTTTGAACACCAATTGAAATCCAGAAGACTTGCAGAAACAAAATAGAGAATTGAATTTCAGAAGAGTTTCAGATCAAAAATAGAAAGGAAAGCCCCTTACCTGTCGGAATTCGAAAAGCCAGAAAAAAGAAGACGAAGAGGACGTTCCACAAGAGGAGGACGACACCGGCAGAAATGGAAAACGGAAAGTAAGCATGGCCACCTCTTCATCAATCTCCATTATACAATGGAAGTGGAGTTACTGTAGTTGATGAGTGGAAGATAGGAGAAACTACAGGCGGAAAATGGCGGTGGTGGATGCATCAGTAGAATAACGTGGAAGAAGAAGAAGAAGGTGAGAGGCCACGCGTAGAGGTCAACAACATTGCTCTATACGGCGTCGTTTTACAACTGCAAACAGCAAGAAGACAAAATTGGTAGTAAGATTATTGAGATTTAAAGGTTACTCCTAATTAAGAAAAGAACAAGGTAAGATTTATCCATGATCCTCATGATATCTTCATTGTCATAAAGAATTCAATTTTATTCATATTTACATTCCTCATTCCTTATTATGTTGAGTTTTGTGCACTATTACACAATTTTTGTGACATCGTGACACAATTGAGGGCAAAATTAGAGTAAAGATTTTTTTTTTGAGAAAAAGAATAATTATATAATTTCATAATGGAGGTGTTTGATGGTATTATAAAGACTCGAGAAATGAAATTTTATGTGCCGAGAGATATATGATTAAAGGTGATTTTTACATGGTATCTATATATGGACAGATACATGGTTTGGTTCGGTGGTTAATGGTTATAGTTGAAACTGAACTGAAATTTTCAATTAGATGAAATTTAAAACCGATAGGTGATCGATTGAAACGAACCGAGATCGGTTTGGAACTGAAAATCAAAATAAAATTTAACAATTATAGTCGGTTATATATACGCGGTTTGGTTTTTTTCTTTCGGCTATCAACAGTTCAAATAACAATTCGGTTATAAGCAATTTTTCATTAACAATTATAATAATATTTTAGTTGTAAAAACTAATTATACATCGTATCGGTTCAATTATAATTTCAAATTTGGTATATTTCCTTTTGATTAATTGTTCGGTTTGATATTCGATAGCGGATAATTCATGTATTTTTCTTAAGTTTTTAATCTAGCAATTATTGTGCCACTTTTGGTCACATCAACCAATTTTAATCTCATCTGCCTTGATGTTGAAAGACACTATTTATAGTTGGATCATACATCACTAGGGCAAAAAATAAGGTAACTTCTTTTATGGTGAGTCCATTTGAGGAGTAAATTATGTGGGTGGATCTGGACCATATAATTTCAGCTGAAATTTAAACTGTGTGGTCCAAAATCATCCACGTGTGTTTACGGTGCAAATAGAATGACTAGGGAAGAATTACCCCAAACACAAACTTTAAGGTATTTTTTAAGAGTAAAAACACATTTATTGCGTTCAAAAAAAAAAAAAAAAAAAAAAAAAAAACTTTTATCAAAAACGATTAAACCCTAACCGTGAGGGCCTCATCGCCTCCGATTCCACAGGAGTGCGATGAGAGGTTAATTAAGGACCTAACAGCTCGAGGAAGATGGTGCTACTTATATCCTCATACCGAAAGGGGCCGACCCTTTACGGGATTCGAACCTCCACCCTCCGGCTTTAGGAACATAGCGTGGATTATCCATCCCTTCCGCTTACCACTAGGCCATATTCAGGGGATAAAAATAAAAAAAATAAAAACACATTTATCAATTATATGGGAGGGGGCAAGAACCTCTGTCTACACACCAACTAAATTCAAACTAGCTTTTGTTAGGAAGTGAGGGGGGAATTTCTCCCGGGAACTTCTTCCCTGGTATGACCGTATGCGGACATACAGTAAATGATATGACGTGGAACAAGCATATTCACTTCTTTTTCATGCCTTCTTTAAAGACCAATTTGAGAAAAATACCCTAAAAATAAATCGGGTATAGTACTTTTCTTTTCCTATCACAGCACCCAAAACTCTTTTTGATGTGGAAATTTCTCCGGTGACACTGACTGTGGCCGTATCATCTGCCGGAATGCTCACCAGAAAGAAAAAAGCGGGAAATCTCTACTTTTCTATACATTTTTTTGGATAATGCCCAAACCCTTTCACGATATAACATTCTTGCCGGCGACATTTGACCGGCGGTACTCTCTGATTGTCAGCCTTATAGTCTCCCAGAATGTTCACCATCGAACAGAAGAATCAGTAGGTGTCTCATCTTCATCTCTCATAGATCCTTGCTCCCTCATGTTCTTACACTTATATTTGTTTTTCCACCTCGATCTTTTCTCTTTCCCACTTCCTCCGGTGAAGAAAGAAAAACAGCGTTTCAGATCAATCAAAGTGATGGTAAGTCCAACTTTAATATGCGTTAATGTCAACACTGTGTACTGCTTTTCAGTATTTAATTGTATAACAATTTCTCTCTACTGTTTTTTTTTCCCTAACGATTGGGTATATACATGAGTGCGTGGACACTTAAGATCTTAATTGTCAAACTGTAGGTAGTAGTTAAGTTTTTTTTATCCTTGCTTTTCGTCGTTTTTTCTTATGACATTGAAAGCCAAAAGTACTATGGAAATTCATTGAGGATCTTTGTGCATGTGTTTATCCCAATTCTCCTTTGTGTTTTTGGGCGTTGTTTCTGAGAACTTTGTTTGGTAAAACATGTACAGTTTAGAAAGGCATTGTCTAACTTAATGTTTACAATCTTTATTGTTGTGAATTCAACAACTTTTGTCTTGCTGCACAGAGTTTTCTATCCTTTATGAGAAGTATGATGATGCAAATAAAGGCTTCGATGGAGATCAAGAAGCATTAATTATGATACTTCACGCCAGACCATCGATCTGTGGGAGTTAGTTTGAGTGACTGATTGTATAGTGTTCTCCATTTTGTCTGATTTGATGCAAGAGTTGGTTTTTGTTTAGTGCTCTTCTTTCGTGTTTATTATTTTTAGTTTTTTTGTTTTTGTTTAAGGATCAGTACGATTGCTCGTTGATTCTTATTATTCTCCATTTCAGTTTTGCTATATATTATCCCGTGGTCTCTGATTAAAAAAAAAACTGTGGAGGTTTTCATGTTTAATTATATGCCATTAGTTTCTCCAAATCAATTCCTTTCCCCTTAGCTTCCACAAATGCCAAATCACTCAAATTGCAACAACAAGAATAAAATGTAACGAATTTGAGTATCTTGAACCGACAAATTGAGGTTTTAATTCGTCATCATCATTAATCCTTCTAAATTAAAAATAAGATTGCTCAATAACATTGAATAATCACTTGGTGATGACTTTAAGCACCACAAAAAAAAAAAAAAAAAATAAATAAGATCATCCCAAATATCAAAATAAATACTAAGTTGATATTTACATCATCATTCAGTCAGCTAATGATTTTCACAACAAAAGAAAATGGTTCATCCCAAATACCAAAACATACTTATCAAAAAAAAAAAAAAAAAAAAAAAAAAAAAAAAAACCAAAACATAAGAAAAGGGTTCATCCCAAATACCAAAACATAATCAAATTTGATCGTTACACTGTAGACAACGATGTAATTAGTAATAAAAACATCTAAATACATCTTCATCTAACAAATCATAACTTTTGCTAATAAAAATCAGCTCCAAACTCAAAAACTAACACCATTTTGCTAATAACTTGTGAAGCCATTAGCATTACATTGCTAATGTCTTGAAGAACTGGAGTTAAAAAAGAAGAAGAACTGGAGTTAAATAATATACATTCTTCTTCCACTTTTTAGTAGTACCTATAAGGCATGTCAACGATAATTTGTTAGGCACAAGCATTGTTATTCATCAAACAACTACGTTACAAAGATCTTTTGCGTGAAAACGACAGCCTCAACACCACCACAATCTTGTGCAACCATATTCGAGCGTAACATCCCGTCCTTCCATTCGATCTATCATATGAACAATTTTCTCTATTATCCATGTTTTTAAACCCTTCCTTACAACAAGTAAACACTTTTGCTCTTATCGTTGAAGTACCTGGAAAAAAAGCATGCTTTCCTTTCCGCACACTAAACCCCTTGGCATGTGCATAATCAGAATATACTTTGTAAGCCGCAATAACATCATGAACAACCGTCTTTTCTAACTTAATTTCAAAAATATCAATGTAATTTTTTGAAGAAACATCATTCCCATCATTTCCATGCGTACAACCAATTTCCAAAGCTGACATTTAAGAGAAAGGCAGAAATATCATTACTTAGAGTACATTTGATACTTTTACCATAAACTTAAAAATATTATCTTCAAAATAGAAGTGTCTGTATTTAAGTCACTCATTCCTTCGCGCTTGTTGATCACTTGTTGATGAATATGGTTGTATCTTCAAGGAAAAAAAATGTTAGGACACTTCATGATGTGCATATATTTTTAATAGGGATAACTTCCCCTGTATTAATCTTAACAATAGCAGTTTTTAGCAATAAAACCTAAAAACTCAATCGGATGAAAATTGATATAACATATTTCCACAACACTTTCTGTGGAAGAATATATAGTAGAAGAAAGATGGACAGGCAAACAAGAATCAAAATAAATTTAGCCCAAAACTGATGGAAAAGACCTTTAACAGCAGTTTTTGAGTAAAATTTTTTTACTGGAAATAAAAGAGGAGGATGGAGTCAAGGATCTATGAGACGAAGAAGATGAGAAGGCATACCAAATTCTTAGCCGGTGAGCATTCCGGTATTTGATACGGCTGCAGTCGGTGTCGCCGGAGAAATTTCCACATCGGAAAGGGTTTTGGGCGTTGTGATAGGAAAAGAAAAGTACTATATCCGATTTATTTTTGGGGTATTTTTCTCAAAAGGGGAATTGGTCTTTAAAGAAGGCATAAAAAATAAGTGAATATGCTTGCTCCACGTCATACCATTTACTGTATGTCCGTATACGGTCATACCAGGGAAGAAGTTCCCATTTCTCCCTCTCCTAACAAAGGAAAAGGAAAAGAAAGAAGAAAAAAAAAAAGTGCGACAATCATCAATAATACTACCAACATATGACAAAACATCAATGATTATGGTGATCGAGTCTTTGATGAGTCATGAGCGAATCAGCTTAAAGATCTCCTTCTTGAATTCCCATGTGGTTGCAAGGACAATCGAATGATACACGACCAAAGCTTCCCTTTCTAAAATGTCATTGTTTCCTTCCAAACTTCTAGAGTAGCTTCCGCTGATACTATCAATTTCATTGCGGATAATACCTCCTATGGCAGCCTTCTCGTGACTAAAGGCAGCATCTACATTAACTTTAACTTTAGGAATTTTTATTCAATAAATATTGTAACAACTACCGTCATCCACATCATCATTATTGTACTCCTACAACCTAATAGTACAATCATACAAGTAGTACGAGTTAATTATGTTTATGATGTATCATAATATATATATATGATGAAACTTTAAAAAAGTATTCTTTCATTAATAATAATATAGAACTACTTTAGTGAGTATTTACCTTAAATTGCAATCTCTAACTTTTGTAAAGGTAATATGTAGAGGGAACAACTTTTAGAGCCACCTGATAATTGTTGTGATATTCTTGGTGCATATGCAAATTCTTACTCTATGTATGTTACGTTTTAATATCACTAGTAGAAATTATAAAATGAAACAAAAATAATGCTTATTCGTGTATTGAGCCTTTTTTTAGAAGAAAATTTAATTTCCATTAAATTTGTTAAGAGCGCAGACACTCACTAAATCAGGAGGAGGAGGAGGATTGAACGCTGGTCCTTAAATTCCTTAAATGAAGAGAAGGAAAACCTTTTTGAATTAAAAGATGAGCCGGCACATTTGTGGTTATTGTCACAAAAGAGAAATATAAAGAGAGATGAAAAAACGGCACGTAAAAGCTCTTTACAAGCACTTTACATGTATTGATTAGTCTTTGTATAAATACACAATTTAGAATAATAGGGACCTAATTTTTTTTTTCTTTTTCGAAAGCTTTACACCCGGACTTCTTGGGCCTATGGTCAGGGTTGGGTCTGTCAAACTCGTAATTACACTACAAATAAATGTTCATACGCCCAGAAAGAAATGATGACGGTCATCTATGAAATCCGGCCTCTGACACTATTTTTGAATGTGCCCAACATGCCCGAACGTTGATACTTTAAAGAACGAAAGATAACAACCCGTCTCTATTCTATCTCTTATCATCACACCATGTATTTTTAATTTGTAAATTAAATAAGAATTAAACAAATGACAATACTAACGGTAACAACAATAAGATAATATTGAACTTAGATTTAATGTACATAGTGAACTTATATATATATATATATATTTATTATGAGTTTAGGATAATGCATTTTTTTATTTAATTTTTTCAATTCTTCAATGGCATATGCTCTTGGTACTTACACTTACCACCTGTAAGACACAGACAATACTACCACCACCTCTCTCTCTATAAATCCTAGGTAAACATCCTAGTAAAATCTGATTCCTTAAAATAAATAAAAAATTAAAAAATTAAAAAAAAAGTAGAGAGTTTCTCAAAAGACAACAAGAGAGAAGAAAAGAAAGAAACCAAAATGGAGTACAAAAATATTACTACGTCTGCTTCAAAGGAGGCTTCTTGGAAATGGAATTCTCCTTTGCCTTATCTATTTGGGGGCTTAGGAATTATGGCAGTACTGGTTACAGTGTCGTTGATTGTCTTGGCTTGTTCTTACCGTAAAAGATATTTGAGTTCGGTCAGAAATGATGATGATGCAGAGAAGCCGCCGGAGAGGATAGAAAACGCCGGCGTCAATATGATGATGATGCCGCAGATTGTTGTCATAATGGCCGGTGAGGATAAGCCTTCTCATTTGGCTGTTCCTATTTGGTCTTCCCCAAATTACCCTCACCATCTTTGAGAGGTAAGACAAAATTATCACAACCATAGATAAAATTACGATGACCGACTCTCTATTGTAATGCACTCATCACACAGCTTTTGACACGCAGTAAAAAACAAAACTGTTTTGATTTAGCAGCATCTGATGACGATTAATCCTAATAGATAGTCAGTAGAATTATTTTGTAGTTTAATAGTATGTTGTAACAATTTTGTCTTGAAACTATTTTTTTTTTTTTTTTCCTTCTAGCTCCTGCAACTATCAAATAAATCGGCCGGGAAAACCGCTTAATTAGCCGGCGGGAAGGAAGAAAAAAAGAAGCTGCATGCAACTTTGGACCTTCACCTTCAAGGCTTCAACAACGGCCACACATGGCAGAAACCTAGCTATATGCCTATATATGGCTGTTTTTTACTTTTTAGTTTTTTTTTTTTTTTTTTTAAGTTAAAAACTTGCGGGAATGTATGTACCCTAAACTCTAAAGATGAGTTTACAATAAATAATGCCGAAATTTACGTCTTTGTTTAAAATTAAATGCTTTTGGTCTTTTGTTTATGATGACATAATTATTCTATCACTAATTGTGATATAATTGTTGTGTCTATATCTTATATCTATCAAGAGCCAAAGAGGATGTGCCAGAGGTGGCCACATTGCCACCCTAAATTTTTTTTTTTTTTTTTTGCAGCAGCAAAAATGTTACTTTTTTTTTATCTTACTTAAGAACCAAAATTCCGGTTAGCGTCAGTTAGGGTTATATAGAAACTTTTTTTTTCCGATTGCAATTAACATTCTACAATTTATCTGTAAGCGAACAGAAAATCAAACCGGAAAAAACACCGAACCATTAACCAAATTGAATAAAAAAGAGTAACCGAAACGTGTATAATTAGTTTTAATAACCAAAATACTATAACCGTCTATGAAAAAATACATGTAACCGAAATGTTGTCCGAACAATTTTTGATCGTATTAAAAATCAAATGAGCCAATGAGGGTGTGCGTCGGTTAGCGTTATATAGCACTCTAAATTTTTTTCGATAGAAATGTTTTATTTTCTTCTTTAAAAACCAAAATTTCGGTTAGCGTTATATAGAAACCTAAATTTTTTTTGGATTTCAATTAACACTCTACAATTTATCTGTAAGCGAACCAAAATTTAAACCGGAAAAAACACCGAACCTTTCACCAGATTGAATAAAAAAACGTAACCGAAACGTGTATAATTAGTTTTAATAACTAAAATACTATAACCGTCTATGAAAAAATACATGTAACCGAAATGTTGTTCAAACAATTTTATATTAAAAATCGAATGAGTCAACGAGGGTGTGCGTCGGTTAGCGTTATATAGAATATATCTAAATTTTTTCGATTTAAATGTTTTTTTTCCTTCTTTAAAAGCCAAAATTTAGCGTTATATAGAAACCTATTTTTTTTTCCCGATTGCAATTAACACTCTACAATTTATCTGTAAGCGAACCGAAAATCAAACCGGAAAAAACACCGAACCATTAATCAAATTGAATTAAAAAGTGTAACCGAAAATGTTGTCCGAACAATTTTTGATCGTATTAAAAATCGAATGAGCCAACGAGGGTGGGCCACGGGTGGCCAAATTGAATTAAAAATCGTAACCGACGTGTATAATTAGTTTTGATAACCAAAAATCGTAACGGAAACGTGTATATAATTAGTTTTGTTTGCCATGCCAGACTCATTTTACCATAAAATTGTTTCTTGAGCTCAAACAATTGTGTTTTTTAGATATGTTCTCCGGTAATGAGTGACTCTTGTTATATTGGTTATAGCATTGATAAAAATGATTTCGGTGTACGCCTTTGTTTAGTTTCTGCATAAGCTTCATGTAGTCCTCATAGGGTTGTGCGACGCTTTTTTTTGGGGAGGGGGGGATAATGGCGGATCATCTTGGCATCTTGATGGTTTAACTGACCTCTGATTGTCATTGTCTGTTGCTGTTTAAACGTTGGATCCATGAATTTCATACGTTTGGGTTTGTTCTTTATACATGCCATAATTTCTTATGAATTCAGGTTCAGTGTCAATCTTGAATCCTTCTAGCTTGACTGGTTCTCACGCTATTAAAAGACTATACTTTCTCGCAGAAAATCAGACCAATTCAAAAACCACTCAAATTTTCACTTTGTCCTATCGTCTCATTTCACAGAATGGAGTGAGGTGTTCAATTCAATGCTCTCGCTACTTTGTTTTCAGTTCAGGTGAGTTTCTAAATTCTTAGCTTATTTTCGTTTTACTTTAAACAAGCTGAGGTGTTCCATGTTGTTGCATGTTTGCATATTGTCCGTGTCACTTTCTTTAATACTACCTTTATAGGCTCTCGAGCCTTAGTTGATTTTTATAGGTGGAAAATACCTTGGATTCGTTAGGCTTCTTGCTTACACGCACCACTTTTCCCATTCGATATCTATTCTTTAGTTTTATCGTTGGTTACGTTTATATTGGGCCCGCCGTGCCTTGCACGGCTCACTTTCACTAGTCATTAGACTAAAAGAAAAGATAGGTTATTGTTAGAAATAAATGAAAAGGATACTACTACATCCGTCTCATAAAAAGTGTCTATATTTACAAAATGAGTTTTCCCATAAAAAATGTAAAGGTAGAAAACAAACACATCATTTAATGTATTTTTTCCAAACATACCCCTATGCTAACATTTAATGTCTATATATTTATTTCATATTATTATGTAATAGGAATATACATGCCAATTAATATTTAAAATATAACACATTTTGTGAGACGGAGGTAGTACTATTTCACTTCAATGCTCTACCCAAGTGGTTCAATGAACCTGGACATCTCTTTGAGAATTTTGATGTCAATCTTAAGTTCAATGACAAAATATGCGCAGCATACACTTTGATATGTGTTGTCTACCTACATTTTTCTGACACAACATTTTCTTGAATTTTATTTATACTTCTTCTGTTCCAAATATAAATTACTCTAGATCTTTTTGTTTGTTACAGAATATACGTCATTGTAAATTATCAATTACTAGTATTTATTGTTATTTTCTATATCTTGTTCCTAGTATATTAACAGTTCAACTACTTTCGCATACTTTATAATCATTTTATTATTGATACTTTTTTTTTGAGAAAACCAACAAATTTTATTAATCTATTAAATCCGCTAAAGCAGCGGTAGTAATAGTGTTCGGGGGATGTGCTCCCAAGCAATGACACCCAAGGAATCAACGTCTAATCGTGCAAGAATATGAGCCGGCACATTACCCGTACGTTTAACAAACGAAAAATGAACAGAAGAAAAACAAGCCGCCTACGCAGCACAGTCCTACAATAAGCTGCCGAAGGACGAGAAGTCCTCCTCTTGACGCTGCAGCTGCTGAACACAAACCAAGCAATCGCTATCCACCAACAAGTGAGTGAGCCCCATACGTCGCCCCTCTATCAATGCCATTAGGATCGCTCTCAATTCCAGCACCGTGATTGCTATGCCAGGATCCAAGCGAAAGGAGTAAGTTGCCAGGATAGAACCCTGTTGGTCGCGAAAGATAAGCCCAATCCCTGACGCATGTGGTGTAGCCAAGGCATGAACATTACATTTTATCATCCCACAAGACGGCCTTTCCCAACGATCTCTCAACTTTTGTTGCAACACAGCTGAAGGTACCTGAGTAGCCTGAAAGAATTCTCTTGCCACACTGAGGCCCGAAGAGCAGACACAAGATACATACAACGGCTGATCATCGTAAACCGCACTGCAGCGCGCCTTCCATATATGCCACATCACCCAAACAAACTCTACTACCTCCCTTCGCATTAGCCGATCTTGGATATTCATTATTGATACTTTTTTTTTTGAAGAAAAGAAACTTTTTATTAAGTCAAGTCCGCAACATTATTGATACTTAAAAGATAATTTAAGCATTTTTTCTTAAAATTTATTGAATTCAATCATTTTCTTACTTTATGTGAAATAAGTCAAAATGACTTATATTTAGGACGGATGGAATATTCAACAAGCCACAATACATCAACATCAAGTTGTCCTAAACTCCCGAACACGGGTTATTTATCTATTATTCTTGATTGCGCCAGATAAAATAAAAATTAAGATTGTTGCATACAATTTGGAAAATAAGTAAGATTTCCACCCTATTAATTGAACGAATAACGCATCTTATTCAAGTTATTCTTCGAATTTCAACGGTCAATTTGTGTAAGTTTTAATCTTATATACTAGTGAGAACGAGCGCCGCATGCGACGGCGCCTAACATAAATCGTTACTAACGATAACATCGTAGAATAGATCTCCAACGCGTGAAATAAATCGCGTAAGTTTTAAACCGTAATAATTCGCCGACGAGATGAAATAGAAAGAATCAAACATATCACATTCTCTGCAAGCTACCGAAAGTCCGGTTTTTTTACCAACGGGAAAAAAGAAACAGCGGTAAGAAAAGGGGAAAAAATGAATCGAGAACTTACACATTTGATAAATAAAAAAAATACACGTTTTTTTTAATTGTTGTGTCGAAATTGAATCAAAATCGAAAATTTTCGGTTGATTGAAATCTAAAACTGAATCCGCAATGTCTGTTGGAGGTAATAAAAATGAACCGTATCGAAATATACACTTTGTTGTGTATACTCAATTGTTGTGTCGAGATCGAAGCGAGAAATCGAAAATTTCCGGTTCATTGAAATTTAAAACTGAATCTGCACTGTCTATTGGAGACACTAAAAATGAATCGTATCGAAATATATTCTTTGGTTCGATTTACGTAACGTAGAGTCGAATTAAAAAATTTGGTTTATATATAACGCTATCAAATTAGGTTATTATCGAAGGAAAACCGAATAAATGATGTTTTAAAAAAATTGATAAAAAAGGAAAAAGCTACATACGAAAAAAACATAAATGGGTCTGCAGGACATTCTTTTTTCGGATGTTATAAAGGACAAAAACAAAATATTTGGACAAAAATACCCCTTGTTAATTTTATCCATCTATAAATAGTAAATGATAAGAAATATGTAGTAATGTATTGTAAAATGTCAGTAACATCCAATGAAAAAAGTGAATGATCTAAAAACAAGTAAGAATGTACTTCATAAAATGTCGTAACATCCAATGAAAAGTAATGTGGTCTAAAAACAAGTAGTAAAAACCCTTATTTGTTAAAAAATTAGTAATAAAGACGTAAAATGTCGTATCGAGATAACACCCGTAACATTAAAATGTCGTAACGTCCAATAAACAAGTCGTAACAACCCCGTGAAATATAGTAACGGCCAATAAACAAGTCGTAACAGTCAAAAAAATGTGGTAACATCCTAAAAACAAGTAGTAACAGACTAAAAACAAATAGTAACAGCCCGTAAAATGTCGTAACGGAGTAATAGCCCATAACATTAAAATGTCGTAACGTCCAATAAACAAGTAGTAACAGCCTAAAAAGAAGTAGTAACAACCCGTAAAATGTCTTAAAGTCCAATAAACGAGTAGTAACAGCCCATAGAATAGATAAAGTACATCAAAAAATGTAGTAACATTACAAATTAATAGTAACAACCCTAAACCCTAAACTTTTTCAAAAAAAAAAAGAAAAAAAATAAAAATACAGCCTGTGATACTGGTGCGCCGTCACCGCTCCTTCTCCGCCGGAAATCTGCAACTTCAGGCGGCACAGTCGTCACCTCTCCTCCTCCTCCCCAAATAATCCCCAATCAAATTGGACTTGTTTTGATTTTCGTCTTCCTTTTTGTTCAATCCTCAATCAAATTGGAGCAGCATCAACAACAAAAAGGACAAATTTGCAAATCCCCTTCTTGGCCGGCCATGGCTAATTCGCCCCAGTCCTTCCATGGCAGAAACTTCCCTGAAAACCAGAAATTCAGAGCTTCGATTTAGCATTACAGAAAGACCATGCCGTCCAGATTCAAGATGGCTGTGTATCTTTCCAACCGGTGCCATTAAAACCTTCCCTAAACATAGCAAACGAAATCAAGGGCAGATTTCATAGTCAAATCGTTTTAATAAATGTGATATTAACAGAGAATCAAATCAGTAATTCGACATATAGCCTCACATGGATTCATCGTTGTCGCTCCACAGGTTTGCAGCTCCCGCCGGAAATTGCAACTCCGGCCCCATCGTTGTCCTTTCCGCCGGAAATTGCAGCAGCCGCCGCCCCCAACCCTAATCGGATGTTAATGCTGTGATGCGCTTTAAACAGAAGTTATTTGAAAATCAGAGCATGTTTATCTATATAGGAAAAGGGTATATTGGTAAGTTTACACATGTTTTGTCCTTTCTAATATTCAGTTTCCTTGGATCCTAATAATCAAATTATTCTGTCCTTATCGACAAAAACCTATAAAAAAATACACGGTTTTATTCAATTGTTCTGTCGAAATCGAATCGAAATCGAATTTTTTTGGTTGATTGAAATTTAAAAATGAAATCGCACTGTCTGTTGGAGGTACTAAAAATGAACCGTATCGAAATATAAACTTTGTAGTGTATATTCAATTGTTGTGTCAAAATAGAATCGAGAAATCAAAAAATTTCGTGGATTGAAATTTAAAATCGAATCCATGATCGCCTGTCATTGGAAGTCTTTAAAATGAATCAGTATCAAATATATACACTTTGTTGTGTATATTCAATTGTTGTGTCGAAATCGAATCGAGAAATCGAAAATTTCCGGTTGATTGAAATGTAAAACTGAATCCGCATTGTCTGGAGACACTAAAAATGAACCGTATCGAAATATACACTTTTGTTCGATTGATGTAACGGAGAGTCGGGAAAAAAATCGTTTATATATAACGACATAACCGATATCCGGTTTTACCGAAGGAAAAAAGACCGTATCGAAATATACACTTTGTTGTGTATATTCAATTGTTAATGTTAAAATCGAATTGAGAAAGCAAAAATTTTTGGTTGATTGAAATGTAAACCGAATCCGAATCATCATTGGATGCACAAAAATGAACCACTTTGGTTGAATTATATAACGGAGAGTCGGAAAAAAAACCGGTTTATATATAACGAGATAACCGAAATCTCTCAGTTTTTACCGAAGGAAAGAAAAATTGAATCGTATCTAAATATACACTTTTGTTGTGTATATTCAATTGTTAATGTCGAAATCGAACCAGAAATTGAAAATTTCCGGTTGATTGAAATAAAACCGAAGCACACTGCTTTGTTTGTTGGAGCACTAAAATGAATCAGATCGAAATATACACTTTTGTTCGCTTTATGTAAAGGAGAGAGAAAAAAAAAAAACGGTTTTATATATAACGAGATAACCGATATCCGGTTTTACCGAAGGAAAAAGAAAATTAACCGATCGAAATATACACTTTGTTGTGTCGAAATCGAATCTAGAATTCAAAAAAATTTGGTTGATTGAAATGTAAAACTGAATCCGCACTGTCTGTGAGATGCTCAAAAAATGAACCGCTTTGGTTCACTTTATGTAACGGAGAGTCGGAAAAAAAATCGGTTTATATATAACGAGATAACCGAAATACTTGGTTTTTACCGAAGGTGAAAGAAAAATGAACCATATCGAAATATACACTTTGTTGTGTATATTCAATTGTTGTGCCGAAATCGAATCGAGAAATCGAAAATTTTCGGTTGATTGAAATGTAAAAGCGAATCATGCATTTTATGCATTGGAAGCACTAAAATGAAATGTCGACGAAATATACACTTTGGTTCGATTTATGTAACGGAGAGTCGAAAAAAGAATCGGTTTATATATATAACGAGATAACGAAATCACGGTTTTTTTACGGGAAGGGGAAAAGAAAGAAAAAAAAAAAAACTGCTGAAAAAAATGGTAAAAAAAAAAATAAATTATCGAAATATACAATTTGTTGTGTCGAAATCGAATCGAGAATTCAAAAAAATTTGATTGATTGAAATGTAAAATCGAATCCATGACTGTCTGTTGGATTCACAAAAATGAACCACTTTGGTTCGATTTATAATAATTGAGTCGGAAAAAAAAATCGGTTTATATATAACGAGATAATCAAAATCTCTCAGTTTTACCGAAAGGAAAAAAATGAACAAGTATCGAAATATACATTTTGTTGTGTATATTCAATTGTTGTCTGAAAGCGAATCGAGAAATCGAAAATTTTCGGATTGATTGTAATGTAAAGCCCGAATCTATTTTATGCATTCGGCGACTAAAATGACCGTGATCGAAATATACATTTTGGTTCGATTTATGAATGGAGAGTCGAAAAAAGAAATCGATTTATATATATAACGAGATAACAAAATCACGGTTTTTCACTGAAAAAAATATTTTAAAAAAAAAAAAGGTCTGGCGTCACCATTTGCGCGAATTTGCCACGTGGCATTTATTATGAAGAAAAAGTGCGCTTGGCGACTTAATAGATATAAGATATAAGATATAAAGGTCAATCAAGTTTATAAAATGTGTTGTTCGTGTGACTTTATGGTTTAATTTTAAAATTAGCCGTGTCATCACATGAATGTCAGTATGTACGATCGATGTATGGGTGGCGCTAATGCCAGAGCAGCAATGCTGCATCCAGAGCAATCTGACTTTTATACCCTTGAGAGACTGTTCAAATTCTTGGTAAATGGTGTCTTACCGGCAGGTTTCAAAGCTACAAACTGACATGCTTTTATTACTACTTTTTCATGAATTATTATTTTATTTATTCTCTTTTCCAAGCTTACCGATTTTTTTTTTTTTTTTTTTTTCCTAAAGGATTATCTTCTTTTCGTTCATGATTCTTTATTATTTCAAGCATTTTTTTTTAGAAGAACTTCAAGCATTATTTTATCCTATCATGACAATAGTATAAAAACATAGTAATTGCTCTCTAAGTGTCAAAAAATATTTTGTTCAGGCTTATATATATATATATATATATATGGATGGAACTAGCCAATGGTTTGGGTGGACGCAACCTATCCGATTTTCATTTTCAGTACACTAAACACCTTATATAAATCAATCAAACACAATTAGTTGTTTTAAGAGAGAATGAGGGAGAATGACACAAATATTTTATCAATTAAAGAGAATGACAGTTTTTTTAAAACTTTTACATAAAAGACAAAATTTAAAAAAAAAAAAAAAATTCTGGCTCCTATTTAGAAAAAAAATAAATAACAACACACACTCTTTCATCCATCTTTTTAAACACTCATATCTCTCAATCTAGAACTCTAAATTTGAAAAATAAAAATTCACCAATTTTTTTTTATATTTTTTTAATACTCTTTATTTTGAGACTATATTCAACATATTCCGACGTGATTTCAGAAAATCCTCTATCGAAATTCACTGATTTTCTGGATGCACTGAGGAGATTCATTGAGTGAAATTCGACATTTAATCTCACAAAAAACGATATAATTATATCGAACCAAATCTCAGAAAGAAGAGATTCAAATAATAAAAAATGCAGTGAAATTTTTATCGCATTTGAAAATATAGATCAAAAGATACGATGGTTTGAAAATAAGGTAGGAAAGAGAAAAAATAAAATTGGAACAAGTCCCTCCTAGCCAACCCATCAGATTAATTTATTTTAATTATTTTTTGTTCTTTAGACTATAAAAATTATAAAAATTGTCCTTCTTTTTTATAAAAATGTTAAACTGTCCTATTATTTAAAATGATACATGCACTTTATGAATAAATTTGACGCTAAGATAGTATCTATTATTATCAAGCGAGCTAGGTATCAACTTTTATTAAGCTAGTTAAGTATGGTTAGCCCGACAGATAGGTGACATACGATAATCGTACTCAAATTTTGTTTACGCCTTTTAATTCATTTTTTTTATAAAAGATTTCTTTCCACCCGAAAAAAAATAGTATCTTTCTTCACAACGAAGCGACGGACATTTCTCCTCAAAAATTTAATTAATCTTATAGTAATGTTAAATATGTGTACCTTAACTGCTGAAAAAATTAGAGTACCTTAACAAATCATTAGTATAATTTATCTCTTTGTTTTTTTTTTTTCTTTTATTGTTCTCTAATATTAAACAAAAGCTTTTTTTTTAAGGGAATAAACAAAATCTAATGCTGTAAAAAAATGAGTAAAGCTAAAAGTACCAAGATATTATATTTGTGCATTTTTTTCAAAAGAGGAATGTTTTGCGACACATCAAAATGTATGCCACAATAAATTTTTAAATCATTGATTTTTTTTTTGAGGAATTAAATCATTGATTTTTATATGGCTCAAATGAATCAATAGATTTCATATCAAAATTAATGATATAAAAATGTATTATGACACTCGTTGTACACATCTTGTTAACGCACCATCAATACTCTTTTTCAAATGCCTATTAGTACATTTAACTTGCTATATATAAATTCTCCTGAAAAGAACTTGCTATATATATTTTTCTTTGAAAACAAAAAAAAAAAAAAAAAAAAAAAAAGCAAACAAACAAAAGAAAACAAAACCACTAACAAACTTGTTATTTATCTATATTAAAAATATACTAGCTAATAAATGAGTATAAAAACAAATCCTAAAGAAATCCAACGGAAAAGGAAATGGAAATGAAAATGATTATTGAGTATAGGACCCACGCCTGTAAATGCTGAACCTATGCAAACAGTCGTAAGGGTATAAGAGTCAGTTTGCTCTGGATGGAGCAGGGCTGCTCTGGATATAAGATATAAGATATATTGTGGGCAAAGTGCCTTGGCACTTAATAGATATAAGATATAAGATATAAATGTCAATCAAGTTTATAAAATGTGTTGTTCGTGTGACTTTATGGTTTAATTTTAAAATTAGCCGTGTCATCACATGAATGTCAGTATGTACGATCGATGTATTGGAGTTCATGTTTATGCCAACCATGTTAGTATATTACCAGCCAGAAAGAAAGAAAGAAAGTGGACATAATATATCTTTATCCCACAAAAGAAAAATGTGGAAAATCTATTTTCCCTAGAAAGTGCGGAGGGGGACCTAATAAAGGTAAATAATAAAGGTGGGCCGCGGCGCCTCGACGATGCTTTCTGCTTAGTCACCATCATATGATAAAAGAAGAACAAGGGAACAATATTGTACTTTGTTTATTATTATATCCGCCTAATAATATAAGTAGTTATTTTATATATTTATTTATTTTTAAATATAAATCATTTTAGATTATTAATTAAACATTTATTAAATTTTTATATATCTTACCTCTAATTATTAAGAATCCAATTATTTTTTATGTCAACGATACATACTATACGGTATTGCTGAGTCTGGGGACCACGAGGTCATGGGGTTCGAATCATCTAAAATGACTTAATACTATCACTATTGTGCTACTACTATTGAACATCATTACATAAGCTTCTAGAGTTGTTAAACAAACAGACCGGCCCGTTTGCGATTAAACTCGGGTTTAACTCGTTAATGTTTGTGATTGTTCACTTGCTTAGATTAACGAACCAGATTTGAATAAGATTATAAGCTCGTTTCGTAAAGGAATGTATTTTTTATAGGCAATATTAATGGCACCACACCTAATATACTCGGACACCATACATGTCAAAAATTCAATTTTTTAGAGGTTGAAATAACATATTTTGACTTTTCGAGAGTTAAAATAACACATTTCTTTAGCAATTTGCATTGTTTTCAAAAAAAAAGATAGCTCGTAAAAATATAAAAAAAAGATAGCTCGTAATAGTCGTTTACAATGATTCCACTATTCGTTTCGAATGTTTTCTGAATTTCATGAAAAATAATGGTTGGGTCTTCTTGATTTTTTCTACAGTACTTGGTGACGGGACACCATTAATTAATGGAGACAAGGCTTTGCATTGCAGAACCCTACACAGCTACAGTTGACCAGCAGCACCACACCAGGGGAGGGGAGGGGAGCATATTCCTAAAGAATCTTCCTCTCCCGTTTATTTTATTATACCACTGAAGCTAGTTTCAAAGTAAAACTTACAGGAAAATGATGTGTGCACAATCATTACATGCTTTTTTTATCATTGATGAAAGTGTTAGGTAATTGATAAGAATGTATCTTATCATAATCAATGGATAAAAATATTTACTACATCATTTTTGCCTAGTATCTCCATATGCATCGAAGTGACGGGAAGAATGATCTGAACCACATAGTTTGAATCCAGTTTAAAAACAAATGGCCCATGTGATGCCACATGTGTCTCCACACCGTGTGGAGACACCACCTAAAAACCTCCCGTGTAGATATGGTGTAGTGGACGTAGATATGGTCAGATAGTACGTACCTATGACCAATATGCTTTACTCATCATCATTTTGAAATATAAAGTTAGATCCGAAAACGAGTTGTCGGGAAGTATTTATTTGCACCAATGTACCACGCTCGATATGAAGCTAAAAAAAACTTCTCATAGGTATATTATGATAGGACATCCTGTTCAGATATCATGTTGAATTACCAATCTCTCTCAAAAGCTTATGTTGTTTAGGGAGATAGATAATTAACATTTTATACTTCAGCATAATCGACTTTCGAAAAGAAGTCGGTTTTCTACCGTGGAAGGTGTATTATTTTGCATGGCAGGTGTGTTTCATCGATAGAATTGATGTGGTGCAAATAAAAGATTCCTAAATTTTTTTTATTTTGGTACTCAGATGTTTAACGCATGACAAGTTTAATAATATCTTAGCAATAAATTTTCGAACTTCTATAGGGCTGTCTTTGTGTTTTATAGGGCCATAATCTAAAAAGGGATTTTTGTTCGAATTTTGGGGCCTTTAGTTAATCAAGGTCATCTCAGGTTATAAAAAAAAAAAATAATAAATAAAACAAATTAGTAGTACAACACACCAATATGGATTTAGGGAATGTGGATTCAAACGAGATTGTTACATATGAACATCTGTGCTTATGTTTTCCTTGAGCGGATAACTCTCAATGAGTTGCTTCCTGCAAATTCATGAAAACTTCCCAGGCTGGCTTATGATAATGCTGCATGCGGTTGAGTGAGTGACTCTTCTAATGAAAGTCCCTCTTTGCAGGATTGAGGTAATTAGATAAGTAAGACGAATACATGTTGCCCTTCTAATAATGAAAATTGACTCGAGTGCTCTATCAATTTAAAAAAAAAAAAAAAATGCAAAGTTGCAGAGCAAGAAAAGAAAAGATGGAGGGGGGTTCACCTATAATTTGCTAAGATTTATGGGTACTAAAACAAGAGTGGTACCACAATGCAAGTAGTAGGCAAGGTTTTTGAATTCTGTGCAGTGTGGAAGATGCCTATTTGGACAATGCAGATTTGAACACTGAAGAAAGCCATCTGAATATGGAACCTGGAAATGAAAAAATCAGGCAACTATTTGTAACCACACCGCTCTCTCATAACAAATCAGAGGCACCATATCTGTTCACATATACATGAAAGAGCCTTAGATTTCCCTTCATTGGCTGAAGCAACACCTCCAAAGCTTTATGTTCACACGAGGCAAAGATAAAAACGATCAAAATGTGACACCACCTCACCTCTCGCCTAGGTGTCCCCTAAAACTAAGGCCAGAGGGATACCTTTATCTTTCAACAACTGTGAAAATCGTACCGCAAGAAATGCCAGATAATGTAGAATGATGAGACCAAACTGATCAAAGTTGTATACACAAAAAGGTTGCCCAAGATTCTTATCATAAATACATTCATGAAAAAAAAAAATACATAATATTATTCAAGGTTTTTATGATTCACATTTCATTAAAAAAAAAAGCTAGTACATTTACCATTATGAGCTAACAATGACAAAAGGATACATAAAAATGGCAACCAAATGCATGGAAGCATTTCATCAAGGGATACATAGTGGGAAAAAAATTAAAAATATCACCCCAGGAGCCTTTGCTCCAAAAGTTACAATAAGGGACACCAACAGGCCTTTAATTGAAAATTGGTAACAAGATTTCTGTTACCTTGTGTTTCTATAGACCGAAATTGCACATTTGAACGAAAACCATATCAGAATCCACATATTTTGTCCATAAATGTTTATACTGATTCATAGCGATATCCAACCAAGGTTTCATGTTACCGTTGTAGTGGATGACCGCAGCATTAGTGATCTCATCCATACTCACACTTGGATTATGACCAAGGCCAAGCACATGCCACGATTTATCCAAAAACTTTGTTGATGAATAGAATGTTATCAATCCAGGTGGAAGAGTACCCAATTTCCATAAATTTTGATCATCATTCTGTCCAGATCATTGGAAACAGTTATAGACAAAAAATATCAAAATACAGAAGGTGCCAAAAGTGATACTACTACTATGATATTTTGAAACCCTCATCTTACCCAAGAAGATGAATGCATAGAAAGAAAATTACTTGTAATCAAATATGGTAAAGAGTACTAACCAAATTCTGCCAATAATGATACTCGTCGGTGCACTTCTCTTGTCTCCAAGCATCAAGATCAAATATGTTCACACCAAATGCCCAAGCGCAAGCCTTGGCATTAAACTTCTCCTGTATTAGCGGGTGGGAGAAGTTTAAATATTCAGAATACCGGTGAAAGGGGCCAAAGCAAGTATCAACTGCCCCATTCACCTTCCCATCCAAATCAACTCTCCACAAAGCAGTCAAATCCTTCTGTACTACAACGTCATCATCCAAAAACAAAATCTTGTGAAGCTTCGGATACATCTCTGGCAAGTAAAACCGTAAGTGACTTAGCATCGACAAGTATTTCGGGTTTCCAGTTTTTACATTGTCGGTATCTTTGGTTACATTCTCGGCCCTGTTCTCATAGTTGGACTTTTGTAGGTTTGCTAATTGCCTTAGCACCGGAACATAAGAAGGATTTAAGAAATCGTAATCCTCCACTGACTTGATTTCCACATGGGCACCCTCTTCTACTGGTCTCATCTTAAACCAAACCTTCATCGCAGCAACAATCATCCTATTGGTAACAATGTGGAAGACATGTTTCCATGGCTCCTCTGCATTTTTCACAACCGAACTCACCACCACAGAAACTGCAATAACATTATCCGAAAATATTGCATAGTGATACAAGCTTGGATCTTCAAACTCAGATTTGGGCTCCTCATCCGTATACTTTTCAGGGTGTGCTATTCTCTCCTCCATTAGCCTCATTGCAAGACAATGCAAGCTCTTAGGAGTAGACTTGGCAGCAATCAAGCTCGAAAAAGCGCCATTCTTCTTAGCTTTTACAAGCAATTCATTCACAGCAAAAATAGTATCCTTAAGCTTCTGAATCTTCAACTGATTATCATACGACTCCTTAGCCTCAGCAATCATAGCCCTAGCTACCTTAACTTTATCCTTGACTTCCTTCTCAAACTGCCTTAACACATCCTCATCCACAGGTCCATCGGTATCAAACAAAGCAGAACGATAATTAGGTTTGTCTTGAATATCAGAGAAACTATTAGCTAAATCATCGAAGGTCTTAAGCTGCCTAGCGATCTCGAGCTTCAGCTTTCGTGCATAAGCAGCATAAGCATTTACAAGCGCAACATGATCAGTAGCTTGCTTGTACATCAAATCTAATCTACTCTTTAATGGATCAGAATTTAATGCTAGAAACGTTCTCGGCATGTAAGCACTTCCTGTGATCTGTATTCCCTGTAAACAATGTCAGTATCTGCTAATTTCATTATTGTCATTTTCATAAAATAAAATAAAAAAAAGAACTAGATAACAAAATCAAAATCTCAAAACGAAGGAGGAGCTGGGGAACTTACGGAGTCGTCGTGGTAGAAGGAACGGGAGGAGAAGAGAACAGAGAGTGTAGCGAGAAAGAGCAAAGTAAACATGGAGGAAACAAAGATACGAAAAGAGAAGAAGCTCCGAAGAACAGATCCAGCACCAGATCCTCCTCCTCCGCAGAAACCGCCACCTCGAGCTCCACGAGCTGCCACCGCCATTTTTAGATCTGATGACAAACCTCGCCTAACTTTATACTGGTATACAAACGTCCGCAGCTGAATCAAATAAGCGTAGGCGCGTGAGGAAGATAGCTGAAAACTACCGTGATCTAAAAGATGATTTTGAGCTGTTGTTCTTCAGTTGGTGATTGGAGAGATAATATGCTGAACGATCAGGTAAGACGGAAGAGAGGAGTTAACGGAAAGTCCGTCGGCGTTCGAACCCCGTCGGCGGGGGTTAACAGAAGTGATATCGTTTCACAGTGATTAGTTTTCGCCTGTTCTTCCTAAAAGAAGTAGAGAGTTTACCAGAGCTGGTCCCACTGTATTTACAAATTTCGGGAAGTTGTTAGCCACCGCCGCATGTTGTATGTATCCTCCTCGCCTGCTAAACAAACAGACTAACATTTGTCTCCGTTTTGGCAAATTATCATACTTCTACTACTACTACTTTTTTTTCTTTTTCTTTTTCTTTTTTTTTTGAGGAAACATACTTCTACTACTTACTTTTCTTTTAGTATTAAGCACTAATTCTTTTTAAGCACTATTAAATAAACATACTTAATACGCACTTGTATAATTACAACATTTATTTGTTAATGATTTTAAAAAATAGTTGTTGCAGCCATTGTAACTTCACCTACATTAAATTTCTTTCATAATTGACTAGTGTTGTTGGCGTAATCAGTGTGAGAGAATGAAGGTTATTGATGTTGCGTAAAGAAACATTTCTTGAGCCATGATGTTTAAGCCGATGAATATGATATTATATAAAGTGTATTTTAGTGGTGTTTTCGGTGGCGCTTGGTGGCGGCCATGGATTCAGCGGTGGTGCAATGTAAGAGAGCGAAGACGGGGCAATTCGGCTTTGCCTTGTGTTTTATATCATTTTGCCCGAGACTTAAATGAGTTACATGGCTCCTATTTATAGGAGGAAGCAAACTTAGTGAAAAGTAAGAAACTAAAATATCTAGATGGTAAGTGGATCGAATATCTCGGCGGCGTCCATTGAGGATCGAGGTCATTTGGCGGACCCGTTTATCAAAAAAGATCGCGTGCCGCCCCCTAATCCTCTTTTGTCGTCGCGATAGGGTTGAGGATTGGAATGGGTCCGAAGGCTCGTGGATCGATTTGACTTGAGAGCTCCATGGACGATAATGGGTGATGGCCTCATCCACTAATGTCGGTGGTTGGTCGACCGAATGAGGATCCGCGGACCGAAGAAACGATTTAGGCACATCAATGGCCCCTACTCCGTGCCTTAATCATTTTCTCAAAATGTTAGCGGGGAGTAATAGTCTGCATTTATGGATCCGTTGCCTTGAAATACTGTGATGGCTCATCATTGTTGTGGCGGATCGCCTGTTAGCTTTGCCTAAGTTCCGTACTCTGAGTAGATCTTCTCGTTGCTTGTATGTAGTTGATGAATTTCGCTTCTTGTGGCTTGTGCCATGAATTGATCTTGTCTTTGGTGGCTTGAGAGCTTTTAGTCTTGTAGAGGGCTCGCTCGTAGGCGAGTTCCAAATATAATGCCGACCTAGAGGTCGGGCTTATAAAGTGCTCGCTCAAGGGCGAACTCCAAAATATGATGCCGAGCTAGAGTCGGGCTTATAAATGTTCGCTCGAGGGTGAACTCCAAATATGATGCCGACCTGGCGTCGGGCTTATAAGAAGGTTCGCTCAAGGGCGAGTGCCAAATATGATGCCGAGCTGAGGTCGGGCTTATAAATGTTCGCTCGAGGGCGAACTCCAAATATGATGCCGACCTGGCGTCGGGCTTATTAGAAGGTTCGCTCGTGGGCGAACTCCAAAATATGATGCCGACCTGGCGTCGGGCTTATAAATGTTCGCTCGAGGGCGAACTCCAAATATGATGCCGACCTGGCGTCGGGCTTATAAGAAGGTTCGCTCGTGGGCGAACTCCAAAATATGATGCCAACCTGGCGTCGGGCTTATAAATGTTCGCTCGAGGGCGAACTCCAAATATGATGCCGAGTTGAGGTCGGGCTTATAAGAAGGTTCGCTCGAGGGCGAGTGCCAAATATGATGCCGAGCTGAGGTCGGGCTTATAAATGTTCGCTCGAGGGCGAACTCCAAATATGATGCCGACCTGACGTCGGGCTTATAAATGTTCGCTCGAGGGCAAACTCCAAAATATGATGCCGACCTAGATTTGGGCTTATAAATGTTCGCTCGAGGGCGAACTCTAAATATGATGCCGACCTGGCGTCGGGCTTATAAGAAGGTTCGCTCGAGGGCGAGTGCCAAATATGATGCCGAGCTGAGGTCGGGCTTATAAATGTTCGCGAGGCGAAACTCAAATATGATGCCGACCTGACGTCGGGCTTATAAATGTTCGCTCGAGGGCGAACTCCAAAATATGATGCCGACCTAGAGTCGGGCTTATAAATGTTCGCTCGAGGCTTATAAATGTTCGCTCGAGGGTGAACTCCAAATATGATGCCGACCTGGCGTCGGGCTTATAAATGTTCGCTCGAGGGTGCCGACCTGGCGTCGGGCTTATAAGAAGGTTCGCTCGTGGGCGAACTCCAAAATATGATGCCGACCTGGCGTCGGGCTTATAAATGTTCGCTCGAGGGCGAACTCCAAATATGATGCCGACCTGACGTCGGGCTTATAAATATTCGCTCGAGGGCGAACTCCAAAATATGATGCCAACCTAGAGTCGGGCTTATAAATGTTCGCTTGAGGGCAAACTCTAAATATGATGACGACCTGGCGTCGGGCTTATAAGAAGGTTCGCTCGAGGGCGAGTGCCAAATATGATGCCGAGCTGAGGTCGGGCTTATAAATGCGCTCGAGGGCGAGTACCAAATATGATGCCGAGCTGAGGTCGGGCTTATAAATGTTCGCTCGAGGGCGAACTCCAAATATGATGCCGACCTGGCGTCGGGCTTATAAGAAGGTTCGCTCGTGGGCGAACTCCAAAATATGATGCCGACCTGGCGTCGGGCTTATAAATGTTCGCTCGAGGGCGAACTCCAAATATGATGCCAACCTGGCGTCGGGCTTATAAGAACGTTCGCTTGTGGGTGAACTCCAAAATATGATGCCGACCTGGCGTCGGGCTTATAAATGTTCGCTCGAGGGCGAACTCCAAATATGATGCCGAGCTGAGGTCGGGCTTATAAGAAGGTTCGCTCGAGGGCGAGTGCCAAATATGATGCGGAGCTTCGGGCTTATAAATGTTCGCTCGAGGGCGAACTCCAAATATGATGCCGACCTGACGTCGGGCTTATAAATGTTCGCTCGAGGGCGAACTCTAAATATGATGCCGACCTGGCGTCGGGCTTATAAGAAGGTTCGCTCGAGGGCGAGTGCCAAATATGATGCCGAGCTGAGGTCGGGCTTATAAATGTTCGCTCGAGGGCGAACTCCAAAATATGATGCCGACCTAGAGTCGGGCTTATAAATGTTCGCTCGAGGGCGAACTCTAAATATGATGCCGACCTGGCGTCGGGCTTATATGAAGGTTCGCTCGAGGGCGAGTGCCAAATATGATGCCGAGCTGAGGTCGGGCTTATAAATGTTCGCTCGAGGGCGAACTCCAAATATGATGACGACCTGGCGTCGGGCTTATAAGAAGGTTCGCTCGTGGGCGAACTCCAAAATATGATGCCGACCTGGCGTCGGGCTTATAAATGTTCGCTCGAGGGCGAACTCCAAAATATGATGCCGACCTGTTTATCGGGCTTGTAAAGTGCTCGCTCAAAGGCGAGTTCCAAATATGATGCCGACCTAGAGGTCGGGCTTATAAAAGATTTTTGAGGCTAGCTCAAAATATGATGCCGAGCTGGAGTCGGGCTTATAGAAGATGCTCGAGGCGAGCTCAAAATATGATGCCGAGCTGGAGTCGGGCTTAGTGTGCCGACACTGTTTATCGGGCTTGAACTGGTGTTGGTGAAACCACCAGCTATGTGCTGCGCATTGGAGCGGACAGGCTTAATCGCCGATAACGTTCTATCGGGCTTGAATCAGTGTTTGTATCGCCTAGCGAATTACCGATTATATGTTGTGCATTGTAGCGGACAGGCTTAGATGCCGATAACGTTCTATCGGGCTTAGGTCGCCGACAACGCTCTGTCGGGCTTAAAGTGCCGTGCATGAAGAGACGGGCTTAGATGCCGATAACGCTCTATCAGGCTTAAAGTGCCATGCATGAAGCGATGGGCTTTTCATTGTAGAGAAATCCATGTTGATAGCGAGCTTGTTTCTGTTGAGCTCGTAATAAGATAACTTGTAATAAATGAGATCGCTGATATGGAGCTTGTAATAAATGTTTATTTTGCTTTTGTGACGATTTTCCCAAAGTATTTTTGAGTTCGCTTCTTTATTCTTTTGCTCGAAATATTCTATCATTTTCGAGTCCGCTATTTGGGTTCGACGTATTTTTGGGTTCGACGTATCCGTGTATGTATACATATATATACGGCCCCCTTGTTTTTGGCGAGGTCGAGGACGTTTAAAGCGTCGAACTTGCTAAAAATAATTAAATTGAAAGCCTTACATGTTTCTGTTGAGCTCGATGAATGAACTAAAAATCCAAACATAAAGTCTGACTTGAACTTGATAACTGAATCGAAAAATTCTGATGTGTGGCCCCCTTGTTTCAAGCAAGATTGAGGGCGCTTAGCGGCAAGCTTGATTGAAATAGATGTCGAGATTAAAAAATTTGTGCATGTTCCGAAAATTCATAATCGAGTGCTAACTGCTCCATTTGTGTCTCTGTTTCCTCTTTCTATTTAATCCTTATTTATGCTGCCAATCTCTTTTCGCCTCCTAGAAATTTCTTGGAAAGACACCTCTCTCAAAATCCTTTATCATCCTTCACATTACTTGATGCCTCATGGGAGGTAGCTGAGCGGACATAAAACCTTCATCCAGCATTTGGTTGAAAAGGTTGGGAGCTTCCCTGCATTTTCCATGCACAGCTAGGCCCATAATGGTAGTATTCCAAGTGCACAAGTTTCTCCTACTACCGATATCGATAAATATTCGCATTCTTTGAGTCGATTCCACCAAACCTCATGAGACATATCCAAAATGGCAATGTAGAGCAGACAAGATCTCAAAATAACCATTTAATCTTGCACATGCTTCAATTCTTTGGGCAACTTTCAATGCTCGAGGTTCGAACAATTTGGAAGAACGCTAGCTATTGTCACTTCACTCAGCGCCGCACCCTTTTCTTTATCGATCTATTTCCGAACATAGAACCGGACATTCTTCTTTGATTTTGCTCATTTATTCAAATTTGATTGTTCAAAATTTGTTATCTTCTAAGGCTTGGATTCACACCTACTGGACTCGAGTTTCTTCAATCAAACATGATAATGCTCGTTTAGCCCATTGATTTCTTCTCTGATAAAGACGATACCTCTCTTTGAAGAGAATTTGTTTGCTCTGTTTGTATTATAATCTCCTTAACAAACTTTTGGCCCAACTTGGTCCTGCTTCATAGCAAAGGCTGAATCCAACAGAACATTACATGGTTCAATATCACTTTGAGGCATTCATTCGGAAGAACAACTTGAAAGCACTCCGATATCAAGATTACAGTCTCGACCGCTTCAATTTTCAAAAAGATTAATTCATTATCATTGGTCAACAAGCTGTCTCATCTGCGTCCGACATCGACTCGGGTTGAGCTTCACGATCCGATTCTAATTTGAACCCCTTGTTTTTTAGAACATCAGCAAGCCCCCTAGAAAATCCATTGAGCGTCAAGTCTTCCATGACCCATATCTCAAATCCACTGTCCTTCACTTCAAAATCAAGGATAACCATAATCGAAAGATATCCTCTGATAACAAGAGTCTGCTTAAAAGACTCAGAATCTGGACCACAATTACCATGAGCACCAAAGAAAGACATGGCTCCAACCATGACATCAAGTGCCATACGTTTGAAGAGCTACACCTGCACAAAAGCTACATGTACATGTCCTTTCCAACCAATGCCACACAACCACTCATAAAAGTCAGGTGTTCGAAATGGACATGAGATTTTGGGCGTCATAATCTGATTTCTCCCAAGAACCTGAAATAAAGTGTGAACAAAGAAAAACTGGCCACTCTGTAGTATGCCAAGCTTCATTAGCTTGTTCAACCCAACTGCCTTGTCCCTACACCGTTTCCAGCGACCCCAAACATTCAAGAATATTAATTTCTTACGGACTCAAGGCCATTCAAAAGATTGGGTGATTCCCCAAAACTTGGGTAAACGATCTTCTCTTCATTTTTGAAAATTATGAGCTGTATAAAAGCAAATTTCCAACAAACAAGATCCAAACAGATATAGTAAATCCAAAATTACCTTGATAGAGATGTGATTGTGAATCAATGAAGTGATAATGGAAAACCATCTTTGTTAATTGCAGTGCGGCGAGTGCGACGAGAGTCAATAAAACAATGAAAGGAAGCCATGGGAGAAAACTTGCACCGAACTATGATTACACTCAATGTTAGGTGAGTAACTCCACAAAGTAGAAGAAATATCCCGGTGTGTAAAGGCAAAGCTCGTGAGCTCTTCTCTATAGATCAATCACCACCGGATACTACACCGACGCGTAGCAATCCGTGAGCCCTTGAAAGCCGGCGAAAATGGGTGGTTTATGGCGCGGAAATTAGATCCGGCCGAAAAGCGTTGAAAAATGTCGATTTCCGGTAACGGAGCCAAGCGATGTTGCGTAAAACATCAGGTTTATGTAATAATGATGTTTAATCGAGGATATAAGGCTATATAAAGTGTATTTTAGTGGTGTTTTCGGTGGCGCTTGGTGGCGGCCATGGATTCGGCGGTGGTGCAATGTAAGAGACGAAGACGGGGGCAATTCGGCTTTGCCTTGTGTTTTATATCATTTTGCCCGAGACTTAAATGAGTTACATGGCTCCCTATTTATAGGAGAAAGCAAACTTAAGAAATTAAGAAACTAAAATATCTAGATGGTAAGTGGATCGAATATCTCGGCGGCGGCGTCCACACAGGATCGAGGTCATTTGGCGGACCCGTTTATCAAAAAGATCGCGTGCGCCCCCCTAACTCCTCTTTTGTCGTCGCATAGGGTTGAGGGATTGGAATGGGTCGAAGGCTCGTAGTCTTGATTTGACTTGAGAGCTCATGGACGATAATGGTGATGGCCTCATCCACTAATGTCGGTGGTTAGGAGACCGAATGGAGATCCGCGACCAAGACGATTTAAAGACATCGCTTATAATCACGTGTCATTTTAGAATATATATTTATTGCTTCACATATCGTGTCAAGGGTATTGTATTCATAATGTCACATGGTTGTCACAATAATATTAGTGTTGGCAATCAGTCAAATGAAACTCAAAATCATGTAGTCGGTGGAGATTTTCCCCTTTTCTAATAAATAATAATAGCGTTTAGAATTATGTGAAAATGAATACTTTCGGTATAACAAGCAAAAACATGCTATCACTCAACATAATTTCTTTTCCTCTGCTATTTTTTATTTTTATTTTAATTAAAGATAAATTTGCCACTTACATTAGAGCCTCTGTGTAAGCCCCTTGAAAGACAAGTCATCAAACATTGTGATAGTATTTCTCAAAAAAAAAAAAAAAAAACATTGTGATAGTATTAGTAATTTATTTGCCGTTTGCTAACGCCAAAGCAGTTTTGCTAATTCCTTCTCTTTTCTCCATATGAGATAAACACATTACACAGCCAAAAATGGAGAAGTTATCAAGGAGTTATTATAGCAACTGAACATGGAGTATGGGCCTGGTCGTTGATTACAAGAACCGAAAAAGAAAACGACCGTCTCGTGGCCTTTACAAACAAAAACAAAAACAAAAACAAACACACTTCCGCAACAGCCTTGAAAGCTAACCCCAGATTTGACCCAACAAAACGAGAGAGCCCGTAGTCAAAGATATGGGAAGCAAAACTTCTCTCTTGAAAGAGCCTAAAAGCTGGGTTAAAAGGTTTGTTTTACCGCATTTCATTGGGGGAAAATTATCCGGCATGCGGATAAATGAAGTAAAGATCCAAGTACATATACACGTGAAGGTCTGTAGACATTTAACTGTGTAATATCTGCTTCCAGATAACTTGGAGCAGATTGGGGTCGGTCATTCTGTTGTCGAAAATAAAGAAGCTGCAACCACTGTTAACAGCAGCACACCAACTGCCACTAGGATATATTTTCGGTTCAGCTGTCCTGCATCTATATTCCTCAGTGAATCAGTGTCCGCAGTTATTGATTCAGTTAAAACGGTCCCAGCAGCATTGCCCACTATCACATTTTCAGTCTTGTCCCCCTGAAATTATACAAAAAAAAACTTTTAGTTGCTCCATGGCAGTCTTGAAAATTCCGTTCCCACTTACGACACTCTAAATGTGTCGAATCAAAAGGATTTTGTTCCTTTTGGTGCAACCCAGATTACAGAATGAGCCTACAACTACAAGACAGATATGATAAACACCTAATGATTAAAAACAAATGTCAAGCAAGAAATACGGGAAAAGACGTACCTGATTACCGGTATGTGTTAAATCAGTGGCTTCTCCTTTGACTTCTCCCACAGAGCTTGCAATAGAAATATCATGTACCGATTTAGTTCCTTTGCTACTCTTCTTAAAACTTGCTGAATGATCCTTTGTCATCAGTTGTAGCAAACGCTTTGAGAGAATCTTCTTTTCACGAGTTAGCGAAGATATCTGCACAGAATTGAATACTCGCATTCAGAGTGGGCACCAGAAAAAAAAAAAAAAAAAAAAAGTATCTCTAGCTATGGGCAACCACGAGGACACACAGTCAGGTGAGAAAATAAATAGCAGCAAACTGAAAACATGACTTGCAAACAAAATTACATCTTTACAAACCAAGACATGTAAGTAACATGTAAATTTCAGCAGAATTTTTCTACTTGACAAGTAAAGAAATCATCCCTAGACACCCAATTAGAACTAATAAGCTTGAAAACAGTACGGCTTCAAGCTACCAGGAATCCACGCACACAGTAATGGCTGTACAGTTTAACAAACTTCTTGTGCCGAATTTGAAGGTTCCTCGGGTTTTTGCCAGTAGCATCTTGCATAAGGCAATAAAGGTCGAAATTGTATGGAAGGTATATCATTTCAAAGTTCAAAAGCCTTAAAGCTGCTTCATTATAATTTTGCACTACCTGATAAATAGATGTTCTTGATGTATTCTGCCCAGTCCATTTTTGTTTCCTATTTACAACAACACAGGTAATAACATGGAGACATATTGATGGACAAAACTATAAGTTATAATCTTAATTATCATATATAACTATTTTATCATGTAATACACTTAATACAACTAATCTATAAAGTTGTAATTAGTGGTTGTAGTTCTAGCCGTTTGCTTTAATGTCATTACTCTCTTAGTTCCCAACTAACTATTTATGAGCCCCCAGTCATTATTATTTTATCACGCTTCTATGCATTGTAACACATATATATCCCCAACTGTTTTAGCTTATTGAGTAATAAGAAATATAATCTTTTCTTCTTCCTCTTCCTAAATTCTATATGGTATCGGAGCCTGTCTGAAAAATTCAGATCTCTTCCGCATCTACATTCTTCTTTTTCTCTTCTTCATTTGAAATCATGTCGGAATCTGGAACGACATTCGATGTTACGTCCGGAAATCCCTCCAAACCTGTGATCGGATTGGATAATCCTACACTCCCTATCACATCTGTGAAACTCAAAGGCCCAAACTATCTACAATGGGCACAATCGGTCAAGATATTCATCACTGGAAGGAGGAAACAAGGATACCTCACTGGGTCTGTAAAAATTCCAGATCAAAGATGATACTGAGGCTTACGAAACATGGAAAACAGAGAATGCAATCGTCACTTCCTGGTTACTTAACTCCATAGAAGAAGAGATAAGTCAAAACCACCTATTCTACCCCTCGGCTAAAGCAATCTGGGATAACCTTGCAGCGTCTTATTCTAATCAAGGAAACTTTGCCCAAGCGTTTGGTATCAGGAACACCCTGAAACAAACCAAACAAGGGTCCCTTGACGTTACCAAGTACTTCAATACCCTCAAAAAATTATGGCAGGACTATGATCAACTGACTGCCACTAAGTGGGATTGTACTAGTAATGCTGAAAACTTTCAGAAACTTATTGAGAAAGAAAGAGTCTTTGACTTTCTCAGTGGTCTCAACCCCATCTATGAAGCTGCCAGAGAAAGAGTCCTTGCTCAAGTCCCTCTTCCTTCTGTTCAAGAGGCTTTAGCAACTCTTAGGAAAGAAGAGAGCAACAAGGGGGTTATGGGGGGTCTTCTCACAACTCCAGGAGGAGAACAATCTGCATTAAATGTTGTTGCTGACTCTGCTCTAATGGGACATAACAAAGGGCCCTACAAGAAGAATGAGCAAAAAGGGAGTTTACATTGTGAACATTGTAAAAAAAGGGGTCATACAAAGGACACCTGCTGGAATCTTCATGGCAAGCCTCCACACCTACAAAAAGGTCCAAGTAGCAAGTCTGATGGCAACTGGACCGAGCAGAAAAAGGCTTACAATGTTGCTGAACAACCAAGCATCTTCTCAAAGGAGCAAATGGAGGCTTTAAGTCAGCTGTTTGACAGAAAATTGGGGCAGTCTAATGCAGATACCACTGCTGGGGCTTCAGTTCAAAATGGTAAGAACACCTGGATCATAGATTCAGGTGCCTCAAGTCATATGACAGGTGACTTCTCCCTATTTGACTCATTTCACAGAATTACTTACCCTCATTTTGTTAAGATAGCTGATGGATCCTGTTCAAAAGTAGAAGGAATAGGCACCATCACTATTGATAAAAACCTTAATCTCTCATCTGTACTATATGTTCCTAAACTTGACTGTAACTTGTTTTCTGTCAGTCAGTTCTCTAAGGACAAGAATTGTATTATTAACTTTCACCCTACTCACTGTGAGTTTCAGGACATGGCATCTTTGGAGAAGATTGGCAGTGTTAAGAAGACTAAAGGCTTGTATCTCCTTTATGGCAAGGAACTGAAGACTGTTAAAGGCCTATGTGTTACCCCTGATTCCCCTAATTGTGCTAAGATCAGACTGTTGCATTTAAAGTTAGGACATCCAAATTTTCATTATTTAAAAAAGATGTATCCAAACTTATTTTCTAATGTAAAAGTTGATGATTTGAAATGTGAGTTTTGTGAGATTTCAAAACATGTTAGAAGTACTTTCAAAGCAGTGTCTTATAAGGCATCCGTGCCCTTTAAACTAATCCACACAGACGTGTGGGGTCCTTCACAAAATCCTAATCTTACTCACAAAAAATGGTTTGTGACTTTCATAGATGACCACACTAGAGTTAGTTGGATATATCTCATGAAACACAAAACTGAAGTCTGCCAGATTTTTGAAAATTTCTACAAGTTGATTGAAACTCAGTTCCAAACTAGGATTCAAATACTTAGGTCTGACAATGGAACAGAGTAATTGAATTCATGCCTTGGACCTTTTTTGACTGAAAAGGGAATTGTCCATCAGACCTCTTGCCCTAATACTCCACAACAAAATGGAGTGGCTGAGAGGAAAAATAGACGTCTTTTAGAAGTCACAAGAACACTACTGTTTTCATATAATGTTCCTGCTGTTTATTGGGGTGAAGCAGTCCTCACTGCTGCATTTCTTATCAACAGAATGCCATCCAGAGTCCTAGGCTTCAAATCTCCTATTGAAACCCTTACTGCATCTTACCCTGACTCCAAACTAATCTCTACTATACCCCTGAAAATCTTTGGTTGTACAACTTTTGTCCACATCCATGCTCAAAATAGGAGCAAGATTGGACCAAGGGCTGTTAAGACCATCTTTGTAGGGTACTCTCCCACACAAAAAGGTTTTAAGTGTTTTGACCCCAAAACTCACAAATTTTATACATCCTAGGATGTCACCTTCTTTGAAGAACAACCCTTTTACTCTGTGAATCAGGACTTGGAAAAACTTACTGATATTAATCAGTATGACTTTCTTAACTCAGAAGTTATTCTTCCTATTCCTGATGATTCACCTGGGGAAACAGGCCTTCAACAGTCAGACAAAATCATTCCTCTGCCTGAACAAGAAGTGATTGTTTATACAAGGCAGAAGAAACCTCAAAAAACTCTTAGCACTCCCATATCTGATCCTGATGTTTGTACTAACCAAGATTTGCAGGAACCACATGATCTTCCTGCAGGTATGGATATCACTCATCAGCACAATGATGATGAAGATTCTGAGAATGTGAAAACATCACCTGTGATCCAAAGATGTGATCCCTCACCACCTGAAGAACTACCCATAGCATTGAGAAAAAGCACAAGGGAATGTACAAAACATCCTATTGATAGGTTTGTCTACTATGGTAAACTCTCCACTGTTTTTCAATCTTATCTTGCTAAGATAGATTCAGTCAATATTCCAAAAAACATACAACAAGCCTTTGGTTGTCCTCAATGGAAAAATGCTGTCATGGAAGAGCTAAATGCCCTAGAAGACAACCACACCTGGGATTTAGTTCCTATGCCAAAAGGTGTCAGGCATGTTGGATGTAGATGGATATTCACTGTAAAACATAATCCTGATGGCACCATTAATAGGCATAAAGCCAGACTGGTTGCCAAAGGATATACTCAGACCTATGGTGTGGATTTCCATGAAACATTTGCTCCTGTAGCAAGACACAACACTATTAGAATAATTATTTCACTTGCTGCTGTGAATAACTGGGCATTACATCAAATGGATGTAAAGAATGCTTTTCTGAATGGTGATTTAAAAGAGGAAGTATATATGTTCCCACCCCCTGGATTTGTTGTTAAACCAAATCATGTGTGTAGATTACATAAGTCCCTCTATGGACTTAAACAATCTCCCAAGGCATGGTTTGACAGATTCTCAAAAGTTATGAAAACAGGAGGATATGCTCAAGGTCATAGTGACCATACTCTGTTTTACAAGCATACTGACACAGGAGGAGTTACCATCCTCATTGTGTATGTTGATGACATTGTCATCACTGGAAACTCCAGTTGTGACATTGCCAATCTCAAGCACTATTTGAAAAATGAGTTTGAAATCAAAGATCTTGGACCTCTGAAGTACTTCTTAGGGATAGAGGTTGTCAGATCTAGAGAAGGCATCCTACTTACTCAAAGGAAGTATACTTTGGATCTGTTAAAAGAATATGGGTTGCTGGGGTGCAAACCAGTTGATACCCCAGTGGACAACACAGTGAAGTTTGGAAAAGATGATGATGGTGCCCCTATAAATCAAGAAAAGTTTCAAAGACTTGTGGGAAGACTGATATACTTATCCCATACAAGACCTGACATCTCCTTTGCTGTTAGCCAGCTAAGCCAATTCATGCATTCACCCAAACAAATTCATCTTGATGGAGATATGAGGTTACTGAAATTCCTAAAAGGAAGCCCAGGCAAGGGCATCATGTTCAAATCCCAAGGAACATCTAAAATTGAAGGATATGTGGATGTTGATTGGGCTGGTTCAGCCACTGATAGAAGATCCACATCTGGATGGTGCATCTATCTCTTTGGAAACTTAGTATCATGGAGAAGCAAAAGCAATCTGTTGTTAAAAGGAGTTTGCGAAAGGTGAGTTTAGGGCAAGTGCCCTCGGAATATGTGAGTTCTTTGTGGATCAGAGAGTTATGAAAGAATTGAAGATTCCCTATTCAAGCCCTATCAATCTATTCAGTGATAGCAAATCTGCTAATGAGATCTCCAACAATCCAGTCCAACATGATAGGACTAAACACAGAGAGATTGACAGACACTTTATCAAAGAGAAACAAGAAGATGGCAGTATCAACATTTCCTACATCAACACTAAACTGCAAGTTGCTGATATTTTTACCAAAGGCCTGCCTAGAGTCCCGTTCCAAAAATTCAGTTGCAAGCTTGGTTTATTTGACCTATACAAACCAGCTTGAGGAGGAGTATAAGTTATAATCTTAATTATCATATATAACTATTTTATCATGTAATACACTTAATACAACTAATCTATAAAGTTGTAATTAGTGGTTGTAGTTCTAGCCGTTTGCTTTAATGCCATTACTCTCTTAGTTCCCAACTAACTATTTATGAGCCCCCAGTCATTATTTCCTTGTCTGCTCTATGCATTGTAACACATATATATCCCCAGCAGTTTTAGCTTATTGAGTAATAAGAAATATAATCTTTTCTTCTTCCTCTTCCTAAATTCTATAAAAACATCTGTTAAGACTTCAAAGATTATACACAGAGACACCATCAGAACCTACACATAATCAATTGGCAAAGTAAATGGATAATTATCCCACCCACAACCTACGGACAAGCACCACTTACCAGCCAAGGAGGGAATCAATTACAAATATAGAGAATAATTTAAGGAAACTCTAACCTGCTTATGAAGGCGCTCCCTTTCACGACTTAACTGCACAATGAGATCTGTAATTAATTTGGTCCGCACGCTTATATCGATAACAGTTTCCTTCTTTGTCTCCTCAGTTAGATGTAAGGAAGCCTCCAACATTTCCATTCTACACCTCAGAAAGTTTAGCTCCTCCTTAAAATTCAAGTTGGACTCAAACAATATGCTGCACTTCTCTTCAGCAGTCTCAGTCTGCTTCTCGGACTTAATGGCTTTAGCTTTTAGATCATTAATCAAAATTTCCATATCCAGGACCATAGCCTGAAGCATAGTTTGCTTCTCCTGGCTCGCTTCAACAGAAGCGACTGCATTCTGCAGCTGAATATCGGAATCCCTCAACTTCTTCTCAAGAAGACTCGCCTTCTCAGAAGCAATTTTTTCACTGCTCTTAACAACATTCAAATCTTTATTAAGTTCCGTATTACTTTCTCTTAAACGTGCACATTCAGCCTCTGCACTCTCAGCCCTCTGTTCTGCTTTGGCTACTCTCTCTCTCAGTTGATCAATCAAACTCTGTGTTTCTCTCGCATTAGAATTCTTAACATTTAACTGCTCATTCAAATCCTCACACCTGGATCTCAACTCTTCTTCTCTCTGCATGGAACCGCTATAATTAAACCGTACCATCCGCAGCTTACTCATTAATTCTTTGGACATTCCCTGTAGAACCTCGAATGCATTTTCAGCCTCAAACAATTTGCCCCATGTAATCTCAGCTTCTTCTTCCATGCACATAAGTTCTTGCTGATGCCTGAATTTCAACAATTCTTCATTATGTTTTGCTTCGGTTAACTTCTTCTCAAGGTCCAATTCCCTTGCCAAAGATTTTCCTAACATTGTTAGGACATGTTTACGTGATTCTGCGGTCTGCATTTTTAACTTTGAATTCACGTCTTGTAGATAACCATTCTCCGTTTCTTTGGTTACCTTGCCATCTTTTCCTGCAAGCAAAGACAAAGTTATGGAACAAAGACTTTGTATCTGTACAAAAGATTCCCCCCAAAAAAAAAAAAAAAAAAAAAAGAATGTATATTGATGTTCCCTCCCAAAGAATGCACAGAAGCACCTGACATGCCAAAAATCTGAAGGTTTTCATTCAAGACACGGAATCGGACAGATGCACTTATGCAAAACACACACACAAAGATACACAAGAGAGAGAGAGAGAGAAGCTGTTCTGATATCAACTTCGACCTTAGCCAGGTTACATGGAAAAGCGGCAAAGGGAAATTTGTGATCAAAGACTCCCAACAATGCCATGAACACCCAAGATGCTTGTATTTCATTAAAAATAAAAGTCAAGCATAAATGAAGATATAATTTTGCAATCTGACAAGCCAAAGGCACGGTAATCCAACTAGGGGCTTAGCTATGAATAAGGAAAGTCGCAGCGATCAAGGAAAAGTAAACAATACAACTCATCATAATGCCACCTTATGGAGCAGCTGACTGGTTTAACATGAAAAGACTATGTTGACAGTGCACCGGCATTGACAAAACAGTGTCCTATGTAAGGTATTTTTGTAAAATATGGCAACATTTCCACCTTAATATCCAACTAATCAATGATCAGATAAAATTCACCACATACAAAACATAAGCTTACCAAGACACATTTTCAAATTGATTAAATTTTGCAACTTTTACCTCCAGCAGAAATCAGTACCATCCGGTTGAAGTTGTTTGACTGCACTCGTAAATCTGATATCTGCTCCAGTGTCTGCGATAATGAATTTTCACTGTCGGATAACTTGACCTGGATTTCCTTGACAGCTTCTCCACAACACGTTCTTGAAGACATCATTTCATAAGCAAGTTCAATCTCTGACTGCAGATTCAACAAGTAATGTTCCAGTTCGTTCAATTCTGACTCTAAAATCCCTGATAAAAGATCAAACTCCAAAGCTCCTTGGGCAGAATCACCGACTGCATGTTCCATCTCTGAAACAAAAGTCTCTAGTTCGCTTTCCCTTGTCGCAACATGCATGGCAAGATTTTCCAAGTTAAGTGACTTCTCAGAAGAACGAGCTAAATCTAGTTCAACGCTGTTTAGAATCTCTCCCGTTCTCTCCATTTCTTGCATAAGGTCTCCACAGGAAGGCATAACTTTAATCGAGTCTCCTGTATTTGATTCCACCTCCAATTCACCTCCAGTTTGGACATGTTCATTTAAACTAAGTGCACTGGTGACTCTATTAGCATCCATACAACTGTGAACCAGAATCCACAAAGGTATCAAGTTTACAGCCGAATCATCTTACAGATAACATAAACATGAGAGTTCTTATAGAAAAATTAAAGAATGGTGCTGATAAAAATGCCATATGTCTTCTCTAGGCATGGATGAATCGCTTACATTTACTTTCACACAGAATTACAGACTACATCCAAAAACACAAAGTGCATGCATTTCACTCATTCCTTCAATAATTATATATCCACGCTCTTCCACGTACGATCAAGCTTACTTTGTTTTAATCCATTTTTGGAAACTAAGCAAATACTAGTCACCACATAAGCACCTACATCTATCTTTAGCTCTGTAACTATGTGGTGTAATGTTCTACCCAAACATCACTGGATATACTTTCCATGTTTTACTACTCTCAAACATGAAACATATATGCCAATTTCAAACATAACAAAAAAAATGATATCATTTTCCTCGGATTCCTCAAAAAGCTCCAGAGTTCTATCACTTTCAGGTCACCAAAATCAAATTGAGCATTTGATCGGGATTTTGTCGAGAGCAAAATGAACAATCAGAAGGACTTTCCGTCTTTCACGAAAACAAAAACAAGCTTTTCCTAAGTACTTTTTCTCATTTACAACTTATAGCTTTCTTTGAAATATCCAGATAAAAATTCAATAAATCATACAAACACATTTGAAAGAACCTGGAACAAAACATGAGCTCTAAAACGGAAGCGCAGCATACTAAGCTTTCAATAACACCTTAGCCACGAGCATCGTAACAAAATCGAAGAAAATCCATTACAAATTCACATCAAAACTAACCTTGCAGCGAAATATCCACTGGCACTAAGAAATCCACTTCCTTCCTTCAATTTCTATCTCTCGTTTCGTGTTCGAACGGATTGATATGAGGAAAACAAAACTGCAATGAAGCAGCTCATAGATCAAAGTTCCAAACTCCGAGTGGTTCAAGGCTTCGGCGGTTCGGCCTCGGCTGGTTAAACGTAACACGAAGACATCGTGCCGCGTGTCGTTTTTACTTTTTACTTTTTGTTTTTTTCTTTTTGAGAAATTAGTAGTACTTTTTAGTATATGTGTGCATACTTATTTGTATTGGGACTCGAAATAGAACGGCTACCCTCAAAAAAAAAAAAAAAAAAAATAGAACGGCTTCGTTTTAATGACTTCTTGAGAAATTTTTAGGTAGTGTGTCTCACGTGAGAGACATACTACGCAAGCGTAATCATGGCCATATATGATCGATAACTACACACCACACAAACAATTCTCGCAATCCGATCTTGTGGCCTACGATTGCGCATAAGATGTCTTTCGTGAGTGTGACACATTACCTAAAAATTTCCCTTGCTTCAATCCACATTCTTCAATTTCAATACAGCAATCCGGATCAAAATATATCACAAATACTTGGTGTCTATCGATCAATCAATTAGAGAGTGTGTTGCTGGCTCTTACCAATCTATATCATCGGCGATTGCGAGTCGGCGCCGTGATTCTGGCGATGAGAGTGACGTTAAGCAATCCGCCGTGATCTTCAAAGCGACATCCGATCAAATTCGCCACCGGTGGATGATGAAAGCTCTTTGTTGGAAAACATGTAGTAATGAGGTAGTGGAAGTGTGTGAATGGAAAGTGTAAGAAAAGGAAGGAAATAGTTAAAGGCAAAAACTCCCACATTGGTAATATACTAAGAAAAGTTCCAATATATATACTATGGTAGTATAGGTACTAGTATGTTCTATTACCAATATTATGCGCCAAAGTCTACGTGTGGGCGCAGAGGGGGGTGCAAATCCGGTGGGATTTCGGCTTGGACTTGTGCATGGGCGCACGTCCTGCGGACACGAATGCAGCTCGGTTTCGGGGCTGGTCGTGATATCCGGAATTAAATTTTGCAAACTGTTAAGCCTCTCCATCTTCGTGACTGTTCCATTCCATTTGCCTACGTTACATATGAAGTAATGAGACGCTTCAGCCCCTATATAAGCTGCTTCCTTCCTGATTCAGAAGCGGTACTACACACAACATAAATTATTTTTCCTTATGCTATCAGAGAGTTCACCATATTTGGTTCTTAAGCAGTTGAAGGCTCTGTGCATCCTGTCTCTGCTAGTTATTTGTTGTATCTGGGAGACTAACACTCCGCTTCAACTCCAAGCACAATCTGGTCGTAGGGGGTGAATTAGTCTTTAGACACCTTTGTGTGGTACAGGACTCACTTTTGTTTTTCTGTTTCTTGTTTCTAACCCTGTTTTGCAGATTGGAGTCTTATTCTGTCAAAGAAGCAGATTGTGTAACAGCTGCCGCCACCGCTAGGGAAATAGAGAAATCAAAGGCCAAGGAGGTTGCTGGAAAGAAACCCTTGAAGAGAAAAAGCCTTAGATTTGGCCTCGATCCATGACCTAGTAGTGTGTGAGTCTGAAACTTTGCATATGTTATCTAGTTTTTCTTGAATTTATGGCGTTTCGTTCTTTAAATTTGATTTTTCCGGTCCTTTATATATTGGTGCATTTTAGTATACTACTTAATGTGCTTAAAATTTTCCATTAGCAATTTGTTGTCCTGTTGTTGCTTCCTTGCTGAGCTTGTTTTCTGGTGTTGTTATGATTTCGTTTTGGTGTGCCACACCTAATCTACAACACACTGAATCAACCTTTTGAAAGTCGATTTTTGAGCAAAAATTGACTTTGACTTTCCAAAGGGTGGTTGTCACGTTCGACCTTTTGAGAGTTAATTCTTGACTCTAGAAAGAATCGAATTTCGAAAGATCGATTTTTGAGAGTCGATTCTTGACTCTAGAAAGATCGAATTTCAAAAGATCGATTCTTGTTTGTTGCCCAGGAAGTGTGGCGCATGGTAGCTAGATTCAATGTGGTGAAAATTAAGTTCATGAAATTAGGATCTCTTTTATTAAGTTCTACCGTATGAAATAGTTTGATTTTCTTAGTGTCAAACTGCTTTTATAAAAGTGTTGAACATCGTTTGGAATGCGGCTGGAAGGTGCTGGTGCCTTAAAATCTGATTTGTAGCGCAAGATGAGCAGTGACCAAATTGCCTATGCCATTGAATTGGAGAAACTTTAGCAGTATAGGCAGCTGGAGTTGAGTGTGAAGCAGAAGAGGTGGTTAAATGATATAGACCATCGCATACGTATCCCTTAAGATCACAAGAAAATATTCACCATGAAATTCAAAATATACATCATTGTCGTGAGCAAGTTCTTGAACCGAAAGGAGATGATTTTGAGTAAGTGCATGAGCAATTAGAGTATTAGGAAGATTGTAAATGTGGGTAGGAGTAGAAATCGTAGAATTGCCAATAGAACTAATAGCCAGACCTGTTCCATTACCGAGGTGAATTTGGTCATCTCCACTGTAGTCTTTTGGTGGTGATGTGAACTGTTGAATGTGAGGTGTCATATGGTGGGTTGTGTCGGTGTCGGGAAGCCATTCATTTGAGTTCAAAGGGCTGCCTGCATGATTTAAGCTTGGGGATGAAGGAATGAGTAATTTTTTGGTGCCAACAGCTATGCACCGTATGACCAAACTAACAACATAATTGATATTGTAGATGACCGGTTGAAGACATAGCAGGCCATGGATGGTGATTTTGACCTCTACTGTGTCCCCGATTAGTATATCTGCAACCTCTTGTCGTAGGAGGCCTGGTAGAGTAGTCTGCTGCAGGCTGTGGTGACGCCTTGGGGCATGGTAAACTCAGGCTCCTAAGTAGAATATGTAAGAGTAGGAGAGGGTTGGGTAATAGATCTGACGATACGGGGTTACTCCCTCCACGTGTCGTCACACTACGGGGTTGGTCATCACACTATGTATTAGCTTCAAGGCGTTCATATCGACACCCATACTCGGGATAACGAGTATCGACACCAAGCAGTGTGGGACGACGAGTCCGCAAGGACAGAGTCCACACCAGCTAGCAGTGTAGGACAACGAGCCTAGAGTCGATCACCGCAGGTCGGAAGTATTGACATCGAGGACAGGGTCCGCACCAGCTGTCCAAGCCCATTAACAGCGGTGGCTTGGGCAAGGGTTAAGGCCCATTAAAGGTTAAATCTGACAATAACATAAGCCGACTTATTATTAGGGTTAGGGCAAGTGTTGTCATTATAAATACCCCAATCCAGAAACTACGTAAGGCTTGATTCCTGAAACCTAACAGGATACGTAGGCAATCTAAGATACAGTCTTAGACTCAGCCGCAAATACAAAAATCCACCACCGCACTCTTTTAGGCATTAGGATTTTGTGTATGTTCATCACTAGATTCAATTAGGGCCCGGATTATTTAAGGTGACATAATTTGTCATCGTCATTGGCGCTAGAATGAGGGCCTTCTATTGATTGAATACGCAAAAATACAATGCCTCCCAGAAAAGCTGCATCCAAAGTCGCAGATCAAGGCTCACAGATTAATGAGCCGTTCGATCCCAATACGCAAGGAGAAAAAGATCCAGCCTTGGATCTCGTTCATCACAATGCTCAGCAGGGAAAGCAGGGAGGAAAAGTTCCAGTCTTGGATCTTATCCAGGAAAACCCCCAGCAAGAAAAGCAAGGTCTTGCTCCAGAATATCGAGCGCTTGTGGATCAATTAGCAGGGGCGGACCTAGAGGTAATATCCAGGATTATAGCAGAGGTAGTTACGGCACAAAGACAAGCAGCCGCTGGCCAGAAAGACGCCACGGCAGAAGCCGGTCGGAAAGATGTGGACAAGCCCAAGCAAACTCCCGGGGACGAAGTCAGTGCGTCCTCTACCTCGGTGGAGAGAAAGAGGCGTGAGATCCATCAAAAGCACTAGAAAATGGACGAAGACAGCGTCAGGGAAGAACTGGATGTTATTCTGGGGAAGAATCAGGTTTCGCTATGGTTAGAGTCTCCCTTCACGAAGGAGATCGAGAGCTTTCCTAAACCCAAGGGGTTTAAGATACCGAAGATAGAGCCCTACGATGGTACCACCGACCCAGAGGACCATCTACATAGGTATCTATCTCAGATGAGATTGGATGGAGCACACGATGCGATGCGATGTCGGGCGTTTGAGACGCTACTCGTAGGTCGAGCAAGGGAATGGTTTACGAAGCTACGGCCGGGGTCGATCTCCAGTTTTGCCATGCTAGGTTGCAAGTTTCGAGATGCGTTCATAGTGAACAAGAAGATTCATTTAAGTGCCACGCACCTCATGAACGTGAGGCAGCAAAAGGATGAAACAGTAATGGAATATTTGAAGAGGTTTAATCTTGAGGCCATGCAGGTCAAGGATGCAGATGATCGACTTCTGATCACGTCGTTCGTGGGGGGGCTGCGTAATACGAAATTATATATGAAGTTGAGCAGAGATGTCCCCCACACCATGGACGAGTGTGTTAATGTGGTGCATCGATTCTGTCAAGGGAAGAAGCGAGGCGCAGCACACCTAATCCGACCTGGATGGATTCCAAAAGGACGATCGAGTCGAATAGGCATCAATCCAAGAGACAGGATGTCGAGAGCAAGCCGTCGGCCTGGGATCAGATCGAAACACCCGCCTCAGACTGTGGGGGCAAGAAGGGACCCACGCGTGATAAAGATTTTATTCCACTTAATCGATCTCGAGCCGAGGTGTTATCGATCATGCTCTCAAAGAACATAGTGAGGAAACCGCCACCGTTGAAGAAACCTCGAGAAAAGAGGAATGCAAGCAAGTACTGCGATTTCCATGAAGACATAGGTCATACAACAGAGGATTGTATCGACCTGAAAAAAGACATTGGCGTCTGCATCCAGGAAGGGAAGCTAGACGAAGTGGTTGATAGATCTCGGTATGATGGGCCCAGAGGGCGTGGAGAGTATAAGAGAAAGAACTCTGATCAAGATAAGAATCGAGGCCGAGACGCTCAAAGACGAAGAGATCGGTCACCTCAGAGGAATCGATCTCCAGGTCGGGAAGAGAATAACAGAGACAACCTTGGTCGAGACAGATACGAAGATAATCGACCAGTCAATTATGTTAATACGATCTTTGGCCCTGAGGAGAGTGACAAAGACCAAACCTGTGAAGAGCCAGCTAGTAACTCGAGAGAGCGCAAGCAGCTCAGATTTACGACGGAAGTCAGGTACGGCCCGCGCGATGATATCCCAAAGTTTAGGAGTCATAGCGAATGGTTAGTTATCGAAGCCGTGATTAGCCGAGCCCGTGTATCGAGAGTCTGCATCGATAATGGAAGTGCAGTGAACATCTTATATTACTCGGTGTTTCAGGCGATGAAGTTGAAAGAGAAAGATTTAGCTCCTATACTCGAAATTGACCAGGCTAAGAAGCCAGTCAAACAGAAGAAGAGAAATTTTGCGTCTGATCGACTTGAGGCCATAGAGTTGGAAGTCGGAAAGCTACTAGCAGCCCAGATAGTGAGAGAGGTGTTCTATCCAGAGTGGCTAGCTAACCCAGTATTGGTCAAGAAGCCCGATGGCAGTTGGCGCATGTGTGTGGATTTCACTGACTTAAACAAAGCATGCCCAAAAGACTCATATCCGTTGCCAAAAATCGACAGGTTGGTGGACTCCACCATCGATTTTGAAGTGTTTGGTTTTTTAGACGCGTATAAGGGATACCACCAGATTCTAATGAATCCTCGAGACGCAGAAAAAACGGCGTTTATCACTGAATTTGACACCTTCTGTTATGTGACCATGCCATTCGGATTGAAGAATGCTGGGGCAACATACCAGAGGGCAGTCAATAAGATCTTTGCAAAGCAAATCGGTAGGTGGATGGAGGTGGATGTAGACGACTTGCTCATCAAGAGTCGATCCATGAAACAATACTTGGTCAACGCTCGAGAGGTTTTTAAAGTATTGAGAGAAACGCAGATGAGATTAAACCCGAAGAAGTGCACCTTTGGGGTCAGGTCGGGTAAGTTCTTGGGGTACATGATTTCGAAGGACGGGATTCGAGCAAACCCGGACAAGATCGACACTTTGAAGAATATGCCCGCACCTCGAAATACAAAGGAGGTACAGAGACTCACTGGTCGGATGGCTGCACTCAATAGATTCTTGTCGAGATCCGCACAGCGTGCGCTACCAATTTTCAAGATTCTCCGCAAGGCCAGTCCTTTTCATTGGGATAATGAATGTCAGACAGCCTTCGAGGAGTTAAAAGCTTATCTATCCGAGTTACCTACCCTCACTTCACCTCGAGAAGGGGAAAGGTTGTTAGTTTATTTGGCGGTATGCGAGGAGGCAGTGAGTGCGGTCCTAGTTCGAGAGGGGGTACATGGCCAGGTGCCAATCAACTTTGTTAGCAAAGCATTACATGGCCCCGAGGTCCGGTATTCACCAGTTGAGAAGTTAACGTTATGTCTTGTTCATGCCTCAAGAAAGTTGAGGCCATATTTCCAAGCTCATCCTATTGTGGTAGTCACTGACCAACCACTAAAGCAGATTTTGGCAAAGCCCGACACCTCAGGTCGATTGGCGAAGTGCGTGGTAGAAATGGCCTAGTACGACATCGAGTTCGTCCCTCGAACTGCGATAAAAGCACAGGCCCTGGCAGATTTTTTAGCTGAAGGAATTTCCATCCAGCTCGATCAAGAGAAGAAAAGTCTAGAGGAAAAGTGGACTCTCCAAGTCGATGGAGCGTCGAGCAAGGAAGGGGCAGGAGCAGGGCTCCTCCTAGTAAGCCCAAAAGGCGAAGAATTCCCATACACCCTTCGATTCGATTTTAAAGCAACGAACAACGAGGCCGAGAAGCTATGATAACTGGTCTGAAACTTGCTCTGAAGCTAGGTGTCGAGGATTTGATGGTGTACAGCGACTCGCAATTGGTGGTAAATCACGTGAAAGGGGAGTATGAGGCTAAGGAAGAAACCATGAAGAACTACTTAGCAGTGGTCCAAAGCCTCATACCTAAGTTCAAAACGGTTCAGTTCGAGCAAGTTCCCCGAAGTCAGAACAAAAGAGCCGATGCACTCTCTAAGCTTGCATCGAATTTCGTCTCGAGTAAGAAGGTTCTAGTCGAGTTATTGACAGATAGGAGTTACATCGAAGCGGAGGCCCAACCGATCACTCAGTAGGCCACGTGGATGGACTCGATCGCTCTTTACCTCAAAGACGGAATTCTACCATCCGACAAGGTACAATCCAGGAAAGTTCGACTCCAATCAGCTCGATACGCATTCTTCGACGACATCCTTTATCGAAAATCCTTCGTAAGCCCATGGTTGATGTGTGTTTCCGAGACGGAAGGCGAATATCTCTTAGAAGAAATTCACAGAGGAGCCTGTGGGAATCACTGTGGGGCCAGGATGTTGGCTCGAAAATGCAAGTTAGCTGGTTACTTTTGTCCGTCGATGCAACGAGATGCGAATAATCTTGTCCAGAAATGCAACTCTTTTCAGATTCATGATAATATCTCTCATCAACAAGCGCAAGACATGAATGTCATCTCGTCAGCATGGCCTTTCGATCAGTGGGGGGTCGATATTGTTGGACCTCTCCTCCGAGCCCCGGGAAATCTCAAATATGTAGTCGTTGCTGTGGATTACTTCACGAAATGGGTAGAAGCTAAAGCCTTGCCCGACATCCGAGCTGCAACCATCAAAAAATTCTTGTGGGTCGACATTCTATGCAGGTACGGCATTCCGAAGGCTCTGATCTCGGATAACAGTACCCAGTTCGAAGATCGAAAAGTTAGTGAATGGTGCAGCGAATACCAAATCGATCAGCGATTCACCTCAGTGGCTCATCCACAGGCAAACGGTCAAGTTGAGCAAACTAACCGACAGATCAAGCTGGGGTTAAAGAAAAGGCTAGAGGCAGAAGGTCGAGATTGGGCAATACAACTTCCGAGCATCCTATGGTCGTATAGGACAGCTCCTAATTCATCGACAGGAGAAACTCCTTTCTCTTTGGTATGTGGGTGCGAAGCGGTGATACCCGCCGAGATTGGTGTCCCTTCTCCTCGAGTTCTAACCTACAATGTTGAGACAAATGATCCCGAACTCCGACAGGAAAGGGATAACATCGAAGAACGAAGAGAGATAGCCTCAGCCAGAATGGCAAGGTACAAGCAGAAGATCTCTCAGTATTACAACTCGAGGGTCAGACACAGATACTTCAAAGTCGGAGATCTGGTTCTGAGAAAGAATGAAGCAAGTCGGCAAGAAGCGATCGGAAAGTTGACCCTGAATTGAGAAGGCCCATATCAGATTCTGAAGGTTCACCCCAAAGGGTCATATCAACTTGGGCGAGCAGATGGAACCACGGTTCCTCGACATTGGTACGCCAACAATCTGAGGAAATATTATGTTTGAGATAAGCTTTGCTTCGTTGAACTTTTGTTTACTTTTCAATTTTAAATCTTGTAATAAGTCCATGACACAATTTTATGAGTATTCTAATAAACTTGTGTTTTCTCGAGATGTTTCTGTGTTTGTTAGGACTTATAGCCGTAACGTTACAAGTCCAATGTGATACAAAATGTTAAAGGCAAAACAGTAGCCAACGAGTAGAGAAATCCGCAGGTCGGACATCTCAGTAAAGCCAAAAGCAAAGTAAGCCTATAAGGCAACAAATGCAAAAAAGAGAGAGGCGGTTCGCATGGTCGACACCACGGCCCCGACCAAAGCCAAACGAGCCTAAGAGGCGAAAAAGGCTATGGCAAAGGACGGTTCGCATAGTCGGGCCACCTGTCCCAGTCGAAAGCCGAACGAGCCCGAGAGGCAAAAAAAGGCCAATACAAAGGACGGTTTGCATAGTCGGGCCACCTGTCCTAGTCGAACGAGCCTAAGAGGCAAAAAAAGACCAAGACAAAGGACGGTTCGCATAGTCGGGCCACTTGTCCCAACCGAGAGCCAAGCGAACCCAAAGGGCGAAAAAAGCCAAGGTCAAGGGACAGTTCACACAGTCGAATTAAAAATGCTCAGTCAGGGGTCGAATAAGCCTCGGGGGCAAAAAGACTAAGGCAAGCGGGTCGATCAGAGTCAAACTCACAAGTGCAATAAGAACCAAATGTTCATAATACACTTTGGGGGGCAGTACAACATGGATAAAATAAATAGCGAACAGAGCCAAAGGCTCGACAAGCGAAATACGAGCGGAGCCAAAGGCTTGGCAAGAAGAAGACTACAACACATCAAGAAGACGAGCAAAACAATAAGAACATTGCAAAAATCGAATTAAAATTCGAAGCAAAAGTCATTACAAGCGAGGCCAGGTCAAAAGACCAGCCAAAGTCGATTCAAGATAATGTCATTACAAAATTTCAAGTTCAAATGATAAATCAACAAAGGATTTAAAAAGACAACGGTCAAGGGTCGGTTTCAGGAGTCGACTCAGGAATGGCAGAAGTCGGGTCAACAGCAATCGAATCAGCAGCAGGAGCAGAAGTAGAAGGACCATACTTGATGGCCAAAGACTCTCCCTGTTGGAACTCTTCGACGTACCGATCGTATATCGCCTCCGAGTCGGGATTGTAAAATATCGGTGTCTCGAGGGTCGATATGTCGAATTCCGGGTTGACAGCCTTCACTTGATTCACTGCCAGAGTGTAGCCACCCATCATCGAGGCACGCATGAGCACCTCCAGATCAGCATCAAGGTTGGCCGACTTCCGATACTCCATGATCGCATCCGTCTTAGCTGTCTCGACCTGCGTGCGCGCTCGATCCAATTCAGCTTGTAGCGCATCTCTGTCATGTCGAGCCTTCGCCACATCTTCCAATGAAGCCTTGTGCCACCCTTGTACCTTCTCGAAGTCTTGAGCCAGCTTAAGCAGCTCCCTACCCTGATCATGCCTTTCAGTCTGTAGTCGGGTCAGCTCTTTCTCGGCATCCGTCAGCTTATCCTGCAGTTTCTGACACTCGGCCACCGACTCGCGCTTTAACTCATCAAACTGAGAATCCATGGCGGAAATGGCGGCGTTCTTTGCAATGACGTCTTGTAACAGTCTACCATTCTCCTTCCGTAGATCATCTGCCGACTCACCCGTCTTGGCCAGCCGTCGGGCAGCCTCTTTACTCAGAAGGGTATTCTACAAAAGAAAAGGGGATATCAGAAAAAGATGTACAAGGCATAGGTATCGAAAGGAATCAACATTTAAGAAGAGAAAATGCAATCGACTTACGATACGATTCGACTTCCGGAGCGCATGAGCCAAGGCCTTGTCCTCCAGGGCCGCGCAATCATCACCGACCCAATTCACATCGACCTCAAGGTCGGTAGAAGTTTCAGCAACTTTGGGTCTCTTTGACTGCCGCTGCTGCTCTCTCACCAGCTCAGGGACCGTCGGCCTTTTCTTTGTCGGCGCCACCCGCTCCTCGACGTTAACCTCCGTAGTCGGAGTCAAGTCGACCAGCTCCTCCTCGTCCTCATCTCGTAAAGAGCCGAAACGGACCGTCAAGCCACTAGTGGTCGGAGGCAGCTCAGTTGATCCAGCCGCCGCTGTCGATTCAATGGCAGCAGGGATTGTTTCAGGTTGAAAGGCACCCCCCTCTCGGGAAGAAGAAGGTGCCCTGACTTCAGCCACAGGCAAGTCAGGAGTAGCCCGACCCCCGAGAGGTGGAGCAGCTACGACCGCCGACAGAGGAATCCGGGTAGGATCGGTGACCTTGGAAAACCTTCCCACTGCAAAATGAAAAGAACAGGTTAGTTTTGATCAACAAATAACAACTCATCGGACTCGACAAAATAGCAAATATAAAAGCAAACAAATAAGGAACATCCTACGATTCTCTTGATCTTGGGCGTGAAGGTTTGCGTATGGAACCGGCCCGGCCTCCTCAAAGTGGGCCAGGTGATAGAGGAGACTTAAGTCTCGAGTACACACCTCGAAGTTATGTCCACCCAACAGTCGGGCCTCTTGAGGAACGGGAGCATTTCCCAGTTTGTCTTTCTTCACCCCCCTCGACCTCCACTGCCCTATATAGGGGTTCTCCAGGCCATGTCGGAGAAAGAAAAATCGAGGCTTCCACTTCCCGTGAAAAGAAGGCCCCTTGGTTATAAATTCGTGTCGATGTGCTCTCCTCTGGAAGGTATACCATAGTTTGTCGGGCGTAGCTGCCATCTGATAATAATACCGAAACAAAGGTATCGAGAAGCAGACCCCCGCTACTCGACATGCTATGATAAATCCCATTAGAATCCTGACCCCATTCGGGGCAATTTGGGAAACACTTACCTCATAATGGTCGAGGATCGCGAGAACGGCCGGACAAAGCGGAAATCTTAATCCACTCGCGAGTTGATTCTCGTAGACAGCGCAAAACCCCTCTGGGGGTTCATCAGCAAATCGATGCAGGCCAGAAGGGAGTCGAGCTTCGAATGGGGGACTGGTGATGTTGTATTTTTGGCAAAGTCTGGTGATCTCCTCAGAAGAAAGCGTACTGAGGCACCCTTTGGCACCCTTCCCATCCATCCTAGTCACTAACTTCTTAGGTTGATGGGGGACAGGAAGGGAGGAAGCTGTAGGCTCGCCGGAGTCTTGCCGGAGAGGATGATCGGAAATAACAGGTGCCGGAGTTGGGCTACGGGAAGGCGTCTCGCTACCCCTATCGGATTCTGTGGCACTACTACTATTGGACATGGATAATTCAAAGAAAGAGATGAATATAACAGAAAAAGAAGCTTACTTTGCGTCTGGAAGTTGAGGGAATGAAAGGATGAATGAGCTTTGCTTCAACTTCTACCTCCTTTCCTTTATATGCTAGCAAGGGATTTGCAAATGAATTGAAGAGACGTGGGTAATGGGGGTTATAACCCCTGGAAATCACGACAATCAAGGCAGTGACGCGTTTCGTGGGATATGAAGCGTTTGGGTGCCAGGATATCGCGCCACGTGGCTACAGGCAGTTAGGGTTGTGAAAAGGCGGGCTTTTTCCCGCCTAAAGGAAAACCCAACTCGAAGACGATTCATGTGACAGACTCGACCTCGGACAACGGGATTCGCCTCTATCAAGTCTGGGAGGCTTATGACGATACGGTGTTTCACTCCCTCCACGTGTCGTCTATCGGTTGGTCATCACACTATGTATTAGCTTCAAGGCGTTCATATCGACACCCATACTCGGGATAACGAGTATCGACACCAAGCGATGTGGGACGGCGAGTCCGCAGAGGCGAGTCCACACCAGCCTAGCGATGTAGGACAACGAGCCTAGAGTCAATCACCGCAGGTCGGAAGTATCGACATCGAGGACAGGGTCCGCACCAGCTGTCCAAGCCCATTAACAGCGGTGACTTGGGCAAGGGTTAAGGCCCATTAAAGGTTAAATCTGACAACAACATAAGCCGACTTATTATTAGGGTTAGGGCAAGTGTTGTCATTATAAATACCCCAATCCGGGGAACTACGTAAGGCTTGATTCCGGAACTAATGAGATCGTAGGCAATCTAAGATCTGATCTTAGACTCACCATAAATACAAAAATCCACCACCGCACTCTTTTAGGCATTAGGATTTTGTGTGTGTTCATCACTAGATTCAATTAGGGCCCGGATTATTTAAGGTGACATACTTTGTCATCGTCAAGATCCATCAATAAAATCCGAATGCATATTGTCCTTTAAGATAGGCACCAGATTTGTGCTTTCCAAACGGGGTAGTTATTCTGGGTAAGTTTGATAATATTTATTGATGCATTTTCAAGCGCATACTTAAACTGCAGCCTGCCTTTTTTCATTAACATTGTTGTGCTGCTTTACTGCATTAATGATGTATGTAATGCCTTTTTTCATTAACATTGTTGTGCTGCTTTACTGCATTAATGATGTATGTAATTCACCGCTATGTGCCTATGTTGTTGTCCTCTGATGGCCGGAAAAAGGGAGAAGGTAAAGTTCTTATGATGATAGACCACCATTGTTGTTGTCGCTTTTGGACCGGTTGAGTCCGTTTTGAGAGTTCCTACGTACCTAGGGGGATCAAACCTACCGTAGTTCTAGTTGTTTTTATGCTTTAGGCACCGGGGTAGTTCTTATGCTTTAGGCACCGGGATCTTGCAGAGGCTTTTGACAGTCCCTTCGAGGGTCTGTGGAGAAAAGGGAAGGATGCTATATATCCATTATAATTATAGTTGTTAAATGAACAGGGCCGTTTGTGAACAAACTCGTGTTCGGCTCGTTAGTGTTAGCGATTGTTAATTTGTTTAGCTTAACGAACCAAGTTTGAAAATGATTATAAACTCGTTTCTTAAATAAACGAACATGAGCTTGACTCGTGAACGTTCTATTATGTTCGCAAACCTGCTTAGACAGATAGATATAAGATAATAAGTCATCTATTAACACTACAAAAAAACAGCAGTTTTGCGACGGAATTTTTGCGACGGACTTTATTTCCGTCGCAAATTTACGTTTGCGACGGATGTTTTATTGTTTGCGACGGGACATTTGGCGGGACCAATTTTTCCACTTGGCGGGCAATTTTGCGACGGAATTTTTATTAATTTGCGACGGAATATTTAATAAAATTTTATAAAATTATTTTATTATTCTGAATTTAGATGTTTGCGACGGAATTAGGGTTATTTTGCGACGGACATTAAATTCCGTCGCAAAACGGCGGATATCAGTCGCAGCATCCCTTTTCTTCCTCATTTCTCTTCTTCATCCCCCCTCTCTCACCCGCCGCCCCCTGCTGAAGCTCTTCCGGCGCCACCTCCTCCCACCACCGCCGCAGCCACCCACAGGTATGCTCTTCCCTCCCCCTCCCACCCCCTCTCCCTGGACCCGATTCCCCACCCTCCCTCCCCACTTGCGTATATATATGTATGTATATATATATATATATATTTTCGTTTTATATATATATATATATATATATATATATATATATATATATATATATATATATATATATATATATTGTATATGTATATGTATGTACAGATTTTATTTTTATATATATATATTTTTTTCAATTTATATTGTATATATATATTGTAGTATGTAATTTTGTATATTGTAGTATGTAATATATTTTTTTTTTTTTTCGCTTTTTTTTATGTTTTTTTAAATATTTTTTTATATAGTGTATCATATGTAGTATAGATTTATAGATATATATGTGTAGTAATTATAAGTTAGAAAATGCTTACTTATGTGTATTAGTTAGATAAGTTAGGAAAATGCTTAAGTATGTGCAAAGCCGGATGTTGGTTGAATTGGTTGAATTGGTTTGTTGAATTGGTTTGTTGAATGCTTAAGTATGTGCAAAGCCGGATGTTGGTTGAAAATGCTTAGTTTAGAAACCGGATGTTGGTTGAATTGGTTTGTTGAATTTGGATTGAAATGATGATAAGTATGTGCTTACATGATAAGCATAACATACATAAGGTCCTCAAAAGGTCTTTGTTCTACCCGTTTGGAAAATGGTACCTGGGGTACTTTGTTATCCGGCAAAGCCTCCGAATTATTTTGACGTCGAACCTTTGACCATGAATTGAAAATTTAGGTTAAAGTGTTGTTAGTTTCATAGTAAGTTGAGCAATTTATTCGTGTTCAACAGCCTCAATTGACCTCGACAGATATTTGGAATAAACATGAAAATGAATTTACCAAATGGTTTGCACAACAAGCATCATTGTTGAATGATGATTTGCTAAAAGCTTTGGCAAGTGGTCCTTCTCGTCAAGTCAAAACTTGGAAACGTTATTCGATTAACGGCTACAACTTTCGGACATTCAACCGGGCAGCGATATTGGTAAATCTTGATCAACAACGGAGTTTGTGTCGATTCCACGGAAGGTGCCGACTATTATGGCACTTTAAATGAAATCATTGAGTTGGTGTATTATGGACATTCGACCGTCTACAAAGCCGTATTTTCAAATGTGATTGGTTTGATAATTACGAGCGGGGCATGAATGTGCATAAAGATTATAAGATAGTTGAAGTTCATCGTGGTAGGAAATATGGCGCTTATGATCCATTTGTTCGGCTTATCAAGTCGAGCAAGTCTACTATGCTCCATATCCAAGTTTGAAAAAGACAAAGATCAATGGTCGGTTGTTTTCAAAACAAAGGCAAGATCGACTATCGATGCTCCCGCCGAGAAACCGTTTTCCAAGAACAAGTTATCAATGATGTTTCCCGATTATCGATCCTCTTAACATTGTCCACCAAGATCTTGATGTCGATGTTGACTCGATGTTGGGGATAATGACTTGGATGATGATGAGATGGCGGATTTCATTCAACAAGAAGATGGAGAGGAAGAAGAATCGTTTGATGATCTAGAATCTTGATGAAGAGGAGGAAGAACTCTTCCATTCTAGTAGTGATAGTGAATAATAATGTATTAAAAATTTTATTTTGTCATTATAGTGAATAATAATGTATTAAACATTGTAATTTATTATTAATTAGTATAAGCGCATTTTTATTATAATTGCATTTAGATTAGTATAAACGTCATTTTACGTGTCAAATAGATGTCGAGGTAGAGGTAGAGGTAGAGTTAGAGGTAGACGCGGTAGAGGTAGTCCCCTCCCCGAGCGTCTTCCTCCACACTGCACTCACGGTTTGGATGATGAGATACACCGGATGACCGAGGAGGATTTGGGTGTCATTGTCAATGGTGACCTTGGATTGCGGGTTTTGGATCGAGGGAGATGGTAAGTTAATACATATCTTGCTTTAATTTGTTTGTATTTTTATTTATATTTTGATTAACCAAATATATTAACAACTTATTGTTTTCAATATGACGAGTTTACCGACAACTATGTCAAGAAAATGGCCAAGACCGCCATAATCAGTGGCTTCAACACTTTTGCCACCACGTGGCATAATGCCATCCGGGAGCAGCAGGATAGGTGGTGGCACGCATTTAGGGTACGTCGTTCATATAAATATAACTATATATAAATATAACTATAATTATAACTATACATAAACATATATATAACTATGTTGCAGAGTCATTTCAACTTGAGTTTCGCCACGGCGCTGGTTAGGAAGCTTTTGAGCGGTATGCTATCAACAGGGTCCGTGATTATATGTATCGGGCTCAAACAAACCCCGTGCTCGGTTTGGATGACCCCGGATATTCTCCGTCAGTTCGAGGAGTGGATTGGGAGTCCCGTAAGCAATTATTCAATATTTAATTAATAATACTTGTGTTTTATATATATATGTATGTACTAACTTGTTTATCTTATGTCGGAATAGGCATTCAAGGAAACATCTGCGAAAAGAAGATAAACCGAGCTTCGGATCCGGTGAGGAAGGAAGATCCCAGGACACATGCTATGCGGGCGCAGACGCGCGGCGTTATCGATTTTCGCTCGGGCCATGGAGGACAATAGAGAAGTGCCCTATCGGTCGGAGATCTCGGTGACTAGTTCGAAGAAGAAGAAGTCGGGCAACTTCGCCTCGAGGAAGTTTGAGAAAATCTTGCAGTGCGTTATGTATTCTAAATATTATATATACATTATATATATATCATGTAATTATTGTTACTAACAAATTTATATCATACTTTGCGGGACGTCTTCACCTCGAAGAAGGCGAAAGCCCAGAGACGCTTGACTGACACCGCATCGACGAGTCGCGTCTTTTTATTACTTGGGTTTGGTGGTTTACGACAAGAAGGAGAGTTTTTGGCATGGGGTGTTTGCCTCCATGTACTACGACAGCTTCTCTCTTGCTCGACACTCATCCGCCGAGACATACTCTCGGGCATACTCACCCGTCTCACCCGAGGAGATGGCGAGAGAAAACAGATTAATGCTGAAACACAAAGCGAGGTTGGAGGAGCTAGAGAGAGATGAAAAGCGTCGGAAGACAAACTAGCGCAGATGGAGGAGTGGATTACCCAGCGGTTAGCGGCAAAGATCCTCCGGAGGATGCAACCCGGCATCGAGGCAACCTGAGAGATGACCGATCGATCACGGACTGGAGGAGGTGACATGGGTTTAGGTAGTACACCGGTCCTGATTGGGTGACATATTGCTTTATACATTTTATTTATTTTGGCTTATCGTATCCCTTTGACATATCGTTTTATCCCCTTTGACATATCCTCTTTGACATATCCCCTTTGACATATCCTCTTTGACATATCCCCTTTGACATATCGTTTTATTTATTTTGGTATCGTATCCCCTTTTATATTGTTGTTGTTGATAGCCGGTAGCAATTGTAATGCTACCGGGGAAAATTATGGCTGTTTTGCGGCGGTGGTTTGGCATTTCTTTGCAAAACAGCCATAATTTTCTGATTAATTTTAATTTTTGCGACGGAAATATTCCGTCGCAAAGTTGTATTTGCGACGGAAAAAGTGTATTTGCGACGGATATGTAAGGATCTAAAAATAAATAAATTATTTAATAAAAAATATTTGCGACGGATTATATAATTTTTGCGACGGATTATACAATTTTTGCGACGGGTTATACAATTTGTGCGACGGATTATAAAATTTTATTGCGACGGATTATACAATTGTTTGCGACGGATTATACAATTGTTTGCGACGGATTATATAGTTTGTTGCGACGGAAATTATATTTTTAAAAAAAAAATAAAATACGTTATTATCCGTCGCAACATTCGTCGCAAATCATTTGCGACGGATAAACCGTCGCACAAACTCAGTTTTGCGACAAAAAATGCGATAAATAAAAACCGTCGCAAATTAGAGTTTGCGACGGAATAATCCTAGTTTGCGACGGTAACCTTCCGTCGCAAAAAGTCCAGTTTTTTGTAGTGTAATCTAATAGATACTATTGAGTAATTTTATAATATATTTATAGTTATTTTAATATTTCTTGTATAATGACGTTTGGATATTGTTGTACTAGTATAAAACCCGTGCAATACACGGGAGTTTCAAAAACTTATTAATGTTTCTTAAACGTGAAAAGTAAGAAAAATTAAACAAACTACAAATTTTTTACATTTAATATTCGATGATCAACAATAATACTATGTTCAACATTAGAGGACTTTGTGGTGGATTTTGTTCATAGGTTTAAAGTCATTTTAGTCATTTCTTTCTGCAGCTTGTACCAACCCTCACCTGGCCACTTGTGCCTCAACTCTTAAAACTAAACAGAACCATAACACTTAAAACTCTTGCGCCAAACCTCTAGAAGCCTGTGATCTCCATACATCACCGCAACACCACCTCTGCAAGCCTCCCATCAGCCTTCCAAGCAGCATCAGTTTGCATAACTTTCTTATTTGCAATCATTGAAGCCATGCCTATTAAACTTCTATTTTTGTGCATCCGTGCTCTTTTTAGAGTCTGTAATTGACATAATAGTAAATATTTAGTAGAAAAATTAATGTCAAAATACAACACTCAAGGTATTCAAAATAATAAATAAAATAAAAAAAAAAATAGTAAATATTTAGTTGAAAAAAAATATTTCTTTCTATCAATTTATTCAAAATGTAAAAGGAAGGTAAAATCAAACATTCTGATTCTTACCAATTCCTCAACATCTCTTTGAAAAAACAATACAACATCATCTAGATGATAACAATTAATGTACTCGTGGAGTTCACAATAACAACATGAAAGACGAATGAACCTGTAACACCAAGCAAAGAGATTATATATGAGAATCACTTCATTGCATTTGAATAATCAAGCAAAGAGATTAGTCAATTAACAAATATCTTTTTTTTTTTATCATGGTTTTTCAATATTATGATATTATCCATTTGAATGGTTTGATGCTAATTATATCCTCTTAAATATATTAACCATCTTACTAACCTCACGAAGCATTCAAGAATTTGAGGCTTATAAGCAAGAATTTTAACATTTAATAATGGCACAATCACTCACATGCAACATTGAGGATTTGAATGACAAAGCAACGAAAAGAAAAAGAGTATTGGGTGATATTCTAGCAAGAAGTTTCCTCCTCAGGGTCTCAAACTCGTAAAATATCTCAGTAAGCTTAGGCCTCTCGATCGGTTCCTAGCTTGTTGCCACCGACATCACCGTTTTCATTTTCCAAGTGGCTATCTTCAATCCCTTATTCCCATCCCGCTTCGCAAATCCTCAAAATTCATCATCAAACAGAGAAACATTAGGCATTTACAACATAATAAAAAGTAAAATCAACAAAAGCAACTAAACTTACTGACCACAACTTCTACGAAATTCGAAGTAGCGACAACAAACTATAGAGAAGAAATTGTTCATAAGAAACAATTGAAGTATCTTTTGGCTCTCTTTTGATGTATCGGTCGAACTTATTCTTGAAATCTTGATTTATTCTGTAGAAATACACACAAAATACTAATAAAGTGTAGGCTTGCAACAGAAAAATGAAACTCTATGACAATAGAATTAGTAATCTTTCTTTTTGGGCCACAATAAGGTCTCAGCTAAAACCTGACACTGTACATCATCTGTGCAATAAAGAAACGTATTGAAGGAATATTGAAACACAAACTAAGCAATAAATCAAAGCACTAATGGATGAGAAAAGCAATTACCGATCAGAGGTAAGGATAATTGTAAAATTAGGAGTCCGACCATTTCCATTTGATTTCTCCCCATTTAAATTTCGTTCATTCTCTTGTAAAAAAATAAAAAAAAAATAAATAATTGTCCGTTGCCTCGATCCCATCTATAGAAATCAAACGCCACCACAATCAGGAAGAACAAAAAACTGGAAACAAAATCTTGAACTTGCAACCATGTCTCAGCATTTGATAGAGTTTAAAATTAGGAATTGAAAGTGCTACAAAACAAATTTAACAGCAATAAAGGCCAATCAATCACCTAGGTGTTAGTGGCCCTGTTGTAAATTGTGATTATCAATAGATATAATCGGATTTATCTTCCATCATTGTTCTTCATAGTTGTGTCTACAACAATTACCAATCGGATTTAAAACGATTTCGTAAAAAATAAATTTATGAAATTTGTTTTAAGAAAAATTTGGAGAGATTTTGGTTACTGCGCCAACTCAATCAACCAATAAACCCACCGAGGTAAAAAAAAAAAAAAAAAAAAAAAAAAATGTATAATATTACATCAATCAATAAAGATGAAAAGAAAAAGACAAACAAAAGAAGAACTCACCATAATTTCATCATCATTTTCGTTTAAAAAAATTTAAATTTGAATTCAATAGGAGTTGTAGATACAATTTGTTGAGGATTGGAGTCCCCAATTATAACTACAATAGATATTCTCTAAATCCGGGATTTGAAAGAATTTGAAATTAAATGGAGAATCTTTCAAGATTTTTAGGAAAAGTTGGTTAATTTTTTTTAAAAAAAATGTATAATATTACATCAATCAATAAAGATGAAAAGAAAAAGACAAACAAAGAAGAACTCACCATAATTTCATCATCATTTTCGTTTAAAAAAATTTAAATTTGAATTCAATAGGAGTTGTAGATACAATTTGTTGAGGATTGAGTCCCCAATTATAACTACAATAGATATTCTCTAAATCCAGGATTTGAAAGAATTTGAAATTAAATGGAGAATCTTTCAAGATTTTTAGGAAAAGTTGGTTAATTTTTTTTTTTTTTTTTTTTTTTTTTGGGGGAGGAAGTGTCTTTTAGGAAATTAAACGGATCAATAGCGGGTTATGTGGATAAAATACGGGTAATTGGGTTAAATGTTGCTTTCAAATATATATAGATATAGATAATTTAATATTCATGCATTTTTACTTGACTTTGCATTCCGTAACGAGCAAAGCTCGTGTTGTGAGACAAAAATACATTTAGAGAGCCAAACTCAAACACGACTCAAATAATGTCTTTATAAACGAGCCAACATAATTTTTCGTTTAACACGAGCTCGTGACCTAAACAAACCAAGCTTGACCACGAGTTTTTGTTCGTTTATTAAACCAACGATCATGAACAAGCCCGTGACATACATGAACACAAGTTTAAACGATAGATATTCAGCTCAACAATTGTAGAAAGATTGTATCAAATGGTATATTAGAGCATTTTAATTATTTTTACTATCTTTCACATAATACAGTTTTATCGTATGTGAGACGTTAAAAGTAAAATGTTGTAATATATATAATTTGGTACAACCTTCCTACCTAGTGCCATGTTAGAATAGTTGCATCAATTTACTATCGTATTTTGTGACAATGGATGATTTTTTTTTAATTTTTTTTTCCTCCAAGGAATCTAGGTTAATTTTAATAACAAAATGGTGAAATTGTTAAAAGATATACACTATTCTTTGATATGGTGCACATGTGCTTGTGGCCCTCAGAAAATACATATTCAGGATTGTAAGAATCTGGTGGGGTTAACTCTTATGGAATATGGACTGTATCAACATATTTATAGGTTCTATTGGTACATAAGAGCACTCCTAGAAGAAGCCCTATATGGTGCCCTATCCTTAAAATAAAGATAAAAAATAGAGTTTGCCCCAAAATATCTCTATCCCTATTTATTTTTAGGGATATGATATTCATGCCCTAAACATATTTAATTATTAAAAATTATAGGGATAGGGATAGGGATGCTGCTGGAGTGAAATAATAAATATTTAATGTGTATAAATAGGGTTGTGAGGTAGAATATATATTATTTAATATTATTTGAAATGTTATAGGGATAAGGATATGGATGCTGTTGTTGAGGTTTTTGAATTGAGATGTTATAAAATAGATATATGTATTATTTTATATTATTTTAAGGATAAAATTTAGAGCCTCTCCTGGAAATGCCCTTAGTTACTTCCGACAATACAATTATATATAAATTTTTAACATATAAATGTTGTGGTGTAGAAAATAGTAATGGCTGACAATATAAACCCCCATATAATTGGTTGGATCAGCAAATTGCATAGGATTGGGTGAAGACTCGCTTTCTAACATTAATGGGTTTTTTTTTTATTTTAATACAACTAGTAAATTATTATGAGCTGAATTATATAGGAGTCCAATAATTAATGATCTGTATGTCGTCAGCCATATAATTATACGAGTGGCTATGAGCAGACAGAGGCGGATGCATGTATAACTAAATGGGATCCGCGGACCCGTTGAAAATAAGAATACTTTATATTTTATATGTATAAAACTATTTCAGACCCCGTAAAAAAAAATTATTTACTGTGTAAAATATTTACGGACCCCGCTGAATATAATTTCTGGATCCCCCATTGTGAGCAGAGGCAGATGTACGGACCCCGTTAAAAATAAGAATACGTAGAAAAATAATTCAGACTCCGTGAAAAATATTATTTACTTTGTAAAAGATTTACGGATCCGCCGTTAAACTCATAAGATAGCATTTCACACGAAGTATGAATTATTAGAAAATGAACTCCAAGGCAAGACACGCTGAAAGCATGTGTTTTTAGAATATATTATCATGCATAAGTAGCTATAATAACACAAATAATTACGAATTTTAAACAGGAATCCTTCCAACTGTTTTTCTATATATTACGTAGTAGTTTTTTTTTTGTTTTTTTTTATTTTAAGAAAACATTATCGTACGGTAAACCATCGGAGGTAGAGGCTTGTTTTTGGTCGGCAAGCTGAGGTTTGAGTTGTCTCGACACACTTGTCTTTTGTCTTTTTGGGTCGTTATTTGCAGGCAAATGCCTTTCAATTGCACACTCATCCCTACTCCCCCGGAGAATAAAAATGAAAATAAAAAGAAATTGTTTCTAATCTTTACAGCATTCTACGGTCATGCTCATGAGACTTCGTAAAAGATATAAATCGAGAGATAGTCATATTCTGATTCTATTTCATAATGTGAAATATATGGAAATCTCGATGTGTATGGACCCATAAAAAGAAGAACATACTGCCAATTCGATCATAGCACAAGCTTAAGCTATGGATCATGTTTTGACGTGCTATAATCTGTCTTATGTTCCGACTCCGCATTCCTTACCTCGAAGTTGGTAACCTAGAGGCCTTTCGAACATCAAATACTTAAATTTATGTCATTTATCGGATCAAGTATGATAATCAATTGATCATATGATGGTTGACTTATAACATGTTCTTGTGCTATATCGTATGTTAATTGATACATGTGCTATATATATTGTATGCTACACGATATTGGGGGCACCCCTTACGCAAGTTCAAAATACAAAACCTAACCGTATGACAAAGTGATTCGAGGATTGAGAACATCTAAACAAATCACATATTGATTCTTTTTTCACGTGTCAAGTTATAGAGTTCTCGATCAGCTATCTACACATGAGTAACAATCACACTCTGGATGAACTACACAGACCAAACTTGAAATAAGTCGGATCAGTTGGTTCTGATACCTGAAGATTGAAAAAAAAAAAAACATTCAAAATACAAATTAATTTAAGCAACTTTTTAGTTCTTCATGAAAATAGTAATGTTTTTTTTGAATGAGAAAATAGTAATGTTAAGTTATATACTTTGTTCTCCTTAAAAAAAGTTATATACTTTGTGTTTTTTTTTCTCCCCACGAAACGAAAGCTTTCATTAATTTTAACTAATACAAAGCCAAATCGACATACAACCTTTTCAAAAAACTCCATAGTCGGACTTGAAAGAGAAGGCATCATGCTAATGCGTCAGCTTGTTGCTTTCCCTTTCAATGTGCAAAATAGTATAAAAATCAAAACTACGCTTAAGGGTTTTAATGTCCTCCACAATCGTTCTACATTATAGGGGAGAGGGATTTGTACTATTACAATAATTTACAAGAGGTAAACTATCCGAGGAACAAACTAGATTTTTTACACCTAACGCAAGGCACCGGCGTAGACACCATCTTATTGCACTTGCTTCCGCAGCAAGAGCAGAACTGCAAATACTCCTCGGCGATGCCCAAGCTTCCAAAAGCGTGCCACTGGGACCAAAAAACGCTGCTCCGTAGCCTGCAAGACAAGATTCCGATTTCCAGGCTGCATCAACAAATACCCTCGTTGCCTCAGTTTGAGGGGATCGTGCTGCAGATAGGGAGAGGGATGAAAAATATCAGAAGTGGCCCTCTCCGTAGATGATGCCTGTAAATAATCGTTATTCATCTCGCAAGCAAAAATAGCAGTATCAAAGAAAGACCAAAAAACATTTTCAAAAATTCTTTTGCATCTCGCTTTCCAAATTGACCAAAAAACAAAGCAAGTGAGGATAATTCTATTTTTAATCGCATCAAAGTTAGGGGCTGCAGCTATGCTCTCCCACCAGGCGATGAGCATTGTCCCACCACTTTGGAAGGCATCCCAATGCACGCCTACAACTTTCCAAACATTTTTAGCAAACCGGCAATAAATAAATAAGTGATTAATAGTTTTAACACTTTCACCGCAGGCCGACAGAGAGATATTTGTATATACTTTGCATTCATAATAAATAAATATCACAAATATAAATAAATAGCATAATTTTTATTCATAATAAATAAATACCACAATATTAATTTATCACTATAACACTTTATATTCGAGATAAACTTTCCTTATTTGGTTATCACTATAACCGCATTTTAATCCGGCTAGATGTTTTTATGGGTGTGACCCGATAGACTTCTGAATATGCTAGCCGTAGGTATAAAGTGCAATTTATTAAAATACTCTTCCCTCACCGGGCAATGAATATTGTGGTATTTATTTATATGGGCATCGTTAATGACACCACACTCAATATACTCGGGCACCACATCTGTGCAAAATTCGCCTTTTTAAAAGTCGAAATGTGTTATTTCAACTCCCAAAAAGTCGAAATGTGTTATTTCGACTTTTAAAAAATCAAATTTTGCACAAATGGTGATGTCTGAATATATTGGATGTGATGTCATTAACATTGCCTTATTTATATATACCTTGCATTCATATCTGTATTTGCATTAATAGTTGTTAACGAGATTCATTAATTACAGGTATATATATAATCTTTCTATTTTTAATTGTTTTTAAAAAATAAAGAAAAAAAATAAAAAGTTTTTATTTTATTTTTTTTGCATAGAAAAAAAAGTTGCCAAGTAAATGATTTCCTAGAACTCTTTTAGGATAATATTTTTATTATTTAAATATAGGAATTATTGAATTTTAATGAAATCTCACGCGTGTGTTGACCACCATACCCGAAAAAAATAACTAAAAACATTCCTGAGCGGTGAGATGACATAGTGCTCTGCTATATCTAAAATCGGAGGGTTCGAAACTCGTAAATAGTACTTACCATTTCGATAAGAGATATTTAATCTGGCCTCATCATTTATCCTCATTTCTTAAGTCCATGATTAACCTTTTTTCGTATTTCTGTGAAATCGGAGACGATGAGCGGTTTAACCGTTTTTTTAGTAACTAAACACAAAATTAATACTCTAGTGATATTAAGAGAATCTGTAACCTGATTCCTTTAAATACGATTCACCTGAGCTAGAAATGGTGGGAGTCTATTTTCTCAGGCTCGTTGCTTCCTCCTTTCTCTGCAAAAAAAAAAAAAAAAAACAATAAAAAAAAAAAACAAAAACAAAACCAAAAAACACTCTGAAGGTATTTCCTTGAATTTTCTCTCTGCATATGATAATTTTCATCCCATTTGATCCATTTAGCTGCTTGTCAATTCGTTTACTGTTTGCATAATTGAAAAGTTGCGTGAGGTCATATCTTTCCTTATCATTATTCTATCTTCTTATTTTCTTATTCGTTGCAGAAGACCATTTTTACACGGATGGTGGTTGATTTTTCTTATTTATATGGTTTTGGGACATCGACTTATTCAAAGTTTACATCTTTTTTTGTTTGTGAAAGCTTTTGAGTCATTTCTTGTTCTGGGTTTTTCTTTCCTTATCTGATTCTTTTTTTTATCTGAGTTATTCTCGGTATTATCTAGCTTTGGCTGATTTGTATTAAGATTTCGATCATACCAGGTACGATCTAGCAAACCTGATCAATTTTGCGAATAAGATAAGATTTTGATGCATTTTTGTTCTCCAATTTTTGGTTGTATTCTATTTTGAGCAGCTAATTTCGCTTGCAAATGCTTTAGTGATCATTAAAATTTACTTGGGTTCTGAAAATTGATTCTATTTTCATTAGTTTGAAGGCCTTATTTCAGCTACTTTGAATGGATTTATTAGGTTCTGCTTTTCAAGACAGGAAAATTGAAGTATTTATTCCTCATTTTCTCAGCTTTAGTTGACTTTTTTTTTCCCCCTTTAGTTTATTGTTATTTTGGTTTGTGAAATAGTATTGTTCTTGGTCCTATTTTGAATTGTGTAAATGTATTATTATAGTTTTCCCCGTTAAGTTTTAGATGCAATGATAATTTATGATGGTATTAGATTAGGATATCATGGGTTCAAATCAGAACACTCCCATCAATTGAATTTTATGTGTAATCTTTCAGCTGAAATGATAATTTATTAAGCCGTATATTTCGGACTGGAAAGTAAAATTGAAATCTTGACTACTTGGTTAAAAGAATGTGGAGCTAATATGTTGACATGTCCTTGTTCTGCAGATAATCTTGCATTACAAGGTCACGTATCTGTACGTAGCACTATTTATTGATTGAGATTCAAAGAAGCTCAATATGACAATTGTGAGTACTAAACCACTGAAAGAGAAGAGATCGAAAAAGGGCAAGCATCCTTCAGTAGATGAGAAATCACCTCTTTTGCCAACTAAGCATGAGAATGACGGTAGTTTTGATGAGTTCAATGGGGCTTCTTTCAGTGGTGCAGTTTTCAATCTGTCAACCACTATTGTTGGTGCCGGGATCATGGCCTTACCGGCTACCATGAAAGTGTTGGGCCTATTTCTTGGGATTGGCCTAATCGTCTTTATGGCATTCTTGACTAATGCTTCAATTGAGTTATTGCTTCGATTCAGTCGAACAGGAAAATGTGCTTCTTATGCTGGGCTAATGGGCGATGCGTTTGGAAAGTATGGCCGTATGTTGCTCCAAGTATGTGTTCTAATCAACAATATCGGTGTGCTAATCGTATACATGATTATCATAGGTAATCCCCCACACAACTTTCTGCGTATTGATTATTTCAATTGGTTGTGACCTTATTTCAAACATGTTATGTTCAATAGATGAAGAAAAAGGTAATAATAAAAAAAAAAAAGCTTCATTGGTTTTCTAAAATGGCTTATATTAGACGAAACCAAAAAGTAAAAAGGACTTATATTTCGAGACGGAGGGAGTAAAATGTAATCTTACAGACAATTAAGTTTTGTCTTGCTAATTGTTGGAATTCTTAAAGGTGATGTTCTTTCTGGAGCTACATCAAGTGGGATTCATCATTCCGGTGTTCTTGAAGGTTGGTTTGGAATGCACTGGTGGAATGGAAGAACTTTCATACTCTTCATGACTACTGCGGTCGTATTTGCCCCATTGGCAAGCCTTAAGCGCATTGGTAAAGCTTCTTTTTCGTTTATATTCTATAAACGCTTATTGACCGTCTCGTTTTAGATTATGTTGCGTGTGTTCTTGTTTTGCATTTGAATGTGATGCTTGAATGTCTGTCTTTCTTGCAGATTCATTGAGTTTTACGTCTGCATTATCCGTTGCACTAGCTGTCGTTTTCCTCGTTATTACGGTTGGAATCACGTTTTACAAGTTGTTTACCGGAACTGTATCAATGCCACGACTGCTTCCAGATGTGTATGATTTGCCATCATTCTTTAATCTCTTCACTGTGGTTCCTGTTCTTGTCACTGCCTACATCTGCCACTATAATGGTACGCGAGTTTTGAATCACTCCTTTAGGTTCTTGTTTTTACTTATAGTTGATCTTTTCGGGAAGCTAAAATAATACGCGAATCATGTAGGAGACAGAGATTTGTACTATATTAGGTATAAATAAATTAATCAAGAACTGAGATTTCTGTTGTGTGGAATATTGCAGTCCACTCTATAGACAATGAACTTGAAGACAACACACGTATAAAAGCCGTTGTCCGAACCGCGCTTACTCTATGCTCCTCCATCTACGTAATGACAAGCCTTTTCGGGTTCTTGCTATTTGGTGATTCTACACTAGACGACGTGCTTTCCAACTTTGATGCGGATCTTGGCATTCCTTTTGGATTTGTACTAAATGACGTTGTTCGTATAAGCTATGCTGCACATCTAATGCTCGTCTTTCCAATCGTTTTTCATCCTTTACGTTTGAATTTGGACGGTCTATTATTTCCGTCTGCAAGGCCTCTGACTTCTGATAATACGAGATTTGCATTGATCACTATCAGTCTCATAGGCCTTATATTTCTTGGTGCGAATTTCATACCGAGCATTTGGGATGCGTTTCAGTTCACTGGAGCAACTGCTGCTGTTTGCATAGGATTCATCTTCCCTGCTGTCATTACTCTCAGGTTTGTTAGATTCACATTTTAATATTCTATTACTTGCTTACTCAACAATTTTTTAGGGCATACTTGCCAAAGCTTAACTAGCAAAGTCATACCATCCCCCCCTCTCCCCTCTACACCACCACCACCCACACACACACATACACTACAAAAAAAGGTACTGATCAGAACTGAAATTTATCTAGGACAATATCCCAATTGGTCCTGTTCTTCCTAATGCCTCTCCAAATGCTAGCATAGAATCTGATAGCAGACATGATCTCTTGAGCCTTGATAGTGGATGTATTTTAGGGTTTGTTGAAATCTTATTCCTTATCTTCCATGCACCATAGATTGTAGCAGCTAAGCACAGCAAACTCAAATCTTTCTGAAGCATAGATTTACAAGGATTATCCTTAGCCCGGCTGGTTTCGCGGCCATAAAACGGGCTTATTGTCACAAAGTAGGCTTCTTGTGATTCAATATTCTTTTGAAGTATTATACACAAACAAAAACAGTGTTTCTGGGTTTCTTCGAAACGGCAGTATGGAGTCGGTAATTTTCCAGTATCTTACCCCAATTCTTCGGTCTGCATTTTTAGGGTTGTATTTCTTAGGCCAACCAGTCCTGTCAAATCAACTCTTAGTGGTTGCCTATCTAGAATCTCAATGGCACTTCTTACTAAGAAGGCAGTAGAAGGTAGCCATTGCTGAGATTAATTCCCGAGCAGCTATCCAGGAAAAGATCGCATTTTATTTCCCCATCCTTCAACTCGAAGCCAGCATCACTTAGCTTGATTACCTTCTCCTGTAGGTGCACATCCTAATGGGTACTAGTCGACTAAAACTTGAGGGAAATTCTTATGATTATGGTGAAGTGCAACAGCTTCTTCATACCACATTAGGCGAAGCTGCACAGGATGGGGTTCTGAGTATTGCATATCAAGATTCTTGGCATTTTGTCCCAAGAACTTGATATCCAGGATGATTTTACCTTTTCTGCTAAGATTTATCTTTTGATACGCGATAGCGTTTTGACAACCAATTTATGCATTCTTGGTTTTTTTTTTTCCTGCTTAATATATCTGTACGATTACTGTCAACTGAAGAAAAAGAGATGTAACAGAATCATTGGTACTGTTTTTTTTGCAGGGATAAATATGGCATAGCCACAAAGAAAGACAAGATCTTATGTACATTCCTGATCATCCTTGCAGTCTTCTCAAACCTTGTAGCTATATACAGCGATGCCTACGCGTTGTTCAAGAAGAACGGTGCGTCAAAACCGGAGTGATTTTTTCTCATGTCAACATCAAGTGTCGGGGATCGATTTTTGGATGCAGGATTATATGTAGTAATAATCCAGGAGGAGGAGGGGGGAGGTGAAGTTGTGAATAAAACAACCGAACCGTTGGGCCTTTTTTTGAGGGTCAAAATTTGCGTTTGTAAAATATTCAATTGTGTAGAGAAGATGGATGTTCTTCTCTGTGTTGTAATATGAATATGAAGAAAAAAGAAATGCACAAGAACAAAGTAGAAAAGACAGCAGAAGATTCATTAAGATTCATTTAATTGTTTGTTGTGGATCTTCATTCATTTGTATTGTATATTTGGGATTTTGATTGTGAAAACTAAGACATTTTACTCTTCCAACAGATTATGCCCTTTTAAACGGCTTAACTGATAAGTTGTTGCTGTTTTTTTTTTTTTTTTTTCGTCTTCTTTAAATTGTTAAAGGCACTGCAACGAAATTAACATTCAAACAACATTCAATTTTAGGGTGGTCGAATGCTCAATTTCGACCTCAATGAAATGATATTGTATTAAAAGTATAATACAATCAAAATAAAAATAAAAACCAACACATAATAAATCATTTTTTTCATCTTTATTTACACACATTCATATTATTCACAGTTGAGTCGACTATGTTAGTCGGTTTTCATACTACTCACGGTAGGATCGACTGAAACAGTGGGTTCTAGAGTCAAGATTCGATTTTCCACAGGTTCACACTATTTACAGTTGAATCGACTACGTAAATCGGTTTTCATACTACTCACGGTAGGATTGAATCGATCGTATAAGTTGGTTCTGGAGTAAAGATCCGACTTTCCATAAGTTCTGAAGTCAAGAACCGACTTTCTTAACATCGGTTCTCACAATGCATCTACGGAAAATCGGTTCTCGACTCCGGAATAAATTTTCATATTATTGATTCTCTCATGTACGGGATGAGTGATCACCAGTAGAATAAGTGTGGTAGGATCGACCGTATAAGTCGGTTTTAGAGTCTAGATCCGACTTTCCAGAGGTTCTGAAGTCAAGAACCGACTTTCTTAATATCGGTTTTCACAATGCATCTACGGGAAGTCGGTTCTCAACTCCAGAATAAATTTTCATAAAATCGATTCTCTCATGTATAGGTTGAGTGATCACCAATAGAATAAGTGTGGTGCAAATAATATGTTGAAAAGAGAATAAGTGTGGTGCAAATAATTAATGAGTAGTGATAATGCCACAACAAATGTGCAGAAAGAAAATTCCACAATATATTTTTAAACCATCAATAAGTCTTAAAAAATCAATGGTGAAAAAAGTTGTTGTGACATTTGTTGTGGAATAATCATTTCTGATAATTATTATTATTATTTTTTTTGAAATGTTTTTTTTTTTTTTTTGAGAAGGTGATAATTAATTAACGTGTAACAAAATTAACAAAATTTTCCTCGCGGCTGTGTTAGTTCACTGGATAGAGGAGTCGCAAACTCGGGTTGGTCCCTTTCCGGTATTTGACACAAGTTTTCCGTTCATTTGGATCGCCTTTGTTTTGTTCCCGCCGGCGTCTCTGCAATCTTTTCCGACTTGGGAAAAATGACTAACGTCATGGGTCCTCCACCTCCCAGAAGCTCTACAGATACTCTACCTAAAACCTCCGAAGAAACTTTAGCTTCATCCTCCCCTCCGACGAGCATCTCCAGTCCCCCGGAACCCGAACCTCAGCCGGACGTCGGGAGCAATGGTTCAGTATCTAACCCTACCGAACAAGATATTTCTCCAGTCGAAACTTCTAATCCTACAGAGGACAAAAACGTGGAAGATGATGGTGATGAGAGAATCAAAGAGCAGCTCTCCGTTTCTGATCCTGAAGTCTCTAAAGCGCCAGCTGAAACTCCCGGTTCCATTGGCAGCAAAAACGTTGAAGACGATGGTGGTGAGAGAACTAAAAAGCAGCGCTCCGTTTCTAATCCTGCGGTGCCTTATTCAATTCCGTCATGGAGTGGGCCTCCATGCCATCCCTATTCTATCGAGATTCTCAAAGATGGTGCAGTTATCGACCAGCACAATATGTATATACTTGCATTATGATTATTTACCAGTGCAATTTTTATATACAAGTTTATGGTATTTGCTTTCTTGCTGTTAAGTGCTACCTTTTGAATTGCGGAGCTGATGTAACAAAGTTATTGGTGATTGATCAGAAACGAGAAGGGTGCTTACATGTTCGGGCGTGTGGATCTCTGTGATTTCGTCCTTGAGCATCCAACCATCTCCAGGTTCCATGCTGGTAATTCGTCTGTTTTTCAAAGTTTTCCTCTATCTCAGTTAAAATGGTGGACTTAGTTTTGAATACTTGCAATATAGTCCTATTTAAGCACATGAAATTACTAAAAATAAAAGCAATTCACATGGTTGGAAACCGTATGACTCATACTCTGTATGCACCCTTTTGATTGACTCATACTTTTTGTTTTAGTTTGCTTGTGTTGGCTGAATTTGACAGATGGAAAACAGATGATGCCTGCATTTTCATTAGGAATTAGGATGATATCTGAATTCATTGTGTTAAGTAGCTTTTGATGGTAATTATTCCCCCTGATTAGGGAAATCAGGGATCATGGTTGATTAACATTGGATTGCAAAAGGTAGAAAGTTTTTCAGCATAGCTAGAGTAGCAACATTAAAGGTGTCGCCGAGTGTGTTGTGAAAATGGCCTCTTATTGAAATACATGGTAACAATTGGGCAATATATGTAAATGGTTGGGCCTTGACCTTCCTTCATGCACCTGCATAGGCAGGGTGCTTCCATGCAGCATATTTCGTTGTGTTGCTATACATATTTCAATGTGTTTTTTGTGCTTTGTCTGTTGCTGATGCTATTTGCGTCCAATTTTGCCAGTTATCCAGTTCAATAGCGATGGCAATGCTTATCTTTATGATGTGGGCAGTACCCATGGGACTTCTATAAATAAGAAACAGGTATTTCCATTTTACAGCATACCTAGCATATTCTTATATCGGGCTCCTACAAATACCTTTATATTGATTCTAGAAAAATCAAGTAATTACTGCTAAGTTTGTCAACCGCATTCATCGTGTTCTTGTCCAATTTTCATTGTGCTTGTGAAATTAATGAAGAAAAGGTTTTGCTTTTTGAAGCCAGTAAGATTGCAAGGTCGTAAATTGAACATGAATAAAGTTGTCGTTAATCAACAATTCTAGGACGAAAGGGTTGATCATGATGCTAGTGTATTAAGTTGCCGCCCCCACTTTTTAAATATGTTGCAGGTTTTATTGATCAACTTGTAGATATTCTCATAGCATTTGACCATTGCTAAATTTTGTCTAATTCGTATTTACTCTTTGACTTTTAGGTAAAGGCAAGGGTTTATGTGGACCTGCATGTTGGTGACGTGATTCGATTTGGCCAGTACGTGTCATCTCTTTTCATTTTTCAGTTTCTTTTGGGTAAACGTGACTTTCTTTAACTAGTTTCTGGTGCACACGTGTCTGGTACTGTTTTTGACATATCGTTAATATGCTGGTCCCTCTGAACTTTGCCTTTGATGTTATTAATTTTTTTTTTTGGCTGTATTTGCTCTGTCGTGTGTGCTAAATGTTAGATGACCATGCAGGCACCTTTGAAGTAGTAGTTGGTCTCTGGAGTTGTTATTTTTTGTATCATCTCATACACAAACTTCATTTCACTTTTGCGCTAATGCTCTATGTGCTTGTATACTATAATGAGATGCCTATTTTCTAATTTGATTTCCCTCTCTGTTTGTCTATCCTTTATAGGTCCTCTCGGTTGTACATATTCCAAGGACCAACAGATTTGATGCCACCGGTAAGGAGGGAGTTGGTTCTCAATGATCATGTCTTCAATTTGTATATATATATATATATATATATATATATAATATAACAGTGTATAATTCAGTTCCCCACTCTCTCATGGTATGAAATTTGAGTGACTAACTCTGTGCTTGTATGTTAAAGGAAGCTGATTTGAAAAGTCTGAGAAGTGCCAAGACACATCTTGAGATGCAAGATATGGAAGCTTCACTTCAAAGAGCGAAAATCAACGCGGCTCTTTCTGATGGCGTATCATGGGGCATGCAGGAGGATGCTGTAGAAGAAACTGAGGTTTGCTGGAATTTTTCAGCTCTTATCTGTATATATCAATGTAGTCGAATTTTTCCAAGTGTTCTCATTCGACAACTCTGATAATTATCTCTCTGTTATCTGAATGTCCCTGGCTAAGAACAAGATACTTGTGTCAACTTTGAGTATTGGCCCATCAGAATTGATAAGTGTTAACTTAGGGATTTTATGGAGCTTCCAAAGCACTTAACTGAAATTAAACTAACCTAATTATTAATATCCCTTTTTGAAAATCTGAAGAATTTTAATTTTTGTTAGCCAGCCAAGAGATATGCTAGAAGTATGAATTTAATATACAAGTCATCTGGGGCAATGGATATCCTTGTCACCAGTTTTCAATTAACTGAAATGAATCTCGCTTTCTGTTTGTGCCTGCATTTCTGAAAGGATATGTTTTAATAGTGTTATCAATTGTAACATGGTACAGTCCTATTGATCTGCAGCATAGTCCCCAGTTTTCATTTATCAATATCTCTCCTTATAACGTGTCTTTTGTACTTTAGCTCTTTAATCATGATAATCTTTGTCTACATACATGGCTTCTGTTTTAGAGCCTTAAGCTTCTACGATTTCGCAAGCGTAAATGCTCATCAGACATTCTATTTCCTTCTTAATTGAATTCATTTGTGTGTTTAGGAAGACGTTGAGGAAATAACGTGGCAAACATACAAAGGACAGCTAACTGAGAAGCAGGAAAAGACACGAGAGAAAGTATTAAAAAGACTTGAAAAGGTAGTTACTCTCTCTTTTTCGTATTAGGCTCTGTTATGTATCTGAAGCATGGGTTGTCTCTTGTTTTACTGTTCACATGTTAATGTTGTGTCCTTCATCAAACACTAGATTCTGGGAGGTTTACCATTTGTTGTCCTTTAAAGTGAGGCAAAAATCTCTTGCTGCAATGTCTTCTTTGCATTCGTCTCAAGATTTTATATTCCACCTAAACATATGCACGTCTAAATCCTATCAATTGATTAATGGTAGCCTTCAATATCTTTGTTTTTTTTAATGAGAAATTGTAGATCTCTTTTGGCGACTGTGCTGTGCTCAAGCTTGCTACTCTTCAACTTCTGCATTAGCTTCAATCGTTCAAAACATAAAACAAAATATTATCTTATTGCAGTTTCTGCTGGTCTCAAGTGTCGGGGCTTTTATCCTTGGGAATTTGTAACAATTAGGATCAGGAATCCTGTGAAAGTTTCGATCCAGATCATATGGTCGTTGTGAAGCAATGTAACATTTAAACCTGCTCAGTAGTTGTCTCATTTGTTCCACAGTCATGAAGCATCATACCTCCTTAGTAGTTGAAGACATTTAGTCTCAGCATGTTGCTTGGTGAGTCATATCTTAACTGACGTTCCTTCTCCTTGTAGATTGCTCATATGAAAAAGGAAATAGATGCTATTCGAGCTAAGGACATAGCTCAAGGTGGGTTAACACAGGGGCAACAGACTCAGATTGCTAGGAATGAGCAGAGAATATCACAGGTTTGTGAAGATCTAGATTAATGAAACTGCACCCGTTCTGTCTTTATAAACTTAAGGTTCTTTCCTTCTTCTTTTTTTCCTTTCTTTTTTTGGTGGTGGTGGGGGTGTTGTGGATTTTTGAAATCTTTTTGTTGATGGTTTAAAACCTTCAGATCTTGGAGGAGCTGGAAAACTTGGAAGAGACATTGAATGACAGCATCCGAGAAAGCATTGGTGCTCGTACTGGAAGGACTTCTTATGGTAGGAGAAAGGGGGATGCAGACGATGGCGAAGAAGATTACCAAAGGTACTTGTAAATATGCAATTTCTCATTGTGATGGGGGCAATTCTGCTTATTTTTATCTTAGAGGGTTTTTTTTTGGGGGGGGGGAGGGGGTTATTTTTATCTTAGAGGGTTTTTTTGGGGGGGGTTGGGGTGGGGTGCAATAAAGTCTTAAGACAAGAGAAGAGGAAGATTGTACAAATAGGGAAAGCACACCCGTGTCAGAAATACATATATTTTCAAACTGAATTTAGCCCTTTTACCCTTTTAATCAAAAATCTGCTACATATAATTTGAATCTTTACCCTTGAAGAGCCGATGAATCTATAAGTAGAAACCATCTCTCCCTTGTAATATCTTAACAGCGATGATGACGATTTCTATGATCGGACGAAAAAGCCCCTCAAGCGAAAGATAGGTGAAAGCCAATCCGTTGAAACTGCTGATTCATTACTCGATAAGCAAGAAACAATTGCTAAGGAGATGGAAGATGTAAGGAAGTTGATTACAGAAGAAGACAAAAAACAAGTAAACGAAATTCCTGACGCAGGGGATGCACTTGATGCTTATATGTCTGCAATTTCAACTGATCTTGGTATGCTGTTATTTGTCGCTTATTATGTTTTGTGGAAGTATATCCTCTATATTACTTGTCATTATTATTATTATTGTGGTGTTGGTGTCCTATTTTCTCGTTGAAAAAAAAACTATATCTATAAGTATGCATCCCATTTCAACCATTCCCTTAACAGCTAATTGGTTTTTGTCAAATATTTGCAGTCACTGATAAAAAGGAAAAGCTTCAAAAGGACTTGGCTTCACTTCAGACAGAACTGGACAGAGTCTTATACTTGCTGAAGATTGCTGATCCTTCAGGAGAAGCTGCTAAGCGAAGAGCGTCATCAAAAGATAGGCCAAAAGAAAACGTAACTATTACTGCTCCTGCTTTTAAGCAGCCTCAAAGCAGAAAACCCGAGCACTCGCTTAAACCTACGGTTACACTTAAGCCGTCCGCTGACAAAATTTCTAGTCCTGATGCTAAACCAGAGGCCGACCAGAAGTCAGAAAAAGCTGATGAGAAACCAGCTGTCTATGTTAAGGAGAAACCTCAGTGGCTTGGTGCTGTAGACGGCGTGAGAAAGGAAGACGGAGGTCTTAAAATTATGTCAGATGCGCAAGAAGAGGACGATGAATTTGTGGATTATAAAGATAGGAAAAACATTCTTGAAAAAACAGTTGTTGATGCTCTAATAAATGATGGATCAGAAATTGAGAATGCAGCTCCGGGTCTTATTATTAGGAAACGAAAGCCAACAGATGAAAAGCCGGAGATAAATAACGAGGCCAGTAAAGATTCTGAACAGTCTGAGAATGATGCTGAAATAATGCAGGCTGAAGATGCGGTAGCTTTGTTATTGAAGCACTCGAGAGGGTACAGTGCATTGGACGAGGAGGATATTAGACATGACACTGAGGATGAACCTCAAGGGAGTCATCAAAATAATAGTAGGAGAAAGCAGAAGAAACCTAAGAAAACGCTTGGCCCTGAACGACCTACATTTTTGACCCCACAATCTGATAATGATACCTGGGTTCCTCCAGAAGGTAAACCATTGCATCTACCATATTTTTTTGACCCTTCTTTCATTCGACTATTTCGAGACAATTGATAATGTTCAATTTTGTTTGTGAATGTTGTGCTTTATGGCAGGTCAATCTGGCGATGGACGCACATCACTGAATGATCGATATGGATATTAAGCTCAGAAAACCACTCCCTGATGTTTTGCTGCAAAGTGGATAGAATTAAATCGACTTAGGTTGACATAAAGATAAAAGTTATGTTATTGATGTTCTTGCCCTCATAGAAATGTCACCCGTAGTATACATTGTATGAACTATTGTTTGAATTGAGACCGTTTAAGACTTAAATCGCTCGCATTACTAAACAAAACAGATACAAAACATTTGTAGGGAGAAAATACCCTTTTAGCCGCCAATCATGTTGAATACATACATGTCTTGCACTGTAAACATATAGAATAATAAGCTGTCTCAATGAACTCTAGCTGAAACTGTAAAATGGAGAAAGTGGGGGAGTAATGGTGAATGAATGTGCCGAAACATAAATACATGTTTGCATGCTGTTCTATAGGACCATCTTTGAAGAAAGGATGTACAGTATTCTAATGGTACCATCCTTTATTATTTCATCAAGGAGACAAACCAATCCAATGAAATCAATCAAAATCATGAAAAGAAGAGAATATATGCTTTGAAAATTGGTTGCAGAAGAAACTCAGTGAAATGGCACAAAAGTCCCTCTTCCTGCTGCCGCCTAAAAAGCAACATATCTCTGCTCTAATCTCTGTTGACACCGACGGAACAGCAAGCCTTAAATGTCGTGGGAGTCGCATCATAAACCTTAAGATACAACAGTGAGATCACCTCTCTCAATATACAATGGTGGACGATTTCATTCTTCAACGCCCCAATCGCGATTCAACTGCAATGTGATGGTGTTCCTGCATGATGCATATATCAATTTTCTGCTCGTCCAGTATTAGTTCAGTTACAAATTACATTCAAATTTATTTGAGGTACAACTTTGTCCTAGTACAAAATTTATACACAAGTGGTGTAATATTTTCCTCATGTCAAAGCATATTGTGCTACCACCACACAGGGTGCATGCATGTGTTAGACCCTCTATTAGAAATGTGACCGACTCTGCTGAAGACCTATGTCACATTATGACTTCTAAACACGTTTTAACTTCTAAATCAAAAGTTTATACAAAACCAAGGATGTTCAGAGCTTCTATTTGGGAGAAGAGAAGAGACAAGTGGACATCTATCCGAGAGAAATTACGGTGCAAATGTTAAGGATGTGATGGATCCAACTCACCATCTTTCGCACTGTAGACGCGTGTAGGTTTGAGTTGGATGTATCACTACCTTTACACTTGGTATAACTCTCCAATATATGTTGCACCATAACTCTCATCCATCCGTAATCGTATTAAGATACACATGTTTTGCCATCACACTTCTCTCGCAGCAATCATTCCATGAAAAAGAAAGAAAAAAAATATATATCTTTCCCATTCAAGCCGAGTTTCTAATGCATAATTAAGAAGAAGATATACAGAGAATGCTACTGACCTTTATCCCTCTTTAGACTTTTGCTCCCACAGGTTTAAAACAGTCGATATTGCACAATACTGCTGATCTCATCATATCCCCAAATCTGCTAGCACCGTGGGTTTGAATGGCAGGCACAAAAGAACCACAAATATATTTAGAATATACTACAAGGAACCAAAAATATCAATGCAAGAAATGAAGCATATAAATGACGGTATCCCCTCACCGATCAATACTGTTTCGAGCTTTTTCAGGCTGTTCTGTATTGTTAAGTACTTTATCAGAACGATCAGAACCCCTACGCGTTTTCTCTTTTCTGTCAACACTTGCCCTTGATTTCTCCTTAACTTCTGTACTTGTTCGCGGCTTCTCCCTGTGGTCGGTGCTTGATCTAGACTTTTCCCTTAGGTCTGTACTTGGTCTAGGCCTGCAATCGGTGCTGTTTCTGGGATTATCACTCTGATCTACAGGTGAGAGAGGACCTTTTTTTCCGTGTGCTGATTTTTCTATAGCAGATACAAACTTTTTAAGATGTTTAATGTACTCTGGAAAGATTTCTAAATCGCAATGATTCCCCCCCTGTACCCATAATGGCTCATACTTGTCTTTACAAAGCTCCCAAAGCTGTTTGCCGTGAGAACAATCCACAACATCATCCGCGGTTCCCTGTTAAAATAAGAGAGATAAGAAAATGCTCTCGAGAATACGAAGGTCAGAAACACTCGGGTCAAAACTCTAATCTTTTTGGGTAACATGAATAACCACTTTGTAGAGTACTTACAAATAAAACACTGACTTACTGATACGTAGCTACGGATACGCGGGTGTTGGATTTTTGAAAAATATAGGATAGGGGTACGGGGGCATTTATGTACATATTACAAATATAAGCACCGGTTCCTTTCATTTTTGGTAGTATTTCATCATTTTATACAGTTTTTCATTCATTATATGAATGTATTTACACAATTTACTACATGGTTCTTCATTTACATATCCAGGTTATGAATATGCATATACGCGTCTTGATCCAACTTTTGATATTTACAAAATCGACCCTAGGTGTGTATCCTAAGTATCCATCGTCAGATACATATCGGATACGGTACACATTACCATACAGAAAGGTCTGTGCATCATAGGCCTTGTTTGCAATGTTTATTGCCAGGTCATCAATCAATTTAGATCCGAAAAACATTCAAAATCAGAAGAAATCATACTTACATGAATTACAAGAACAGGACACTGAACCAAGGGTATTTTGTCAATATTCTGCATCACAGAAATGGAAAGAGAAACACAAAGTGTTAGTATGGTTTGAACAACGACTGAGGAGGGTGAAACAGTAACCTTAAAGCTGAAAATGTGCAATAAAAACATAGGTAACCATGTAAACAACATTAACCTTGTATATGTCAAACCAATACGTCCGCTTCACCGGATACATGACCCTAAGGCCAGAGAGGATTGGACTGTGGAGAACTACAGCTCTTAACCGTGTCAATCGGGATGCCAAATCCAATGTCGGTCCACTTCCGACAGATTGGCCATATAGTATTATATCTTCCTCTTTAGCACCGTATTTCTCTTTGAGGCATCTGTACGCAGCTTCTATGTCAGCATACGTGTTCTGCTCACTTGGCTGGCACAAATGTAGATTCGTGGGTCAAATAAAACTTGATGGAAAAACTAAAGTATTCGAATTCAATCAAGGGCTTTTTCATACCTTTCCGGAAGACCGTCCATATCCAGAATAGTCATACCTATCCCACCAAAAAGGAAATCAAACAGTGAGACATAGAACACAGTATAAAGCTCTTTAGCACTTTGTTTCTACGAATCCCCACCCCGTTCCTTGTGCTGGGAAAAATTAACCCTTACCCTATAAGAACCAAAGAGAGTCATCGAATCTCGCGAAACGAAAGGCAGTTCCAACTTCCAACTAGTTCAAAATAACAGGAGGTTTAATGATGGATAACGTATACCAGTGACTGAAAAAACATGACCAGAGGCGGACCTGTGTGTTCTACAAAGTACAAAGGTCCCCCTCCCTGAATTGATGAAATACCACAAATATTACATTGAAAAACAAATTGTGCACCCACAGAAAATGACCACTGAAAATGACCACACGAGACCAAAAAAAAAAGCAAAATCAACACAGGTGCACGTGTATTAAAGGCTTTAACCTAACTTGGCTGTCCTTTTTTCCCATTTGAAATACATCTTATTTTACCTATATTCTAAAGTCATTTAAACCCGTTTAAGGCACTGACCAGTTTCTATGGTAAATCTTGTTGGAAAAATACCAAAAAAGAACAATAATGCAGTAAAAAAGGTGCCACTCAACCCACCCCCAACTGATGCAGTTCAAACTAAATAGCAAAATTAAGCACATTGTACAAGCTCAATCGCAACACATACCGAAAAGTTCAAACTAAATAGCAAAATTAATCACATTTAGCAAGCTCAATCACAACAATTTCAAATAAGCTCAAACTAAATAGCAAACTTAAGCACATTTCGCAATGGCAACAAATTCCAACAAGTCCAAAGTAAATAGCAAAATTAAGCCTCTATCGCAACAAATCCTGAAAAGTTCAAACTAAATAGCAAAGTTAAGCACATTTCACAAGCTCAATCGCAAAAATTTCAAACTAAATAGCAAAATTAAGCACATTTTGCAAGCTCAATCGCAACAAATTCCGTAAAGTTCAAACTAAATAACAAAATCAAGCACATTTCTCAAGTTCAATCACAACATATTCAGAAAAAAAATCCAACTAAAACATTAATGGTATCAAAATTACAGATCTTCACACACACACACACACAAAAAAAAAAAAAAAAAAACAGAAATAAGAGAGAGAAAAAGAGAGCACCCCATCAAGTTGACACGGAGATGAAGACTGAGCTCAGTGAAGAGATCATACATCTGGCCCAGATCAGCCGCATTCCCGTGAGAATAAAGCAACGTCAACGATGCGGAAGGGTTCCTAACATATACCGCCATAATACTTGTCCCTCTTTTGGTACCAAATCTCAAAACCTCAACATTTTCCCTCTCCGCCACCTCCGTCATTTTCAACTTCCCTGTCCCTTCTTCCTCCACCACCCCATACGACGGCGGATTCGGCGGGAAAAAAGCAAACTTTGCTGCCATTGACGACGTCACCGCCCCCATCTCTACCCCCACCTCCCTATTTTTTCCACTCAAACAAACAAAAATCCAAATTAATTAAATTAAACTCGTGGGAGAAGCAAATCTACGAATTAAAACAAAGATTGTTATGATTTTTTAGGGCTTTTTTTTTTTGTGGGATAGATTTGATGCATTGGTAAGATTCAAACAACATATACATTAAGATTGCTAGAAAGAAAAAACAATTTCCCAAAAAAAAATGCATATACATAAAGCTTGGAGTTTCGAAACAATATTTAACAAGGAAAAAAGAAGTGAAAACGAAGGAATTCCGGCGTTAAACAGGAAGGGAAGCACGTGGGAAATTGGTTGCTCTGTTGCCTATTTTGTCAGAGGTGTTGCTGTCTTCTTTGACGCGTGGAGGAACTCCGATGTCATTTTCCTTATTTTATTTATTTTTTCATGCACAAAACACCATACGAATTAATTAGAGAGACGATGAAAATTTGAAAAACTCACTGTAGAACAAACTGAGACCGGGTGATCGTTATCGTTTCATGGGACAAAATATTTTTAAAAACTTAACATTTTGCTATGATACAATTTTTTTTTTTTTTTTTTTGGGTTGAAAACCGGATATTTTATTAAAATAGAAAACTGTACAAACTGTTCAAACATAAACTACACAAATTTACATCAGACTACGCCAAATAGAAAGACAATCAGCCGCCATGCTAGTACAGTTTGACGTCTTCAACGAACATTTTCAAAAGTGAAAATTGTCATCGGGGCCGTGGGAGGTCTATGTGATGGAATTCCTTATTACGCCAGTCATCAGGAGAGCCAACACTATCTCACGAAATAAGAATCTCCAGAAAATAATGGTGCACCGTCTTTATGCATGTTGACTTTTGCGCAGCTTCTCCAACAGGGTGACGGTGTATCATGAGTGGGCGAAAAGAGCCCGGTGTTGCCGATGAACAATCCGCTTCCGCATGTTGTAAGTCCAGGGCAATCCTCGTTACGTGTAAGGAGGATTCGGATTCATGCCACCAGGGAATATAGCATGCTCTCTATCGGCCGATGTGTCTCGCAAATGGCGAGGCCTGCAGCGGTAGTAAGCGTCTCGGTGAATGTGCCGGAGTAGCAAATTACCCTTAAGTGGTCCCTTTATTGACCAAATTAAACGCCAGGTATGTCCTTCGGATTGCTCTTGGAACGGGTGACTATGATACATTTTATTTGTGAGTGAATTGGAGCAAGTAAATACTCCAAATCTTTACGATACCTTACGGTTGAATGGCAAACGTATAATAATATAAAAGGAAAGTGAATAATTATATGACGTGTTACTTAATTAATAAATGCATTACCAAGTCCATAAAATAAATAAATGAGACAAAGAAACTTAATTAAAATACAGTTGTTTTCTCCTTTTCCATGGGCCTAGTTAATATGGGAAGTAAATGGATTTACTATATATGAAGGAATAAAATTTGGGAATTGATCAAATCAAACCATTTGCAGAGCCTCAGATGACAGAAAAATTCTTCATACTAAGAGACAATAACTTATGTTGCTGAATACGTACATCCCACTTCATTTTCTTGGGGGAAAAAAAAAAAGACATTTTAAAATTGTGTTTTAAATAAAAAAGGAATCCTAATGAGTGACTATACAGTAAATTAACAGTCATTTATATATTCAAAGATAAGGAGTGACTAATTCAACAAGCTGGTAAATTAATGTTAGAAGTTAGAACATTAATTCTTTGAAGCACAACATATTTCTCAGAATTGCATTAATATAAACATGTGCCGGCAGTTTTATGGTGGTCCGGACTCACCATGTCATACTTGGACCACCAATAGATCAAATTCTTATTCGTAAAAACTGGGCATATATATATTTTTACACAGTTGGGCCCACTTTGCTTCAGTAATTTTTATTTGCCCGGATCATTAAATCATATATTTATCAAGACCATAATAAAATTTCCGAAAATGTGCAGACAGATCGAAGCATGCATATATATATGTTCCTATATATGCTTGCTAAAACATGTAGTAGATCACAAACTACAACAATATGCATGCATGCTATTGATAAAATGATGTACGTATATATTGGGAATTTGGGAGGCCATGCTACCCAGGCCCCAGCTGGAATAGCTTGAAAATTAGCTTGAAATTCGATAAGTCCATATACAAGTCATGTTCATCTAAAATATTAATTAATTGATTGATCAATTAATGACTTGGTAAGAAAAACATAATCAAATTGATATAATGAAAATATCCCGCCACCGATCTATATATTTTGATGAAATTATACTAAAAAATTACATAATATTGGTACGTACTAAGGTTGAAAAATATGCTACACAGTAAAAAGCACGAGCATTCCATGAACGAAGTACTAAAGTATATGCATGATTATGTAACATATAGTATAGATGTGACATGATGCATAGAGTCACGTATCCATGAACGAAGTACTAAAGTATATGCATGATTATGTAACATATAGTATAGATGTGACATGATGCATAGAGTCACGTATCGTATTTAATCGACCAAAAAAAAAAAAAAAGAAGGGATTTTTCTATTTGTGAACATTAGTGTACGTCTTCATATGTATTTATACCTTCATTTTCTCTTTTTTTTTTTTTTTTTGTTGTTGTTGAGGAATTATATATGTATTTATACCTGTTTTCATATGTAAATGCATAACCATTTTGATGTTTCATTACACAAGAAAGAAAAATAAAGTTCTATGACAAAATGAAACTTGGAAAAACTTTTTCCTCTTAATACCCCCGTTGAAGTGAGAGGTCAAGTTTGGTATGCTAAATAATGATGCTTAGCGAATGTCACTTAATCTCACGGGTAATTAGACTGTCACAATCACACACAAGATGAATGATCATACAAGATGTTTTTTCCATTATTGATTATGATATATTTGTATAATGATTTATAAATTATATGTATTAATCAATATTGTAAAAATATGTTGTCTCAGTCAGCTCGTCGTGCATGTCCGAATGATTGTGACGTTGAAATTATCCTAATCTCGCATTGAAATATCAACTATGTCGACAAGGAAGATGGTAGAACTGGTGTTGAGTTGAAGTTTACCTAGTCAATGTGTAACATAGTATATATATATATATATGTCTTTTGGTAAGAAAAAGTAAATAAAATTTGCCCCAAATCAATAAGACTAAATCGACGGACATGTCAAAGTGATTTCCTGGAAAAAATAATAATACTCCGACAATCCCACATTTTCAGTGATTTCACCAAATTATCATATTTATTGTGTAAGAGTATTTGATGAGAAATTAAAAACAAATAAGAATCAAATAATTATTATATTATATGAACAAAAACTACAATTATATATACTTATAGAGATGAGATCAACTTTCATATTTCATATTTGGTATCTCAAACAATTCGAAAACAAACATATGAATTTTTTTTTATGAATTTCTTAAAAAAAGAAAAAAAATAATTATGAATAAAAATCATTCTTATCTATCTAAAATATTTAAAAGGCAAATTATAATTTTCTAATAAAGGTAAAACAAATCAAAATTTTATATTTATCTTCTTTAACAATGTTTGTGACTTTAGTATTATTAAAAAAAATCATAAGTATACGGTTTTCAAAGTAACTCATACGAAATGAATGTATATAATTCCTAATATTATCATTTTATAGATAATTTTTTCTCGAACGAACTTCATTTATCAAATTCCTTTTATTTTATTTTATAAATAATTTCTTACTGCGGTTAACTCTCTGTTGTTGCAGTTTTTGTTGTTGTTTTTGAGCTTGCGCGTTCCTACAAAAAGCACCAACAAGTCAACACCGGGCTAATCTGTTTTTCTTTTGTTTTCAGTTGATTCGATTTACTTTTGCGTTTGTTTACCCCTTTTTCACTTCTTTGTTATTCCACAATAAATTCTCCCTTCTAATCGAACAATTGCTCTATCTCTATGGGAAGATGATTGCTGATCAGGTTTGCCGTTACTTGCCCTTGTTCACTTTTGCTTTATTTATTATTTTGATTGCTCTGTGCACATCTTCGTTTTAGTTTATGTTAACTTGAATTTCATCATCATTAGTTCTTAGATCCTTTTTTTCTGTACTGTCATTTGTCTTGATTTGTGCTGTTTTACGATTTTTCTGCTGATTTAAGTCTTGTTGTACATTGCATGTGTTTATATTTTAGCACTTATTATGTCTGTTTTTTTTTCTGGGGGTATGTTACTTCAATTTTGAGATTGATTTGGAACAAACTAACTGGAGAGTGGAGTTGAGCTGCATCTTTTGTTAACGGATATTTGATTTATTGCTCAGTTCAGTTTTTTTTGCAGTCTGCTGTTCAATGAATTCAAGGAAAATTAGAGCCAAAAATGCTGAATTTGTTTGTTTCCCCTTTGGGCACTATTATTTGGCCCCCTAAGTGCAAAATGTTTTGAAGCCAAATGTGGGCCATTCATCAGCACCACTACCATGTCTATAGATGATGACACCACCAAGATAGTTTCTCTACTAAATTTTTGGAAACCATATATGAATGCAGCTATGAACAGTGGCCGATGTACATGTAGGGGGGGATCGCGCTTCACTGGATCCATTTTATGGATCCGCCATTGGCTATGCATGTGTACTTGTTAGGTTTCGAGGCATTGTACAAACTGAATTATAGCAAGTAGACGTGGAATGGTATTCAGAGATTGAATTATATATTTCTCCTTATGTATATTCGATAATACTTTTGGTTGAAATTGTGGTTTCTGGCCAACGGTGGTTGTATTGTATAAATGAATGTGCACTTTTGATGGCCATGTCATGCTCGAAACAACACGCAGCATCATCATATAAACCATAGATAATTCTTTTTTTTAGAGAAGCTCTAGCTCTTAGTGTGATTTACATGGAGGATTTGTTGTCATCTTACTGAGAAACTTCTCTAAGGACAAGTTTTTATTGTTTCTTGTTTTTGTCTTGCCATAGCTGACCGTGTTAAGATTTCTTGCAAGTACAAGTTATATTCTACCAAGTGATGAATTTTCTTCCTTTAGTGACAGTGGTCTGTTGTACGCTCTGCCCTGCAAGATGCTATATTGGAACTGTAATTGGAAGAGGACCAAAAGATGGTTCACAAGGCCGATTTAGTTATTATTGGTGTATCAGCGGGTGTTGGTGTGGGACTTTTGATAGCATCCTTTGTATTTTTTGGCATCTGCTGGTATAGAAAACGTGGTTCTCTTCGACGCTCTGTAGACGAACACTCTTTAGATGCTCTTCCTATTCGCAATAACAGATCAGAAATAAGTGTCGACTTAAGTTCAACTATTTCTAGCAATGGGTCTGATCCGCCTCAAATTATAACCCGTTCTTGGTGGCATCGCAATAAAAAAGATCAGATTGCTTCAGCCTCTGGCATTCCAAGATACTCGTACAAGTATGTTTTTCCTTCTCAAAAATTTCAATTATCGTCTTACAATGGTACGATTACATGCTATAGATGAAACTTTTAAGTTTTTTTTTTTTTTTTTTTGGGGTACTTTTATTGATAGATGCTATTATTTTGCGTCATGTTTTGTATACAATGGAATTGTGATATATTAATATGCATTGTCAGGGATATTCAGAAGGCAACACATAGCTTCACAACTGTGATAGGAGAGGGTTCATTTGGTCCAGTGTATAAGGCTACACTGCTTATCGGTGATGCCGTGGCTGTGAAGGTTCTTGCGTCTAATTCAAAGCAAGGGGAAAGGGAGTTTCAAACCGAGGTACATAAGAGATAATCACGACAAAAAAGTAAAACCAAAACGAGCAAGGTTTACGAAAACAGACTGTTATTACTTGTAGGAAAATCGGGACTCTTGCGCATCTTGGAGTTATCTTGTGAAAGGACACAATAAAGTGTTTCTAGATCACTCCTTCGAGATATATAATATTAGTTCATCGTTTGACGTTTTTTTGGGTCCATTTCCGTAGTTACATGGCAATCAGCAGTCACATAGTTTTGACTGTGAAAAGCATGCTGTGCTGCTGAACTTTATGAAAATTCAAGCAGGGTTTTTTGTTGCAAAAGTCATGTAGTGAGAATGCAGCCACTAACTGTTTGTGGGAATGCCCGACTTAAAGTTCAGCACATAGAGCCCTGAAATTTACTTGTCCATGGGTCCAAAGGTTCTGGATTCTTAGCGAAACGATTTCATTGTATTCTTTTTCAGGTATCTCTTCTTGGTAGGCTGCATCACCGCAATTTGGTGAATTTAGTTGGATATTGCGTGGACAAAGGCCAACACATGCTAATATATGAATACATGAGTAACGGGAGCTTGGCGAATCATCTCTACAGTAAGTTGACATCATAATTTATCTGTCAAGATTCTTACTTTATTTTCATTTTTGTTGCTATAGTATATGGTCTTATGATCCTATGACTCCCATAAATTTCCTATGTTTTGTTCAATGACTGGCATAAGTTAAGCCTTTTTTCTTTCAAATCATACAGATGAAGAAGAACGAGCTTTGAGTTGGGAAGAAAGGCTGCAAATTGCGCTTGACATTTCACATGGAATCGAGTATCTTCATGATGGGGTGAGTAGGCTGTGTGAATTAATTAAATGTAATTAATTATAATACTTAATAATCACTATACTCCTTGTTACAACAGGCTGTTCCTCCTGTGGTACACCGAGATTTAAAATCCGCTAACATATTATTGGATGGTTTCATGAGAGCAAAGGTAATAAATTCATTAATGCTTATGTATCTCAGTCATTAGTTCCTGAGTTTGGCATTATTATTTAAAAATGAAATGAATAATCGTTCTTTTTCTTTTTTGAGTGGGAAATGAATAATCGTTCTTAGCGTATTGTTAACTACAATTTTGTGTCCAATTAGGTTGCAGATTTCGGGCTCTCAAAAGAAGAGGTTTTTGATGGTCATAATTCAGGGCTTAAAGGCACATACGGGTACATTGATCCTGCATACATATCAACTAACAAGTTCACAGCAAAAAGTGATATTTATAGCTTTGGTGTTATCCTTTTTGAGCTAATCACAGCCATTCATCCACACCAGAACTTAGTGGAATACGTTAATCTCGTAAGTACTACATCAAAAACCGGGAAATTCTGATGCGGAGTCCCTTACACTTGCATCCAATCAATACATGACACATATCAGATACTTTAGAAACAAGCTTATGACACGAAGTCACTACAACACACAGAGATCACACCTTGTTTAAGACAAAGGATTTCTCGTTTAAGACATATGTTCTTTTTCCTTCTTCCAATTTAATGGGTTTTTTTTCCTCTGAAATATTGTTTCTTTCTTTTGAAGGCGGCGATGAGTCCAGATGGAGTAGATGAAATACTTGACAAAAGAATTAGTGGGACATGTAATCCTGAAGAAGTAAGGAGCCTTGCAAGCATTGCCAACAAATGTTTACGCAGAACACCGCGAAAACGGCCTTCAATCGTCGAGGTTTCACAGGCTATTCTGAAGATAAAGCAAATGCGCCTTAGAAAAGAAGACACAATGTCATTTGCAGCAGGTGAAGATCTTTCAAGAATGGTAAGCCGTATTGAACAACAACAAGTTGAGTTAAAGGTTATGGGGGCAGCAGGTGACAAATGAAGTTTACTACAGTGAGGATATCTGTTTGTATTCAATCAAAAAAAACGACACGTGTTAACAAACATGTTATAAAAAGATTCATGAACAAAGTAGGTTACACAAAAATCGCGTCACTGTATTGTGTTTTGATTGGATTCAAGTGAATCCCTTTCTTTAAGGAGGACGCTTTGCATGCAGTAGAATTTCGTGTACATTTTGGATTCATTTTTTCCCCTGCAATTATTCTCATGAGTATAGATACATTTTGTTTTGTGTATATAGTGACTACACGTTAGTCATGTGGATTCGGTGAACAATCGGTGGATCTAGACGATTGATGTGTCTTTTGAAGTGTTGCAGGTGTGATGTAGTAATGTTTTGTTTTACTCATATTTGAGGTGCGATTGCTACCAAAATTGAGGAATATTTTGATTGCCCGTGTTATTTCATTCAATGTTATTTTGTCCCCGAGTGGTGTTGTTATGGTTGCAATTTTTGTCACTACAATTTATATGATATAACTTTTTAGTCTAATGTATACGGCTGGAGATCACATGTCTAAATTGTGGGGAAATTCTAAGGTGAATGCTCTCATATGGAGAGACAACTACGCGCTTTGATTAACTGCATAGCCATTCTCAGAATGAATCACATGCTGCCCTGTGAATGAAGCCACATAGTTGTCTCTTCATCTAAAATGTGGGGAAATTCTAAGGTGAAGGCTCTCATATGGAGACAATTATGTGTGTGGCCCAGATGAGTTTAGCATGTGCGACTTTCTTATACTTTAGTCTCCATCTTAAAATTTCCCTAAAATGCGTGTCTAATTTCGGATGCTTGTTGTATGAATGTTGTGGTCACATAATTTATTTTTGTTTTCGGTAAACAAATTGTGGTCACGTAATTTATTTTCGTTCTCGGTGAACAAATTGCCAATTGATTAATGTAAACAATAAGGCGTGTGTTCAATACATTGTGGTATCACATTTTCGGTTTATATTCAATTTTGTATAGGTTAAATGGAGACCTTCAACATCTGAGAAATCAATTATCGACCCAAATATATGACTATTAAATATTTAACTTTAGATTGAATATCACTCTGATAGCCTAGAAGAGCCTTCAATGATCCCAAGAGTTCTACTTGGTCTAGGACCATAGTAAAATTTACGCTTCATTTGAATTATTCAAGAATTCTACTTGGTCTAGGACCATTGCATTTCATTTGAGTTATTCAAGCCATTCATGTACCCTTAAACTCAAGGGACACCCGGTTATTATTAAAAAATAAAAATAAAAACTGTTAGAAAATAGTTAACCGATAGATCGTTTTTAATTATCTTGGTGAGAAAAAACAACTACTTCCGTCTCAAAATATTAGAGCGAGAGTAGTGGTGATCGGGAGATAAGGTTATTGATTGGTGTTGTTTGGGTGATGTGGAGAAAGATGAGTGGAAGATAAATATAGAAGGATTGTAGGGATAAATTGTGTGTGATGTGATATTGTAATGGTAATAATATAGAAGGATGATAGAGATTAATTGTGTGTGATTAGATGTTGTAGTGATGATAAAAACATTAAAAAAAAATACATAATACCTACGCCAACCCTACTCAAAATTTCATTTTAAATCTTTTTATTGGTTAGTGTTGTTTTTTGTCATTTTTTTCCAGAGAATATTGCCCGAAGGCTTCTCTAATTTTAGAGAATTAGTTAGATAATATCTAAAAAAACTTCTTTAATTCACTACCATTATTATCCAATTTAACAATTCTATCTCTCTATTCAGCCATTTTTTAAAGAGATCATCTCCAAAACACTTCCACTATGGCTGCTCTTAGTCTGTTTGAGTTTTTTCACATAGATTAAAAAAGTTGGTTAAGTGTCATTAATTTTAATGAAAAAGGCTAAAATGACCTTTGACCGTTGTTAATGCAAAGTAATAAAAAATATGTGAGTATTTAATAAATAAAAGATAAAAGGAAAAAATGTAATAAATGATTGTTATTTATATGAATTTATATTTGTGCCTTCATTTAAAATGACAGTTAACCCTCTTCATTTAAAATGACTTCTTCATCTAAAAACCCTTCATTTTACACACAAAATCAAACCTTTTAACTGTAATCACTCCAAGTCAAAAAGTTCTTAAGTTAATAATCATCACTGCAATGCACTTTTAAATAAATTTCCCTTTATATTTTGCAAAAAATTCAAAATGTTAAATGGAGTTACATCTTGGAAAGAGGCAGTAAAAACCAAGAATTGGCGGCTGCAATGTTCAAAGGTGTCTGCTGCAGAGGCGCATTTACTGCCTAAAGCCAACGAAAGCACTCATTCTTTCTTTCTTTATATTTCTTCTCTCACCGAACTGAATTTCCTTTCCCGGTTGCAGACGTTCACACGAGGGTTTTTTCAAACTCCCGACGTACTCCTGTATTCTTTGTATAGTATACTCATTACTGTTTGTAAATGGTGAGGACATTGAAAATTGGCCAGGAAGAGGAGGGCGGCTTTGATGATGACCACGAATTCGCCTCCACCACCCCTGATGTTTCTCCTCCAAAAGGTCCGTTCTTTTCTATATCATATTCATCAAACGCCTTGATTTTTGTGGCTTTTTGATTTTTGAGGTTTTCTAAGTACAGGGAAGGTGGAGAAGAGAAGTGATCAGAAGGTGAACCCGGTACGCTCTAAGCATTCGGAGACAGAGCAGCGTAGGAGGAACAAAATTAACGAGAGGTGTTCACTCCTTTCTGTCCTTTTTAATGTTCCCCCAATTTCCCGGGTGAAAAAAAAGACTGCTTTATAACAGTAATATGCTTAGTTTTTTTTACCTCGTCTTTTTCTATGAATTCTATTTATTTGGAGTAGTTCATCTGTTCATGTATATTTACATATCCTAAGCTAAGCTTTCACTGAAATGTATTTACAATCCGAAGCCTTCACTGATATGTTCACAAGGGCATGTACTTTGCTGTTTGTTCTTTTCATGCTTGGTTGCTGTATTACATACCCTAGAAAGAATACTAGGCAAGGAAGAAGGCAGGCAAATGCTGGTAAAGAATTATGAGATGTTTGATAAAGACGTATGTGCATTGCATCATATCATAATCATCCAACTTTTCATTATACTACAACACCTTTCTCTTTAATCTTGGATGAATCTACCCATGTAATGAAGTCTTCCATGTTTCTCGTAACTAAAAACGCAGGATCAGTGACTGTCTCACATATTTGTGAGCAAAAAATACATCTCTTAGAGTTGATCTTGATAATTGCACATACGTCTCTTATGAGATGTTCTTTTCATCTCGATGGCTATCTTGAATCTCATAGAGTTGATCTTGATAATTGCACATACGTCTTCAAATCTCGTGTGCTTGACTGGATGATTCATAATTTTGGCACCGTCAATCTGTCATGCAACATTATTAGACAACTTCATAGTGTTGTGCACTAGCTATGAAGGGTATGCATTGCAGCTGATTATATTATACAGGAATCTGATTTGTTACGCTTCTTTTGCTCTTGGGTAAGCCACACTTAAGTCTGCATTTTGATGTTGCAATGCACAATTCTTAGTCGTCCCTTCCATGTTCTGACGTACACAAGCTGTTTATGGATCGATGCTTGATTTGAGTGCTTCATAGTGTTTGAAAGGAGTGTAAATGGGCTACCTTGTTTTCTGCTTTTTGTTGTAACCACTTGCGTACTTCTCCAAGGTTCTTATGTGATATTCTGTGTGAAGCTAAAAGAAAATTTATTTTTGTGTGATTCTTGGACTATTGTTATCCTCTGAAGCCATGTATGTACCTCCCTGTTGACCATTCCTGTTTCTTGTTGTCCACACTCCACAGTTTCTGCTGTACTTATTAAGCATCGTCTTCAATTACCATTTCTTTTTACTAGGAGGTTAAGAGTTTGTGTCTAATTGTGAACCTGATTGGTTTTGAATATTATCATGCCTGCTTGGTGTTTGCATGTCAGTTATTGTAACTAAGATTTTCGATATTTGTAGATTTGAGATACTAAGAGATCTCATACCTGAAAGTGATCAAAAGAGAGATAAGGCTTCATTCCTGCTGGAGGTGTGTTCATTGTTTAGTGCCTGTGTATTTGACCCGTCCCTTGCTTTCTTTAAAGGCACATTTTTTATTTATCTTTTTAGGCGAATCCTTTAAGAATTGATGGCATTTCATGGAATATCTTGCTAATTGCAGGTTATACAATATGTCCAATTTTTACAAGAGAAAGTACGGATGTATGAGGGAACATGTCAAGGTTGGAGTCCAGACCCCTCAAAATCGATGGCATGGGTAACGTCAGTGATCATGCTTGGTTTGTTTCCACCAATGCAGTTTAGGTTGACCCATTTAGGGTCTAGGCTTCATGATATTTGCTTTCCTCTTTTCTTTTGTTGGGGTTGTCCGTCAACCTATTCTCCACAGATGAATTTTCCCAACCCTCCAATTTTAGGTAGTAGTAGAATCGTAGTGTCTACAGATTTGCTTTCCTTTAGCTTGATGTCTTAGATGAGAGGAATAAGAAGCTTAACGCGTTTTTTCTTTACTTTTCTTTCTAAAGCAATATATATATATATATATATATATATATATATATATATATATATATATATATATATATATATATATATATATATATATATATATATAATGATAAATTGTCTTTGTGGCAGCAGAAAAGTGTTATAGGCTCTATCGATAACTTCTTGGATCAACCTCAGCTCATCATCCGAGATGGATCTGTTAGTGAAGACAACGTAGCTATGAGCTCGAAGTTGCTTACTAGCTCACAGAATTCAGTAGATTCTGATTTTAGTGAAAGTGCTCTGTTTAGAACGGTGGTAGATAATCCACACATGGAAGTAAATCATGGAACTACTCCTGCGCAACCGAACTTGTTTGAATCTGTGTCTGCCCATCCTTCTCAGGGATCTTTTCACCAGGCCGATCCATTTCATCCCCAACAATGGCTTAGTAAATCTTCTACGGAATATGTTGAAGGTAGACACGACACTTTTAAGCCAGAAAAGCTGAAACTTTCAAGTGAAGAATCTAGTATATCCCATGATTATTCTCAAGGGTAAGCTTCTTCTGCACAACATATATATTTCTTTGTTTTTGTGCTATAAAATAAAATGAGAATGTTTAGTTTTCATTGTTTTTATTTTTAAATGTCGGTTTCTGGTTAACAGATTATTGAATACACTGTCAAATGCTCTACGTTCCTCTGGAGTAGATTTGTCACATACCAACATTTCTGTGCAACTGGACGTAAGGAAACGGATTGATGGTGAATCACACGAAGGCCCTGCTACACAGGTTTATTCAGCTTCCTTGATCTTCTCGACTCCCTCCCCTCCACCGTGATCAGAATCATATTTTTTTTAAACTCCGAAGAAGTTGTTGATCCTTGTTGTAATGCTTAAAAAATGCATTTTATGTTGTTGTTCTTGTAATGGCTAAAATGATTATTAATCCTTGTTTCAGGATGGCGGCTCTAGCTTTTCGGAGATGGGTGGTTATGTTGGGACTAGAGATGGTCACGCCATTAAAAAGCTGAAAACACTTGATAGTAGTGTATTTTAATGGCCTTTAAGGGGGGCACCCTACAAGAAACTACCACATCGCTGGGATGTCCTTAAGGGTAATGATAGTTTTTAGTGGGCTGGAGCCTAGGGGAGTTGTGAGGATAGTAGTTACTTGGAGATCCTTTAAATGCTTTGCCTTGTGATTTACATTTAGGGTATGAGAAGCTGTTTCAAGGGGGAGGGGGAGGGGGAGGGGGGTCCTTTTACTTTGTTTGTTCTCTCTTTTTACCACTTGAAAAACATACAAGTACCAATCCCTCCCACTTCGTGCTCAGTGGCGGTTCAACTTTGAGTTCCATAATATCACAAGGTTTTCAATTCAATTCCCAATAGATAAATGAGAGAATTTATGGTGTACATACCAAGTGGTATACATTAGGGCCTCTCATTTTAATCTATTTCACATAATACTACATATATTTTTATCGTGTGTGATAGTGTGATGTTAAAAATGAATGCTTGTAATGTATGCTACTTGATCAACCTTCATATAACGGTTGTATTATAAAAATTTCCACAAATATGTGAGTTATAATTTGTCTACGCAATGCTTTAAATTATTAGGATACTAGTGCTGTGAACGTGCTCCGCACGTTTAGGCCCTCGTTATGGTTCTAGTTATGTTTTTATGGAAGCGTTTTATGTAGAGATATTTTGGTTTGCTTGAATTGTATTTATATTGCCGTAGGTACTGTGCTTGGTCTACGCAAAAGCTGTTATAGCTATATTAGTTAGTTTGTACAAAATATTGCCAAGTATGTCATAGTCTACTGAATTTACAAGGCCGTGTCAAAAAACAGGTTTCCTTGTTTATGGAACAAGCAAAAGAGGGAAGTTCCTATTTGAAGTGTCGTTGAAGCAAGAGCAGGTGCTGCTTAGTCTGTTTCTTGTGATTTGAGGTCCAGTTTCTTCATCGGGGTGGTGTTCGTTGCGGAGGCTAAGGTGGTGTCGGTGGTGGAGCTAGTCTTTGGCTTTTTGCTTGGGCTGTCATCTACGTTGGTGGTACTTATGGTGTGCGAAGCATCTTCTTTGTTAGTGGATTCAGTTGCGTGTGCCTGCGTTTCAGTCATCAGGGGTTTTGCTTTGCCTGCACGTTTTTGGTATGTTAGGTGCACATGATTTTGCAGTTTCGTGTAGGGGCGAAGGGTACGTTTTAGTGAGACAAAGTTGTATACTTACCTGTGCTGGTAGATGCAGCTGGAGTCAGGTTCATTTGCTTGTTTTCTACCCAGTCTTGGACAGTGTAGCGTGTGACCTTGTCGTTGAACTTTTTTTTTACACATCGTACCTGTGCGATGATTTCATGGGTTCCTAGTTTCTTGTTCAGTTCATCCAAGTGTGTGGCCGTTTTCTGCAGTTTGTGAGGTGGTGATGTTGTGAATTATGGTTGTGAGCCATCGCATTAAAGCAGAAAAAATAGGGTGGAAATGAGTTACCTGTTTGTCCATCATGTGCATTTCTTTTGGTGTAAGACCTAGTAGTTGGTTGGCGCACTGGTCGAATAAAGTTGCATCGATGTTGCCTGAGTCATCATTTAGTTGTACCACGATCTTGCAACTGTTTGGATGCTATTAGTGTCAGATAAGGGACCATATTGGGGTGTGCCTTGTAAATGAGCGGTGAACCTACTTTTTAACAAAAAAGTGATTTCCATGCCATAAGCATTTGCTATTACTACTATACTGTCTATGTTTAAGCATGATAAGAAAACAAAATTTTTAACTATGCATTTCACCCAGAAAAGGTTTAGCAGCAGGTAATGTACGTATTTTAAAAATAAAATGAAAAATTATGGATTACTTAGTCCAGCTAGCAAAAGTGTACTTAATTAAGCTACTTAGTCCAGCTAGCAAAGTAAGGTATTTAAGTTACGCTCCGTAATAACATGTCTGCAGTTACGATATGTGTGCAGACTTTCTTCCGTCATGTTTGCTTATTAGAAGTACATTAGTAATGTTCCTGGTAGGGAATAGGGTTCCATGTGAAGCTTATGTATGTAAATTTTTATAGTTACTATCTCATTCATGTTAAATTTTACTTACTGTGTGTTTGCAACCTGTTCCTCTTTGCACGTGTGACATGGGAATGTTTCATCGAAGAGGGCTTTTTGCGTTTGCTTGCATTTCGGGCAGGTGGTGTATGCCACTTTCTGGTGGATGTTGGCTATTAGCATAGTAACTTTGACGTGCCCGGCCTGTTGCAGTGATAAAATTTACGTTATGTAAGTGTATGTGCAGTTATTTGGTTCTGTGGATTAGGTACCTTTTTTAGTGGAGTTATTGTTACTTACCTGAGAGTGGCAAAATATCTTTGAGCTTCGTAATTTTAATTGTGCCGTGTTCACGAGCTGCCGTGTGCAGGTAACTTTCTGCGGGTTTCTCTGCGTGTTTCTGCACGTCATCCAGATGGGTGTTCAACCTGTTGAATGAGTTGGAAGGAAAATGTCTTATTTAATGTCAAGGTACGTAGGAGTTATATGTTAAGATCAAGCGCTTACCGTTGTACTAAAACCAATTGGTGTCAGTAAAGGCGCTACTTTATTTCTTATACATTAAGAGTGTGGGCAATCTGTCCCAACACCCCCCTCAAGTGTTGGCAATCTGTTCAACACTTGCACAATTTTTTTTTCAAGACCTCCTCAAGTGTGGGCAATCTCTCCCAACACTTGCACAATTTTTTTTTAATAATGTTTCAACCAGGATTCGATCTCATGACCTCTTGCTCTGATACCATGTTAAGATCAAGCGCTTACCGTTGTACTAAAACCAATTTTTTTTAATTGTGCCGTGTTCACGAGTTTGCCGTGTGTGCGAGTAACTAACTCTTTGCTGGTTTCTCTGCGTGTTTAGACGTCATCCGGATGGGTGTTCAACTTTGTTGAATGAGTTGGAAGGAAAATGTCTTATTTAATGTCAAGTGCACGTAGGAGTTATATGTTAAGATCAAGCGCTTACCGTTGTACTAAAACCAATTGGTGTCGATAAATGCGCTTACTTTATTTCTTATACATTAAGAGTGTGGGCAATCTGTCCCAACACCCCCCCTCAAGTGTTGGCAATCTGTTCAACACTTGCACAATTTTTTTTTTCAAGACCTCCTCAAGTGTGGGCAATCTCTCCCAACACTTGCACAATTTTTTTTAATAATGTTTCAACCAGGATTCGATCTCATGACCTCTTGCTCTGATACCATGTTAAGATCAAGCGCTTACCGTTGTACTAAAACCAATTGGTGTTAGTAAAGGCGCAACTATATTTCTTATCATTTAAGAGTGTGGACAATCTGTCCCAACACCCCCCCTCAAGTGTTAGCAATCTGTCTAACACTTGCACAATTTTTTTTTTTATAATAATGTTCCAACCAGGGTTCGATCTCATGACCTCTGGCTCCGATACCATGTTAAGATCAAGCGCTTACCGTTGTACTAAAACCAATTGGTGTCAGTAAAGGCGCTACTTTATTTTTTATACATTAAGAGTGTGGGCAATCTGTCCCAACATTATATTGGTTGGTGAGCGACAATGAAGTGCAAAAGTGGTAAGCTTTGGTGCCTCATTGTACACTTCAAATATGCTGTTTGCAGTAAAAAAAAAAAAAAGACTAATTGGAGATGGGGGAAATGGAAAAGGTAGTGGAAAGGTGAAGCCAATTGGCGTGGCAGAAGAATTCGTTGTCATTTACCGAATTATATGACTTCGGTTAATTCCTTACCATTCACGAAGGCTATCGATTTCAGGTATCTGTGGTTCCAACGCGACGAATGAAAAAGGCACCGTGGACAGTGATAAACCTGTTAAAAAATGGAGTGTTGGGGGTATTAGATGGAGTTAAAGGTTAGTTTTTGTGTTACCCTAATGTTTCGATGGTGCACGAACCTGTGAATGAAGTAGCTCTGAGTCCTTTGCATAGTATGATAGGCCTTTCGTTCCTTAGTGCGAAGAGTTCGGCACCTTGTTGATTCACAAAATCTCCCCATAGTGTGAGCATGATGGGGTGCAATCTGCGATTTTAGCCATTAGTTTTTTCTTGTTGACAACAATTGTTGTTGGAAATTTACATGTGAGGTGGCATCAGGAAACTTACTCGTTTTGCACAATAGTGCATTCTCGGATTGGTGTTAATTTGCCTTTGGCGTCGACGAGTCTCGGTTCCTTCACATTCAGCACAGCAGCAACAATGTCTGTAAGATGCATATCAAAATTCAGATTAATTGCTCTGTACATGTGGCAAGCAGAGTTTGGAAGAAATGTACATAGTGAATTTCCCTTTTATTTTTGAACAAAATTATGCTACAAAAAAGAGACGTTTATTAACCTCCCTAATATGTGTGGTATCTCCCAACCGACCCTTATTTTGAGACGGAGGCAAGATTTTTAGATAACAAGAAGCTCTTACAGTATTTCCTTTTCACCAAAACTTTCAGCTTGAGTTTGGAGATATTTAGCTTTTAATTAATCAAATGCAAGCTTAAATAAACCAGAATATACAGAAAGAAAGCCTGTTAATAGTGTTTGACTCCAGTAATTTGCCATTGTTAATTTCAGCTCTAAGCGAGAATCAGCTATGCGCAACCTTGAAGTTTACCTACCCTTTCAATCCATCAATCCATCAAAACTGTGGCAAATTTTTCTGCTCAGTATACCTACCCTTTCAATCCATCAAAAGATTCAGTTCAACTATATCCAATAAACAAATGTAAAAGCTCATGACTTGTGAAGTTTAAACCTTTTTTCCAAGAAATCAGAGGAAAGAAGAAAACAAACATACTTTAGCAGACAAAAGGACAACATAGTATCTAAACCACCAAGAAGACTAACAAAACAGAGTATAACATTAATCATGCAGACGACGGCTGTATGGTTTTTTGATATGAAGAATCAAACCAAAATGCAATCTTGAAGTTTACTGAGCAGAAAAATTTGCCACAGTTTTGGTGTTTAATTTATTTAAGATACAGAAAATCATTATAATCAAAGCGCAGTCTTTAAACTTTTTGAGCAGAAAAAATAACCGGGAAGTTCAATCTTTGTGCCTACGAAGTAAGAAACCTAACGTATATATTACGGTATTCCTCTGTCTCTACGTTTTTGGTTGTGGATAATCAAACAGAAAAATGTAACCTTGGAGTTTACTGAAATGTGTTTTGTACCTATCATGGTCCCGGAGTCGGCAAGTGACCGAATTTCTCCAAATGGAATGTGCTGAACTGGAGGGTAGGGTAGCTTCTGTATATCGTCGGTTACTGGGCGTATGAATGTTACCCGAGACATAACCCACTGCATTGTTATGCCTGGAGTAGCATACTGGAAGCCAGGTTTGACAGGCTGGACTTGTGCTCCTCCAACGATGTAAGTTGAGAAAGGCTTTAGGCTTCCTTCTAGTACATTGATGTTATTACCCCATAGTATGCCTTCAACTTTGCTACCCTGTATGTTTCATGATGGTAATGTCATGTGACATAGTATATGCCTACAAAGGCTGTAAAGGAAGGTGGTGTAAATGGATTTTAAATTTGTGACCAACCTGTTGATCAATGAGCAGCATTTTTTGGAGTCTTGTTCCGCGTTCATTAGTGTAAATGTTACTCTTTTCAGCAACTAAAACTTTTACTCACCAGTCTTCCGACTTCTCCGTTATGTCATTAATAAACTGTGTGGTGGCCATCGTTTCTGTACCTGTTTATAACATATCAACTGTGTAGTTAGATATATTACGGGAGAAGGTAGGCAATGTACATATGCAGATAATTAACCTGTAAATTAAATGAGATGAGACAATTATTTCAGACTGGTTTATAAAAAAAATAGGTATGTATGAAAAGAAAAGCGAACGTACAGAAGAAATTATTGGCTGTATTTACAAAAAATTATGCTGCTATTTGTGTAGTTCTCTGTCAGACCATGGATGAGGTGTGTGTTACTGAGGAAGTAACTGCTCGTTTTGCACCCTATCGAGTATTTCTCGATAAACTATGTTTTTTGTTTTGTTGGTGGAGAAAGTGTCAGTGAATGTTGGTGGTGCAATAAGCACCTTGATTGATGAGGATTTTCTTGCCCTAGACAATGCAACGTACAATTGGCCGTGGGAAAATACTGGCTCTCGTAAATAAACGCCAACGCGTTCTAGTGTTTGCCCCTGAGCTTTGTTAATCGTCATGGCAAAGCACAAGCGGACATGAAATTGGTAACGTTTGAAGGGTATCGGACATTTGTCTTCGTTTGAGCATTCTAGAGGGATCCTGTGTAAAATGGTGGTGTTACCTGCGTACGGAACGCTTGAAATCTCAGCGACGATGGTCTGAGCTCTGAGTTCCCTACAAATTAACCTAGTACCATTGCATAAACCTTGGACAGGACTCAAGTTGCGGAGCAACATAAGGGGTGAATTGGGATTTAGTGTTAGTTCGTGTGGTGGCAGGCTGCTTGGGTTCAACGAGTTGAGAAAGTCGTCATAATCTCCGCGGTGCTGGGGATCGTTAGCAAGGTCGTTACTTATGTATGCTTTTGCGGTCCCTGGCATATTACGCAGCATAGCTTCGTTGATGTCATCTACGCAATCATTTGTAGGTGCGAGTAAAGCTCTATCCATGGCTGACCTCGCATCAGTTGTAAAAGCATTTATGTCTGGGTAGACAAAGTCTATGAGTTCTTGCAACGATGTTTCTCGGTCAACGAAGGGGATAACCATAGTCACTGGCAAAGTAATGTTTCCATTTTCGTCCTGAAGCTCCGTACCGTCACCGATGCGTAGGAGAAATTCAGTGCAGTGCGGGTCTGCCCTAGCTCGCATATTTTCTGTCAGCTTTAGTTTTCTGAGAACTGGCCATAGGCGTGAGTTGAACAATGTTGCGTCCAGTTGCTGTTGCTTTGTAGCATTTGTCACTACGGGAAGGACTTGTCTGAAATCACCTCCAAACAGCACAACTTTATTACCGAAAGGCTCGTTAACGTCGGTTATGTCTTTAAGCATCTTTGAAAATGCCTCGATTGACTCTCTGTGTGCCATCGGAGCTTCATCCCAAATTATTACCTTGGCGTCTTGCAGCAGTTTCGCTGTGGTGGACTGCTTGCTTACACTGGCAATTTTCCTCTCATCGTCGTGCAAGGGCAGCTTGAAGCGCGAATGTGCAGTTCTCCCGCCAGGTAAAACACATGCAGCGACACCAGACGTGGCTGTAGCTAAAGCAATGTATTGTTGAGACCTGAGTGTGGCTAAAATAGCCTTGTACAGATACGTCTTCCCTGTTCCGCCTGGGCCGTCAATAAAAAATGCACACGGTTCATTTTGCATAACTTTGTCCATTATAACATCATATGCACGTTGTTGTTGTTCATTAAGTGTACGCAGATTGAGCAAATCATTGTCATCAACGACAATACTCCTTTCGAACCCGATTTCTTTGGAGACATGATCTCTACGTGATATTAAGTTTGCCTCTGGACCTAGGTCATAATTTGATATCTGTTTTCCCATGTCGTCTAGCAACAAAGATAGGTCTTCCAATGCTTTCAGGCGAATTTTGAAACGGCTCAAGGGTAGGGCAGCATGTGTCCTTGTATAATCCTCGCAAAATGAATCAGCGTATTTCTCCCAAAGCTTACGTGGATCAGATGGGGAGCAGAATACAAGGATAGATGCGAAAAGGTGGCGTAGTTGTCTTGGCATTTGGTACATTGTTGCCTCCTCTAGGCACGAATCAAGGTCAGTGTCTGTGGCTAACAAATTCCTTGCTAAAACAGCTTCTCTGAAGGTTGCGTGTAAGTAACCATTTACTGTTAAAAGGTCGTCGTAGGATTGGGGGGATGGTACGTGATTTAGTAGCACGCGAAGATAGTACCTTTCACCTTCCCTCGGGCTGGCTGATACAATGCGACCAACAACTTTACCTTTTTTGCGGTCTGTCCATGTGCGCTTGCTTGAGTCCCAAACAAAATATTTAGGAAAGTTCTTGTATAGTATGCGGAGGCGAGCGGCACGATCATTAGTTCGGTTCATCTCGAAAAACTGCATGAGCATTGTTCTGGCTAGAAAGTTATTAGTAGCAATGTTGTTAAGATCTTGGTCGGCTGTGAAGGAAACGAGGTAGTTGTCTGGGAGGTGCAGCTGGAGGACGACAACTGCTGGTTGCATATCAAACAAGTCGAAACCGTACATACGCCATGCAGCTTCTGGTGGGCCGACCCATCTTCCTTCTTGGTACTGTTTTATTTCATCGTCGCAGTTTGGCAATGCTAATTGGTAGGCAATTTTGTCTGGACCCTTGTAAATATACTTGTATATGTATTTTACAAGTTTTATAGTGGAGCAAATTTCGACGTTAATATGGCAATCGTACTTTTCGAGCAAGTATGGATTGTAAGGAACAATCCAACGATTGTCAATTACATGTCCGCGTATACGAGCAGAAATGCCAGTGTCGTGTCGCCTGTAATGCGGGTAACTGTTGCATCCATGTGTGGTATATTCAAGGAAGTGCTACGGGAACTTGTTCTTGCATTTTTTGTCTCGCATACATGGGCATTTCGGATTGAGAAGGCCACAGGGGCCGTGGACCATGTGTCGCAATACAAGTTCATGCAACCATGGGTGCAATGAAGGGTCAGGCAATTCAGCGCTGATGAATCTGTCATAAGCCTCAGGATTCAAGGGCTTGGAATCCCTGTCCATAATGAGCAGCAAATGAGCATGGGGTAAACCACGCTTTTGGAATTCAATGGAGTACACGGAGGCAATTGGGATGCCGAAAATACGGTCTTTTAACAGATCCTTTTTCAGCATTTCCAGCTTTGCCCTGAAAACACGCGCAAGCAAATCTGGTCTATTTTGTGGCAATTCATCGGGAGTAGGTGCTTGGCAATGTCTGGCCAAGCGGGGTTGCATGTCATGGTCAGAAAAAAGTCTGGTTTCCCAAAATTCTGTACCAAACACATGGCATCCATGTAGCGTTTTTTCATGTCTCGAGGTCCACCTACAAAGGAAGGAGGCAAAATAACTCGTCGACCAACTGCAGAACCAGTGGTATTCCCACCTGCGATACTGTCAAGTACTCCTCGCAAACATTCTGTGCGTATCTCCTTCTGTTGTTTATACACATACTCTAGCCTCGAGGTCTCAAATTTGACAAACATATCGACAATATACTGCTGAAGTAACCTGCCTGTGTGCAAAAGCATCGACATATCCTCGTCGCGCATCTGCAACTTATAGCAGTAATACTGGCGGCACGATACGGTGTTGCGTTTCCGAACACCATCTTGGAACACTGTGTTAAGATAAGGAACCTAGTAGTCAACTACAAAGAGGATGCAGAAACTCATCCTGGAATACTATGTTAAGGTAAGGGACCGAAGCATTGCCAGTATCATAGGGAAGTGGTGTTTACCTAGCCTTTCCTGGCACAGAAGCTCATCAACGTCACTTGCAAAGGTATTCATGCCAGACAAAGAGTCATGGCACCTGTAACCTCGCTTTTGTCTATTAGGAGGAAGTTTTTCTATGCCACAGTGCCATCCAACTTCTCCGTGTGGAAAAAGTAGAGGATACTGTAAAGGGTCATAGCAACCAAAGTTGTGGCATATTCTGTATGGAGCTGCATTCCTAGAGTAGATTTGAATATGGCATTCAGGGTTGAAAGCATTGTCTCCATCTGTGGAGACTATAGCAGAGACATCATTACATGTTGGCTCATTGTACATACGTTGGTCAAGCTTAGGGTTGCTAAAAAGGTATAATTTGTAGGCATCCAAACATGGGAGATCCCTAACCTGGCGCAAGAACCGGGCATACGGGTTGGCAGACATCAAATGCATCAGTTGCACCATCAAATGTCTCGAAAACTTTGAGGAGGCACTGAGCCTTTCCTGAAGCTCGGCCTCAGGATCATAGAAATAGAACTGCATTCCAGTTGGGCTATCAGTGTCCCCTGTTAGACACGCTAGATAATGGTGTACTTTGCCCTGAACCTTGAAAGTGTAGATGCCTTGCTTATTTTTCAGGAGCTCATTGTCCTTTCTCGCTGCGAAAGTAGTAAAAGCAAGGTTGTTGTTGTAGGTCCGTGCATACTTCCTAAATTCTACACATTCAGGATCAATGGCTGTGAATAGGCGTGCAAGATCAGGAGGCATCTCCAGGGAGGCGATACTTATCTCACCCTCAGAACAACAAAAACCACGAGGCTCACTGAAAAAACGTTTGGCTAAGCAATACATGCAGCTAGCTGCCATGGGTAATAGATTGGAGCATACCTCAGGTCGTAAGGCGCGAGGTGCAGAAGTGGAAGGAGCACATGATGGTAGTCTGTTACGGGGATAAATAGTGTGATCTATGTGACCACGTCGAGACAATGTGCTGCGCATAGGGAGCGGGCTGGTTAGCCTAGAATTTAGTTCCAGCGCAGCGGGGTAGGTAGGGTTGAGCGTAGAAGCTGTAGGTACACTGGTTTCTGAAATGGCAGGAGCAATTTCAGAAAAGGGCAACTGGCCAAGTTGGCAAACCTGAGCAGGTGCAAGTTGGATTGTCGAAGTGGAGGCACGTTTATCTTTCTTAAGGGCATACTGGAGGCAACGTTGTTTAAGAAAGTCTGCTTTCTTATTAGCATCCATCTCGGAGTACGCTTTTCTCCGCCTCTCATTTCTCTCAACACGTTTATCCTCATCCATTCTAGTGGCAAACAATGCAAGCGCAGGAATAGAAAATAAGGTAACAAACACTAATCTAAACCTAGTTGGAGTACGTACATTGAAGCAATCAGGGGACAAATATGTCAAAGATTTATTCAAACACACTAATTAGAGGCAAGATGGAAAGTCGTACCTATGTAAACTCAGACACAAACAAGGTAGGAGAAAACAACAACAATTACACAGTGCAATTGCCTGTGCAATAAGCAGAAAAACAGCGTATCAGAAACACAGTACAATTCAACACAAAGAAAGAAAACCTAGGCCCATAACAAAGTAGCAGAATCAGAGGTAGACATAGTACTTCTCCTCACATCAGAAACAGAAGCTTACACAGAGCAGGAGTCAAAAGGCAAAATCCGCTCGTTTACACTGAGAAGTAAAAATCAGTTTGTCAGACAGTACAATGAGAAGGAGGGTGCACCCTAGGTGCAAGTGTAGACGTAAACCAGGGAACAAAGCACAACTCAGAAAAAGCGCACGAATCTTACTACAAAGTCGCAGCCGTAGGCCAAAGAAAAGAGAGACACATTCAACTAACAGAGTAATAAAGCAAGAGCAGGAAAAGGACACGTAGCTTAGGTAAGCGTAACCAACAATCGAACCAAGTAACTGAATGTACAGCAAAAGCCGTAGAAAAAACGAGAAATGAAAAATGCAGTATAATGTGGACATGAAATGAAGAAGTATTTATGCTATACTTTTACTTAATCAAGTATAATTAGCACATTATGGGGATTTAACCATATTTTTTGGAAGCCATTAGCTGTATTAGAACGACTTTTGGTAGCTTATTTTTTAGAAAGTTATGGTAACAAAATGTTTGTTTACTTGCTCTAGGATCTTCTTGTTAAAGCTTTGCTTAAATGATTAGCGACTTGATAATAAAAACCGAGCACACCAACCAATTGAAAGTATTTTCTAGAATTCAACTCAAAGAAAGAAAACCTAAGTCCATAACAAAGTAGCAGAATCCGAGGTAGATATAGTACTTCTCATCACATCAGAAACGAAAGTTTACACAAAGCAGGATTCAAAAGGCAAAATTCGCTCGTTTACACCGAGAAGTATAAATCAGTTTGTCAGACAGTATAATGGGAAGGAGGGCGCACCCTAGGTGCAGGTGTAGACGTAAACCAGGGAACAGAGCACAACTCAGAAAAAGTACACGAATCTTACTACAAAGGGGCAGCTGTAGGCGAAAGAAAAGAGAGACACACTCAACTAACGGAGCAATAAAGCAAGAGAAAGAAAAGGACACATAACTTAGGTATACATAATTAACAATCGAACCAATTAACTGAACATACAGCAAAAACTGGAGAGAAAACAAGAAATGAAAAATGCAGCATAATGTGGATATGAAATGAAGAAGTACACGTATCCAGAGAGAGCACGTATCCAGTACGGAGCATGTTTTCTAGATTGTTAACAAAATAGATGAGACTGCACTCTAAGAGAAAATATCCCCTACGAGGGTTGTAGAATGTGAGAAACATAACCAATTTAAAAATACATAACTAAAAGGAATGATGGAAAACCTGCAAAAGTAATAAAAAATTATGGAAAGTGGCAGAAAATGCTCAACATCACTAATTACAAAACTCATGAAAAGGGAAGGTCCAAGTACTCCAATGAAAACACACAAAACCGATAATTCTAATCCTTCTTTTCAAAAAGGGCTGTCTTCCTATTAGGCTTTTCCATATAAGTCTTAAACTTGGCCTACTGAAGATGACAACTGACTGGTTTAGCTTTTCCTACCTCCCCAACCCCAACCCCCGCTACCCTAGAACAAATTTATCAAATACTCGTCATCACATACAAACTCAAACGATTCCCAAGATTAATGAAATCAAAGGCTATACCAATACGATCATGCACATTGATTCTGACTCGCATTACCAGATGATAATACAATTACTAAATGTGTTGCATAGCCCGAAAGCAGAGGTTAGATATGAGAAAAAAGAAGAGCTGTTCTTGTTCTATGTAACTATATGAGGGAATTGTTAAAGGTTGAACCACAGATTGAAAACTTACACCTTGCTCAACAGATAAGCTTTTCCGTGTCCGCACTGGAACTCCTGGAAGAAGTAGCAGATAGAAATAAATGAGTCAGATTCCATTATGCATACAACCCTGAAAACTGTAAAGATTGAAAGATGAATACATAATTGTAAAAAGCATAATGCTTAGAACCATCAAAACAACCAAGAAATTCATTTCAGCCACCGAAATCACTTGAGGTATTTCAATCAAACAAAAGCACCTTCTTGTTTAGGGAGTACTTATTTCCACCACACCCCAAACTAAACACGGAATCACACCTAACCTACCTTTGCAAAGCCTGTTATTTAGCATACAATCGACTTTCAAACAATCAATGCTGACCGTGAACCTTCTGAAAGTCGATTATGGACAGTGAAAGTGATTAGGTGCCCACCAAATCAGTGCTGGTGGGAATAAAATGTCATTTTTGGCTTCCCTTTTATTTTTGAACAAAATTATGCTACAAAAAAGAGACGTTTATTAACCTCCCTAATATGTGTGGTATCTCCCAACCGACCCTTATTTCAGGACGGAGGTAGTACTTTTTAGATAACAAGAAGCTACTTCTGTATTTCCTTTTCACCAAAACTTTCAGCTTGAGTCTGGAGATATTTAGCTTTTAATTAATCAAATGCAAGCTTAAATAAACCAGAATATACAGAAAGAAAGCCTGTTAATAGTGTTTGACTCCAGTAATTTGCCATTGTTAATTTCAGCTCTAAGCGAGAATCAGCTATGCGGAACTTCTTGTATACCTACCCTTTCAATCCATCAAAAGATTCAGTTCAACTATATCTAATAAACAAATGTAAAAGCTCATGACTTGTGAAGTTTAAACCTTTTTTCCAACAAATCAGAGGAAAGAAGAAAACAAACATACTTTAGCAGACAAAAGGTCAACATAGTATCTAAACCACCAAGAAGACTAACAAAACAGAGCATAACATTAATCATGCAGACGACATGCAGTAAAAAAAAAAACAGAACTTAGGAAACAAAAAGCCAAAGCCACCACGAGGATGCAACCAGTAATCAAAAAAACCCTCCTCATTAAATAGCATAGAATCAGTAATTAAAAAAACAAAGTCCAGACTTATATACAGTGCAAAATCAAGTAGAGAAGAAGAGAGAAAGAAAGAAGAGTCTAAGTAACAAATAAGCAAAATAACAATCAACATACTTCTGAAATAATTCTCCCAAAACGCAAAAAAATGAAGAAAAATATGAATCAAAGCTTCCTATTCAATCTGTAGCTGTAAGCCTGAAAAATTCAAATGGCTAACTGATTTTCTGCAATAAGTGCTACAGCACCGATCAAGATTAAGTCCGAATTAAAGAAAATGCAAATTAAAGGAAAGCACACAATAGAGAATGAAGAGACCCAAACCTGATTCAGAAACGGATTGCTATTAATCTTCTTCTTCGGAACCCAATTTAGAGAGCACAGTTCCTTCATCAAGTATATCGTGAACGAAGGAACTATATATACCGCCCCATAGACCAGGCGGTGGCTACCCATAGTGGAACCTCCACTGAAAAATGAAGCGGCGGACTGAAGCGGTGGTGTATAGTGGAGCATTCTCACCACGTAGGTGGAGAAGGCTGGAATCGATTGGGCAGACGTCACTTAGTCTCTGAAACCATCCCTGAACGACGTCGTTTTATGTTAAAATGGGTAAAAAAAAAAAGCGTCGCAAAAACAGGACGACGAAAATGGATGCAACTTTAATAAGTATACTCCAAAGTATGATAATGCTTTAAACTAGTTGAGCATATGCGAGTTTTTTAAGCATGAAAGGGAGCCGAGATTCAAGGAATGTTAAAATAAAAAACTCGAGCCCTACTTAAGTTTTAAATCGAACTTATCAAATTTAAAAGAAACTTGATTCTAAAATAATCTAAATCCTCACGAGGTAATATTATAATATATTGATGTTTCAAACTACTATTAATTTACGAGAGAAATTATTCATGTTTTTAAAAAAATGCTTGATAAACTTCAGGTGACATGACGAAATATCGTATTCAATTAAACTAGCACAAACTCAAGAAAAAAATTTAAAAATTTGATATACAAATTACATTGGATATAAATCTTACGATACTGGTTCTAGATTGTGGGATGTGCAGAAGGTGAGGCAAGTCTTTCGACCATGGGAAACAGACGCCATTCTTGAGACTACCGTCGCCCCGGATGGTCATCCAGATCGACGCATGTGGCACTATGATCAGAGAGGGGTATACACCGTCCGGTTCGGTTACTTTCTGGCTTTATCACTCTATCGACCGTTGTCTGTGGTGGGACCGTCTACTTCGGGAGGCCAAGGTCAGCTCTGGAGAAAATGTTGGAGACTTCCTGTTCAGCCGCGTATTCAACATTTTTTGTGGAGATGTTTACATGATTGTCTAGCTATTGGCCAAGGTCTGCAGAGGCGGAACTTGGGGGATGGTCTTTGCCTAGCATGTGGGAAACATTAAACACCGAGGCATGTTCTCTTTGTTGTGTGAGTTGGCCGTTAGAGTTTGGCAAGTGTCGCGCGACAACCACATTTACAAGATCTTCGGTCCGCCACCTTGCGGAGTTCTTTATGCGATCGATAAGCGAGAAAGGAGTTCGGGACGCGGCTAGGTTTGTCTCGGCTAATGTGGGGATCTGGAAGGCTCATTGTTCGGCGATTTCGATAGTCGGCCGGTTTATGTCTCCGCGGATTGTGGCGATCTTTTGGCTTCATTTGAGTATGTAGAGAAACCTTTGGCGAGTTATCGAACTCAAGGCTCAGCCCACTTTGCCAAATCGATGGTCGAAAACCGCACTGGGGTAGTGAAGAGCAATGTTGACGATCGATCCACGAGAGGCAGTGCGGTATTGGGGTGATCTTCCGTGACTCACATGGCTCGATTTTACACTCCTTTGCGTATCATTTTGATCCTGGGACTCGGTGGAATATTTGGAGCTTAAGGCCATCTCTTTTTGGCGCTAGAGAGGCGTCGCACTTAGGGATTCAAAGGTTAGAGGTGGAAAGTGATTGTTTGGCATGTGTTGTGCGTCTTCAACGACGGTGGAGGATTTTACTGCTTCATGGTTGTCTCGCCCGGGATTATGCAGCACGTTTATCTAGTTTTACGATGTTTCCTTTTCTTTTATTCGGCGTGTGGGGAATGCCCCAGTAGCGTCTTTTAAATTTCGCCATGATTTTTTTGTTTTTTCGGACACTTTGGGGATCTTGCTTTTGGGTGACGTTTTGTCCGTCTGTTTGGCGGATCTTGATTAATAAAATGTTTGGTTTCTCAAAAAAAAAAAATCTTACGATACATATGCATATCTACATCAAAACATACTTATGTACACGGATCACTAAATACATATATGTTTTATAATGTATGTAAAAAAATGCAAGCTAATTTAATCGTAGAGTAGTCAAGTTGAGTATGTTCATATACTATTCGCCTAATATTTGAATTGACTCGGGTTTATATTTAAGTTGGAATTAGGTTGAGTCGAATCGAAACGAATAAAATCGATTATCACTAGTAACTCAATTCTCTTTATACCATGTACTTTAAAAAAAAAAATTTATAAAAAACGGCCTTTCTCCCTTAAGAAAACCAAAAAAAAAAAACGCCTTTCTTAAACCCTAACCCCTAATTTTTCAATTTTCTCGTCGTCTTTCTCTAAATTCTAGTTGTGGATACTGAGCACGAGAAGACGAAATGAGGCAGCTAAAGTTTCACGAGAAGAAGTTGTTGAAGAAGGTTGATTTCTTGCAATGGAAGAGAGAAGGTGGCCATAGAGAATACGATGTTATCCGTCGTTATCACATCACTGGAAGAGATGATTATAAGAAGTCTGAACATTTCCTTGTTAGCTATAGCTTCTGTTATTTTTTTCTTTCTTTGTTCAACATTTTGTGACTAAATCTACGATTTGATTTTGTTTTTAGGTATTCAAAATTGTGCAGAATGGCGCAGAAGCTTGTTAATACTTTGAAACAGATGGACCACAAAGACCCTTTTCGAATTGAGATGACCAACGCCCTTCTTGAGAAACTGTTTGTTCTTTTACACTTTGTCATGCAGTCTGTGTTTGCTGAATATCTCTTCTAGTTGTCTGTCTGATTTGGCTTTTTGATAGTTCATTTTTCGTTTCTAGTTTTCTCCATTTAGTGGGATCGACCTGAATTTATCTTTAGTCAATTCATAGGGAAATGGGAGATTATCGAACTTGGAGTGAATTTTGTTTTTGGGATGAACAGTCTGATTACTTGGTTCAATTCTTATTGGGAATGGACTTTGTTGATAAAAACTTCAGTGTTTGTTTTCAATCGGTGATTGTGTGTTGCTTATGTTTTCCGCATTATCTGAAAATTTGTTGCATGCCCTCTTGGGCTACTCGAGGCAGCTCGTAGGAGTCTATGGCGATTAAGGGATGTAGTTTTTTTCACCTTCTTGCTTGGATATAGTTGTGTCTTCTCTGCTGTATGTATGTGTATATCTTTTGTATTGTTCTTTAAAGAGTTTGCTGCCTGCAGGTACAATATGGGAGTCATAACATCTCAAAAGAGTTTAGCCTTGTGTGATCGCTTAAGTGTGTCATCCTTCTGTCGGTAAGCCAACTTCACTTACTTTGCTTTGTTTTTGTTTTTAATCCAATCACTTATTCAACTAGAGAAGTATAAGTACTTTATGCAAGGGCAGGTTTTCAGTTTGAATCCTTAGCATCAGAATAATTGGTGTAACTGTAACACAAGAGATGTAGAAAGAGGTAAAGTCTAAATATAAAATTGAAAGTAATGCCTTACCAACCCTATTTTATTTTCGTTGCAAGGAATGACAGAATATTTGAAGTCACTCTTGTGGAAGTTTTTTTCTTTTATTATTTATAAATATGTTTTGAGCAGTTATTGGCATTATGGTATAGTCAGCCCAAACTTAAGCAGCTGTTGTAGCTTGATGCCCATAAGGTTTCAGCTGAATAGGAAGTGGAAATTTGCTGTCTAAATCTTATTAACTGCATGACCTTGTTTGAGCCACATGTAATTGAGCAGACTTTTATTGTTTTTTCTTCTAAGAATTTTCAAATCGATCAATCCATAACTTGTCATAATCCCAGTGTCTACTCATTGACATAATAGATTTAGGATAAATGCAAGCTTACTAATAATCGTATGGTTCATACCAACTTGATGCTATTATCCTAGTTGTTTTACTTCTCTTTGGACTATACATTGCCACTAGGATGATTAGTATATAAACATTGACCATCATAAAGTTTTCCCTACTCTTTTGCCTGGGATTATTTATTGTCTGCACCCCATATATTCTACCCCATGACTAAGGTTTGCCTTCTAAACAACCCCAGAAAAGCATCGTCCCAGAGATAATTTAATGTTTTTGAATTCGCTTATTTATTTATTTATAAATATTCTGTCCTCAACAGTCTTTTTGTTCTTTATTTATATCGATAACAATGCCTACCAATGCTGCATAATATGTGAAAGATGTTATGGTATTGGGAGTATGGGACCAATCCCCTGTGCCACATATCAATTGCTGGCTGTTGTGATCTAAATGCAAATGTGGAAGTTATGGTGCGTGACACAAATTATTCGTTTAGAATATTATGATATTGAGAGTATACTCCCTTCCCTTGTGTTGCAGGCGCAGGCTTTCCACAATTCTGGTTAGGCTGAAATTTGCTGAACATTTGAAAGAAGCTGTGACATACATAGAGCAAGGACACATTCGAGTGGGGCCTGAGACAGTCACTGATCCTGCGTTTTTAGTTACGAGAAACATGGAAGACTTCATTACATGGGTAGATTCATCCAAGATTAAGAGAAAGGTGTTGGAGTATAATGACAAGTTGGATGATTATGATATGATGCAATGAACTAAACTGTCAAAATCATGGTTTTTAAGTCTTATTTGGAGTCTTTCCATATAATTTTTACTTCTATGTTTTGTCTTTGTAATCAAATATGAACTTCTTTGTACCTACTTTTTGTGATTTATTTATTATTCAGAATGAGATACACTTTAATGCAATTGATTATTGCCAAATGCCAACCATCTCTTTTGCATTTTTATTTTTTATTTTTATTTTTAATGATCATCATGCTAACATTTTTATCTGGCTATTGATTAACCTTCTAATCAATAAAAAGGAATGTATTACCTTTTACCAATTTATAAATTATATATCACTGTATCATCTTTAAGATTAATGAAGCCTAATCAACTGATTAGAGCTCAACCCTTAAAAAAATCTGGACCCTACGATTTTAAACCTGTAGCACGGTACATCTGGACATCACACGTGAAGATATTGCTCTATATATTTCCACCACAATATTGAATTTATGATGTAGATCTCTCTCTCCCTATATTTTTTTCTAATGTCTTTCACATAATAGAAGAAAATGAAATGATACCACAAGTTCCCAGGACGTGACCTAATGGTAAAGTGTTTTGGTATCTTAAAAGAACAGCTGGACCTTAAACTGGAGTATGGATGCTCGAACCCCGTAAAGAGAGATTTTTTTAAGTTCTTTACTATAATAGCAATCCTGTCATTATATTACCTAATTAATATATCCACTCATTTTATGGAACAGGGGAGTGAGGACCTCGTGGTTAGATTCAACCATTATAAAATTGAAGAGATATAGTCACAACGAAATTATACCACACATGCAATCAAAAGTGTCAAAAGAATATCAGTTTTAATTTTATTTATATCCAACACTTTGAGTAGCAAGCAAAAATAAGTAGTAAATAAATAAATAAACACACTTTTTTTTTTTTTTAGTAGAGTAATTCTCTCCGTTCCCTTTGTCAACATTTGTCTACAACTTGTCTGGATTCCAAAGAACGTGGAACTTTGGAATATTTTCATCTTTACCTTCAACAACATCCCTTTAAAGCCAGAAGCATTTCTGCACCCCTCTTTGAGGAATTTGCTCGCAGTTTTAACAGGTAATCTTTTGCATTCTCAAATTTTCGTAGAAAAGGTCCTCTTTTTTTTCTTCCTCCCATCAAATATGATTCATTTCTGGCATTTCGTCTTTATGCTGTGATTGTTTTCTCGTACCTATTTCCGATTGAGTTAAACACTCCTCTAGCATGGATCATTTGTTTCAATTCCTGTAGCTGACCTGTTGAATTGAACATTTTCTTTTCAATTCTTTTATTGATGTTTAGGTTGTTAATATTGTTGTATGAAGAAGTTAATTGGTTGATTTGCGGATATGGATATGGCTGAAATTCTTGGGGAATCTCGGTCCCTGAGTCTTGTTCCTAGGAGGAGTGCAATATATGTATGGGGCTATAACCATTCCGGCCAAACAGGTCGACGGGGCAAGGACAGCAACCTTCGGATCCCGAAACAGCTGCCAACTGAGCTTTTCGGTTGCCCTGCCGGAGGGGATTCCCGATGGTTGGATATTGCTTGTGGTCGTGAGCATACTGCCGCCGTAGCTTCCGATGGAACACTATTCACTTGGGGTCCGATTCATTTCCTTGCCTTTTGACTTTTGTATTGTTGTTTCTTATATTGCAGGTTTTTGAATTTGTGTTTTGGAGTTCATTCTGCCATTTAGTCAAACACCTGCCTGTCTGCTTTTACATAGAGCTCATTGTTGTTTGCTCTGCTCAACTTGATTCGAATTCATGCCGTTTTTCTCTTTCATACACCATGATTCACTCACCTTTGTCCATGTCTTAAACATATCATGAGAAATAGTTCTTCTAGAGGATAACTATATCTAATGCTTATGAGCAGGGGCCAATGATTTTGGTCAGCTTGGAGATGGGACGGAAAGAAGTAGGAGACTACCCGGGAAAGTAAGGGCATTGCAGTCTGAATTTGTGATTTCGGTGTCTTGTGGTGCACATTGCACTGCAGCTATTGCCGAGCCACGCGAAAATGATGGAACCTTATCAAGAAGACGCCTTTGGATTTGGGGTCAGAATCAGGTTATGCTCCTGGCTGATTCATGTTTTTTTGTCCCCTTCCTCCTTGCGCTTTTGATCTGTAGTCCTAGTTAATTTCTAACTGATATAAACTCACTAGGTTGGTGTTATTTTGTCTTTGCAGGGGTCTAACTACCCTCGCCTATATTTTGGAGCTTTTACTCCAAATACGGTATTATCCTTTTTGCCCCCCTGTTTTCTTGAAACCGTATATTTTTCCGTAACGCATATTTCAGCTAGGTTGACATGGAAACATAACTAATAATCAAATTTTAATTCTTACTTTTCATGGGATGATTGGATGAAAGTTAATTTGCATGAGCAGTATTTCCTTATTTTCTCTGCTATAAAATCTAATGCCTTACTTGCTGATAAAGTAGCCCGAAAACACGGGAAATTCTATCACGGAGCGTCTTCAATGAAATACTCCACTTGCATCCAATCAAAGCAGGACACACACGATCAAACACACTACAAACAAGCTCATAACCAAAGTTTGCCTCCACAAACACACAAAAATCAAGTCACCTGTCGTGCTTTGATTGGATGCAAAGGGATTCCAGTCAAGTCACATGTCGTGCTCGCATATACATGACTGATTATTAGCAAAGATTGCGAGTTATGTTCAATTATAGAACTACTAGTTTCTCTCGTCCTAGTGTTTTTGTTGACAGCAATTACTTGGAAGTTGCCTCTTTGAGTTCAAACCTGATTGGTCTGCTGATGCAAGATCACATTTACGGGTTTAGATAGGCTATAGTATTTTTTGTTGTCAGTCTGAGTCTGTGGTTTTTCCAGATTGTTCGCCAGGTTTCTTGCGGGGCTGCTCATGTGGTGGCTTTATCAGATGATGGTTTGGTTCAAGCATGGGGTATAATTTTCATTTATATAAATTTCTAAATTTAGTTTCTGGGTTCCGTTCCATAACTTACTTTGCTTGCTGAGTTTTTTAAAAGCATATCTTTCTTCAGCATGATTTACTTTTTGAAATTTGTGAATAAGCTTTTAGACCAGTGGGGTGAGTGTTTGTAGATTTAGGTTGGATTGTTGATCATCTAACGCACGTTGTCATGAATTTGTCACTGCGGCAAACCAGGTTATAATGAATACGGTCAGCTTGGCAGAGGTTTTACATCTGAAGGTCTACAAAAGGCTCGGGTGATCAAGGGGTATGCTAGATATCATGATGAAGCCCCCGAGCTTGTGAAGGTTGTCCAAGTGTCGTGTGGGGAATACCACACTGCGGCTCTATCAGAGGAGGGTGAGGTGTAAGTGACCCAAAGGATCTTTCTTGATGGATAGAATTCATTCCGTAGCATGATACGTGTGGCTATTCCCATGGCACTAGGGTGGTTTGTTCAAAGGTCTTGGGATTAAGTTGTTCTCTGAGATCCTAGTTGGAAAATAGGATTTGGTTGTAATGTCGTTTGTAATTTGCATATAACAATAGCTTGGTGATTTGTTACGCCGTTCTATATGAAGCTCGAAAGTCAAGCATATAGTCTGCACTTTATTTGAACTCGGTGTGCTAATGCTTATAGGATTGGCTTGTAATCATAAAAAGAAAGAGAGCAAAAATGATCTTAGGATTCATAAAAATCTAGTCTACCGTAAAAGTAAAAGGCGGGTTTTCTAGCATCCTTAACCAGCCTTGGTTGTATGTGGTAGTAATTGTGGTATAGGCTCATATATACTCCCTGGTTTATGCAAGGTTACCATTTTTACTGATGATATTTGTAGTTGCCTTTATATATTTTTTAGCTATATTCTAATTGTGGATTCTTTCGTCATCAATTGAATCATGTGGGCCCCTTTTTGTAGATATACATGGGGACTAGGAAGTATGGGCCAGCTAGGGCATTGCTCCCTTCAATCCGACGACAAGGAACTTCTGCCTAGGCGTGTGGTGGCTCTGGACGGTGTATCGGTTGTGAACATTTCGTGTGGGGGAGTGCACACCTGTGCTGTGACTTGTAAAGGAGCTCTGTATGCTTGGGGTGGAAGTCAAGCGGGCCAATTGGGCCTTGGCCCGCAAACCGGATTCTTTTCTTGCAAAGCAAGAAACTCGAATTCAATGCTATACAATCTACCTGCATTGGTGATTCCGTATGGTGTGAAACTTGTTGCCTGTGGCCATTCTCACACTCTTGTATCTACTAAAGACGGAAGGATTCATGGATGGGGTTACAACTGCTATGGTCAGGCAGCTAACGAGAGATCTACGTACGCATGGTATCCGTCTCCCGTGGATTGGTATATGCTCTTTACTCTACTAGATCATCTCTCTAATCAAAATATGAAAAAGGTGTTTAATGAAGTAGTAAACATGAATCCAGGTTTGTCGGTGAAGTACGGAAGCTGGCAGCTGGAGGTGGCCATTCTGCGGTACTGACGGATGCGTGTTCACTGAAGGAGTTGTGTGAGTTCAGGCTTGCAGAGTGTGTTACTGTCTTAAATGCTTCGGAGATTGAAGATGTTGCTTCGAGAACTGGTTCGGATGCTTTGGCCCGACTTTGTTTACGAGTAAGGTATATTTATTGTGCTTACTATATATATTTTCTTGTACATGTGAGGTAAGAAGAAAGTTGTTGGTTTCACATACTACTGATCATATCAAATTTTAATCACCTTAGACTGGTCATGATTCATTCTGCACTCATGGAATAGAGCACTTGCAGTAGATACCGTAAAACAACATCAACGTAAGTCTGTTAGATAGAGATCAAATCAACTTGGATCTTTTTTCATGTCTGTAAAACAAAGAATCTCTAAATTCTGTATTTCTATATTCCTGGTTTTGAGCCCCCCCAATAGTATGTCCTTGATTGCCATATGTGTAATAATAGTTCAAGCAAATGGAAAGGCTATTGATATGGTTGCATCTGGTCTGCAGGGAACATCTGGTTGATGATGGTGGCGACGGGGGCAACCGGGTATGATGAGTTGGATACATACTTTAGTGGGGCCCTAACTAATGATGGGACCCCCTCCCCCTCTATTTTCACAGAAAAAACAACACACTAGATTACTTTCACGCCGCACACAATTGACCTTTTAAAAGTCGATTTGTGACTAAATACTCGACTTTTCAAAGGTCTTTTAAATTTTATTCTAGGCCATGGAATAAACTTTCCTGAGCCATCTATTGATATTTGTGTTGAACTATTATCGTAAAAGCAAGCTAGCTAGCTAGCTATAGGGTGTATCTTTAGGGGATGATGATGAGACTTCTTCCTAATAATAGGAAAGGAAAGGTTTGTTGGTAGACAACTGCACATAATAATTGTATGTATTTCTCTGCTGTAACCATTTGTTGTACTCTTGTATTTAATAAAACTTTTTTTGTAGTTAATGTATTCAACCCTCAAGCTAGGATGTAATGCTTTCTGCATCTCCCTTTGTTTGTTGAATTTATTTAGAATTACAACTGTAAATCTCATTGATTCTTGTAGGGACAGTGTTATTGGCATCATATTGAATGTATTTTCAGGGTATCACATCGATTTCGACCTCTTTAGGCTCAAAATTCGACTTTGTTGAAAACAAAATTCGATCTCTGCACATATAATTGAATTTTGCTCGAAGCTAGTGTGGTGTCCCACCCCAATAAATTCAGTACGGTGCCAATTATAGTGTCCTTGTAGTGGTGGTAAATATTTTGAATCCAGTGATAAAATAATATTAAATATTGTTAAAGAAGGGTTTTGTGCTATTTGGGAGACAAGAATATCGTCTCATTGGCTCTCTCAAATTAGAGAAGAGAGTAGATAGTCTCCAAAATTTATTGTCTATTTTACTATCATTATTTGACATTTATACAAGTGCTTATTCTCTTCTTATAAAAATGTACAAAGAAAATCTCTAGAATTGCCTCACTAGGGTTGCTCTCAGCCCCAGCCTCAGCTCTTCAAAAGAGTTATCACACAAGAATCGCGTTAATGACGTTTGATTGAAAGGAAGTTGGTGATGGACACAAATTTTATGGTCTACACATGCATGCATGCATGTGTATGTATGTATGTTTTATCATAATATTACCGTCTCTTTTATAAACATAAAATTAATTTGTTGAGGTTACATCAACATGTTATACACACGCATCTTCAGACTTCAGTTCACGTGTTAGCTTCCATTCCAATGGAATATGTTTGGGAAATTCATTCTTTGCACTGTAACCGTTACCCGTACACTAGATATGTAGAACAAAACAGTTGAAACACAAAAATGGGGTTTTGTTATAAACATAACATTCATCATTGCATGGGATTTTCCCATTATGTTGTTTTATATATATATGCTGTAGACATAAAAATATTTGTAACACATGCATTAAAAATGTTACATATCACTTTTGTCTCAGAAATTAAATTATTTGATATTTTCTCCTATTAAAATTATGTGAGATAATATCAAAATATTTATTTCCTTCTTATCCTCAAAATTGAAAAGTATAGGATAATTGAAATAAATATTATTCCTTAAATTAAATTATGGGGTATCTTTTAAGAAAATAAATATAAAAGATAATTAAAGTATTATTATCTCTTTAAATAAAATAAAAGAGATCATAGTAAATTGCTTTTATTATTATCTTTTCAATAAAAATGTATATGATAAATAAGAAATTAAAAGCATAAAAGCTTAAAATGATTATCTTATTAAATTAAATAAATAAGATATAATCATTGCTTGCTTATCCTTTGGCTACTCCACACCTATAAATAGGAGGGCATTGGACATTTGCAAATCATCAAGGAAAATCAAGAAAAAGATCAAGAAAAGTTGGTGAAAGGCAACAAGGAACTTGGCGGAAGAAGAACGCCAAGAGCTCTGCAACAACACCAAAAACAATGAAGATCTTTCAAGAAAAGGAGGAAGATTGATCGCGTCAGCAACGCCGGAAGAAGTTGTCTTCAAAGTCCTTCAAAAAGATGAAGAAGATCAAAAGCTTCAAAGAGCCAAGAAAGACCGTCTTCAACTATCGAAGATCTTCCAAAAAGTGCACAAGGTGCATCGGTCTAGTGGTAAGCTATACTATAATCTGGCATGGAGACCAGTGTTCGAACCCCATTAAAGGCAAAAAAAAAGATCTTTCAAAAAGTCGAAGTTCTTCAACTTGAAGGAGTTGGTGAAATCCTCAACATTGAAGGCACCAGAAATGTTGGTGAAATCATCAACATTGAAGATGTTGTTGCAATTACCAACACACCAAAGAAGGCGGTGATTGAAGACAATCAGAGAGAAGCATGCAAGCACTCTGGAGCAACACCACAAAGCAGTCATAATCATCTTCGAAGATCAAAAGCTTCTTCAAGATGAAGATCTTCAACAGAGGTTCAAATTTCTTCAAGAACATGAAGATCAAAGGCGTCAAAACGCCGGAAAAGGGCCGTCTTCAACAATTGAAGATCTTTTTAGAAGTCGAAGTTCTTCTTCAACTTGGGGATTGAAGGTAATACAAAGTATTCCTTCAAATCTTCGGCATAGTCAAAGTTTTCTTCCGCCATATTCGGGAGTTCATCAACATCAACAACAAGTGGTGAGAAAGTCAGAGAAAAAGCATAAAGCCCTATACTCAACGACGAGAATATTGAATGCGTAACAAAGAAGCCTCCAAGTAATCTCCAACAACCAAAGATCGTCCGCAAAATCCGGAGTTCTTCAACAGAGAGAAGATCGAGGGCGTAACTGTTGAAATAGTGTCCTAAACCCAATCAGGTTGGTCCAGATCCGACCGGGTCGGATCATTTCTACTATTTCTTTTTGTTTATACATATGATAAATGACTTTTATGTTATTATATATTCTGTTTATCTATATGAACCAATTTATGATTGTATATATGATAACATCCCTAGTGTCAAACTGTGAGAGAGAAATCATAATAGTGATTATGATTGATGAGATCTCGACTCACTTTAAAGGGTTTGATACTTAAATGTCTCTAGTCGTATGTGCTATTAAAAGGGACATTGATAGTACGATCAGACTAGCACGTATTTGATGTCTTCTATCTTATTGAAGGTAGGGATAGATCTCGTCTATAAAAGTGTTGAGACACTTGGACTGTACGTGGACGTGCATTAGATAATGCGTACGTTAGACTGACCCACTTACTTTATTAAGTGTCGCGCTATGTGGCGGTTGTGTAATTATCCTGAGACCGAAGTCTTCATGACATCGCGGTATGGATTGTCATACTTTGACACTATTGAGGTTTCCCCTAGCCATGGGGCGATCATGCGGTAGTGATTGAGTGTGATACTGAAGCATGCGTAGGATTCATGTTGTTCGTCCAGAAATCGCGTATCCTATTATTAGGAGTAAATATCCGAAATAGCCTTCTTATAAGGAATGTCTTATTCTCGAAAGTCTTTGCAAAATGGAAGTATTATGTTACTTCGAGAGAGTAGGATATCTAGATTATAAGATACGGTCGTAGATGTTTGACACTCGACGTACGACCGTATGGATATTGTAACAGCGATATGATTCTATTTACACGGTAACTGTTTCACATGAAAGGTAGTAGTCATTGCATTTGACTCTTCCGATGATTGGGGGTCACGGTGTGTTGCTAGACGTTATTCCGTGATCGTTAGGTATGTAGGGCAATTTCGTAATTGCACTTTGTGCCTACGGCCAACATATTCAGAAGCTTATCGGGTCACACACATAAGAACGTCTAGCCGGATTAAATTACGGTTATAGTGATAACCAAATAAGGAAAGTTTATCTCGACTATAAAGTGTTATAGTTAATAAATTAATATGGTGGTATTTATTTATTATGAATAAATTAAATACAAGATATTAATTATGTTGATTAATTAAATATACGTATAATGTATATGTATATCAAAATATATTTGTGTATATTGATACACATAAATTTTGCAAATTAATTAATCATAGCATTATATTAATTAAGAATATTCGGAGGAGAGGCGCGCGATGACAAAAAAATTAATAAATGGAGTGCGGAAGGACAAAAGTAATATTTCATGATTATAAAGGACAAAAATCACAGTTGTTACTTTAAAATTGTTACTTCACGTGTTAATGTTACTTTGTGTTTCACAATTGTTACTTTATATTTACTTTATTCCACATTTGTTACTTCATAATTGTTACTTTTGTCCTGATTAAATTACAGTGTCCTTCTATCCCGATTTTTTTTTGATAATTTTGTCCTTCTGGACAAAAATCTATATTCTAGATGCCAATATATTGGCTATATGGGGCGCATGTCTTATGTGTATATGATACACATGGATATTGCAATTTAATCAATAGCATTATCATATATTAATATTAGATATTAATGAGTATAGATTTGCACACAAGTGTAAATTGATTTATGGTAATAAGATAAAGATAGTCAATATTAGATATTGACAATGTCTTGGAAATATTTAATATGGGATGTTAAATTAAATGAGATAAATCAATCAATGATATTTTCCTTATTTTATTAGGAAAATGTTTTCTTTCTCCTCGATTTATTAGGAAGCTTTTCCCAATCAGTTTTTGGGGCATAGGGGCGCCACTTTTCTCTATATAAGAGAGAGGTTGGTTAGCTCTTTGTACTCAGAATTAGAAGAGTTCTAATTTACTAGAAAAATTGAAAGCTTCCTAGAGCGAGATTTTTTAGAGAGAGAAAAGGTCGGTTTAGCAACCGATTTTTTCTGGTAGCAATCCATGATGGGATTCCGGCGGGCTGTTCGTGTGGATCACCGGTGGAGGCCGAACACTTGGGCGACTTCGTGCAGAAACTACAACCGTAGACAAAGCGTCGATCCAATTGGATCAACCAAGGTATTCTCTTGTCTATTTCTTTTATGCTTGTTGCTTAAACGAAGTCGATCTTGGGTCAATAGGAAATAAATTATAAATTCCGCTGCGTTCCCGCGTAGATTTCCTAACAGTAACAAAGAAGCCTCCACATCATCTCCAACAACCGAAGACCATCCGCAAAATCTGAAGTTCTTCAACAAAGGGAAGATCTAAGAAGAAACAAACAAGCCTTCAAGTTCTTCAACAAACACAGAAGATCATCTACCGTATCTGGAGTTCTTCCACAAATCCAACATTCTTCCCAACAAATTTGAAGAGTATCGACAAAGTCCGAGAACAAGTCTCCGTGACCCTCGGATCGTTCTTCAACTAACGTTCGGTCAGCCGCCATATTCGGGCATCTTCAACAAACAAAGGCGTTCTTCCCATAAATCGGAAGAGTATCGACAAAGTCTAAGAACAAGTCTCCACGACCCTAGGAGAAACAAAATTGGAGTAGTACCAACCAAATCCGAGAACAAGTCCCCGCGACCCTCGGAGAAACCAAAGGCATCCCGTAGAAATAGGGAAATTGCTAGAGATTATATCCATTCAAAATTTGAAATTAATAAAATGTCTTTTTGGATAATTGTTCCTAAAATATATTTGTTCAATATTTTCTTGTCTTTTTTAATTTATATTACATGACAACGAAATTCACGTTACTATTGCATCAGTACATGCATGCATTAGCATATATATATATATATATATATATATATATATATATATATATATATGTTATGTTATGTTATAGGACAACTGCAGGGCGCATAATATGTCTTTTACAATAATAGCGCCGCAAAACTACATACAAGGCAATTGCTTTCCTCGTCCAGCATATCAAAATAGGTCGGATTTGTCGGAAAATTCAAGATTTCCCGCCGGCGCCGCCAGCCGGTGACAATCATTCATTCCTCTAATTGACGATGAGGATGATCCCTTGTTTTGTTGTTGTAGATGATTCTTAATCGATAATGTTAGTGTCACAACCACTTAATCATAATAAGTTTTACACCATTAATTATATATTTATTAATGGATCTTACGTTATGGTGTAAGAAAAATGATGTTTCTCGATGGCCGTGCTGGTAGTGTTCTTAAATTAATGTACATTCAGAACAACAGTAGCTTTTTGCTAATTGAGGTGACCGACCATCCAAGGAGGCATGTGTGAATTTGTTCCGGCAGCCGCCTCCGTCCCATTTTGATTCCCATCACCTTCGTAATCGTCGCCGCCGATGGTCTCACTTGTCTGTAAGTGAATGCTGCAAGAGAGAGAGAGAGAAAAGAGCCATGCAAATTCAGTTATTACCTTCTTTTTTCTTCTTCTTTTTCATGCGCATAGCTGCTTTCTAGGTTTATTTATGAGACCACAAAAACCTCCCACTCTCTTTCTCATCAATCCACCACAATTGCCCTACCATGCATTTTGGGTTTGACCTACATTTTAAAATGGTTTTGAGGTGTAAAATCTCACATCGGTAAAACTCTCGTTTCCTATAAAAGGTAGCATATAAAGATCTTGTCAATTCAAGTTAGTATTTTTAAACAAAGCGAGGACGACGGTCTAAGCACTTGACCAGATCATTTATGACTCAGACGACTATCAGACGAACCTAAGTGTCACACAGTGAGAGATGGTGGGGTCACCTCTAGAATCCTCTGATAAGTACTCTGATAAGTACGAGACTGAGACTAGTGAGACATGTCCTCGCCAAGTCACCCTCATATAAATGTGAGACATAAATGTTTCAAGGATGGCAGTCTAAGCTGTTGACCAAATTATTTATGACTCATTTAGCGCTGTAATGCCTAAGTTGTGAGGCTTCGTTATAATAAAAATATATAACCCTACATTTTAAATTTTACTCTTTAAAAATATTTGATTGGTTGAACTAGATATACTACGGTGACGCAGGGAGGAAGGAGGGTCAAGTGCTATATCAACTGTCAATGGTCTAACCACACGCTCACAATATGGCTATGATCTAGCCCTAGATTTTTTTTCTTTTCAAAACTATTTCGTTTTTGTTAAAAATGTCTAAAAACAATGACACTTAAAACCACTTGACCTTCACACTTGAGAGGATCTTTCCTCGGATGGGATCGAGCACCATCATAAAAACAAAAATAAAGAGACGATTCAGAAAGAAAAAAAAAAAAAAAAAAAAAACAAAGTGAACGTACCCTGGTTGATGAAGCGGTGGTTGAATAGATAGAGACTGAGGAAAATGCATCGGTGGCGGCTGCTGCTGCACTGGCGGCGGGGGTGAAGGAGGAGGAGGGTGGTTGGACACATCTACTAGACGGTGTTGATCGGCGGATTGCATGCGCTGTTGGGTTATATTCTTCTCATTTTCTTTCAGCTGTTCAATTCATCAATATTTGCATACCGTCATCAGTTCATACATCAATTCAGAATTTCCATACAGAAACTGGTTTGTTTTTTTCTTTAGTTTTTTCTTAAAAAAACCCTAATCGTCAGAAGAAAAAAAATAAACCTCAATAAACAAATAAAATAGTAGACTAACGATGGAGGCACAACCAAAATTAAACAACGAGTCACACACAACGTGATCTCCCAACCTTGACTTTAATGATTGTTAATTGATTGTGATTTAGACTCATTAAAGTCAAGGACGAGAGATCATGTTGTCACCCGTTGTGTAATTTTGGTTGTGTCTCTATCATTACTCAAAATAGTAATACCTTCTTTGCCAACAAGTTATTTTGCTCCTGCAAAGCTTTTTCCTGTCATATATATCATTCATAACGCTTAGCAATAAAATCATGAATCATATGATCACGTGATATGTTTTGCAATAACATGGTCACAAAACATATGGACACAATTCCTATATCGAAAAATGCTATGTTTACAGCAAATTGGACACAACATATATATCTTACAACATTGGTTATGATGGGACCCTATCTATCGGTGTGTTGTGTCAATTTTGTTGTGGACATAGCATTATTTTTTTTGGACCATCGATTATGACGTGCCACAATAAAATGGTCCAACAAAATGCACAACACACTTTTGGTTTTTTGATTATGATGTTGTGAGACCTATTGACTAATATGACTCTCATAAAATAATTCGGATTTTTCCAGGTTTACCACTGCTTCTGTGGTATATTTGTGGATATACCACCCAAGGCAAAAAAAAACAATTTCGGTTCGCGATTTTCTCCCGTTTTTTTCACCTTTGTGCACGATTTTAAGGTACACCCTTCCCCTATTGGGTTCCCCCTTCCCAATTAGGGTTTAGTTTGGTTCCAAAAACACCTAAAACACGAAAATGGGAGTGGTATTTCGACAAGAGAGTGGTAGTCGCACAAGTGGCCTCAAAATAGTGGTAGATCGGCAAAGCTCCCCATAACATTCTATGGTATAAAAATGTGTTGTGGCATATTTGTTGTGGTATTATCATTGAGCTCTTTCTCAATTGTATACAAATGTGCATGCATGAGTTATGAAACTTTTTTCTCTGCATTTTTGGTTGTAAGAAAGTAAAAAGAAAAGCAGGTATTATATTACCTTCTTCTGAAGCTCAGATACAGACTCATGCATAAGTTGTGACTGCAAAAATATATAACCACATGATTTCTTTGGTATAATTAGTATATATATATATATATATATATATATATATATATATATATATATATATATATATATTGTGACAAGAATTGATAGTAGTGTGGAAGCATTATTTTATATAAATGCATACCTTCCTGGTTCTGATTTTTTTCAAAGCAGTGTCAAGCTGCTGCTCCAAACTTTGTAGCTCTCTCATGTTTAGGGGATTCAGATCCTCTCCCTCATAATGCCTATGTATATAATCAACCAATTAACCCACATATATTTCAGTTGAGTGTATTCTCTGGGGTACCCCACGTGTATGATGGACATTGTCTTTGATAAAAAATTGCAGAAACGATATAGGAAAACGATATATTCACGACACTATTCATTCCAACAGAATGATTATAAAAAAAAAAAAAAACACCTTTCATTACCTCCTAAAAATTGATGGAATGAAAATCGATATAGAACACTTTACCCCACCCCACCCCACCCCACCCTATTCCACTCAAACCATACGCTCCCACCTATGCTCCCTTACACCAACCTACCCTACCTTACCATGCACCCTATCCTCCAACCCACCCTCTCACCCCACCCCCATCCCATGTCGATCTCCTTATTGTGTTACTACCCTACATCCCTACCCCACCCCACCCTCACCCAACACCCTACATCCGCTCTACTATACATCCTTGCCCTACCTACCCTATCACAACCCTACCACCTCACCCTTACCCTTACCTAACACTCACCTTACCCCGCCTACACTACCATACAACCCAACCCACTGTACACATCACCCCACCGAACCCTTATCGTACCTATTCCTCACCCGGCCTACCCTGCTTCACACTATCCTACCCCACCCAACCACCTCACTCTTACCTCACTCTTGCCCCTTACACCACTTCACCCTACCCGTTACGTCACCTCATCCACCACCCATCATCACCATGTATGACACCAATTATGGAATACGGTTTTTTTTCATTCTTTCACGTGTCCAACTCAGTAATGAAGTACTTTCATTCAATCCATTTAATCATATTCCTCACATATTATTCTATTTCATCCAAACAAACAAGCCAGTCTTAAAGCATTCTATTATAAACAATTAATACATTTCTTGATACCCATATTAATTAGTCATCCTTCATATCCCCTTTATTGTATCTCGTTTGTTAACATGTGTTTACATGGCAGTGATACTTCGATCAGGAGCTGTACCTTATGTTCTTTTGAAGAAGTTCAATCCTGGAGACGAGTTTTGGGTACTCCATTGACCAATTGTCCTGAAATATAATCCATATAGACAAGCTAAAAATAATGCAGACGCGAGAGAGGTCATGTGTTCGAGCCGTGAAAACTTCTTATAAATAAGGTAATTAATACTACCAGCATGCATTTGGCATTAACATCCTGAGGGGGGGGCGGGCATAGACATAATGTTACTATGTATGGAATGGAACTGCCTTAACTTTTTTTTTTCCCTTGTATTAAAGAAGAAGAAAAAAGTAACTACGTACCTTAGCTTGAGATTCGGTGCCATTGATCCTATTCTCATCATAGGAGTATCTCTCATATCTTTCTAGAATACTTTCCATGCTACAAATTCATGATAAGTAGTAGTATCAGAATTAGGGTCAATCATTTACAATATTTTCCATACCATTTTCTTTAGTATGCAATTGATTGACAAGAAAAGAGAAAGGGAAAAAAAAAGGTTAGCAGGGCAAGCAAATTAGAGAATATTACGGGGGGGTGTTGTTGGGATAAAGTGTAACGCCTCCAGACCCCGGGTCTGGTAGCGCTAAATGAGTCATAAATGTCCGGTCAACTGCTTAGACCGCCCTCCTCGCTTGGTCTAAAAGAGCTAACCCGAATTGACAAGATATTTATGTCTCATACTTATATGGGGCTGAGCATTCTCTTATTTTACCGATGTGGGACTTTACATTCTCCCCCCCTTATAAGGGATTGGCGTCCTCGCCAGGACGGCCAAGACTGTTCCTGGATCGTCCCTACCAGAGGTAACTAGAGGCCCTCCTTACACCGTCTTCTTGTACGATGCAGCGTATAGTTCCGTCTGATAGTCGGCTCTGAATACCATTCTGTAACGCCCCCAGACCCCGGGCCTAGTAGCGTTAAATGAGTCATAAATGTCCGGTCAACTGCTTAGACCGCCGTCCTCGCTTGGTCTAAAAGGGCTAACCCGAGTTGACAAGACCTTTATGTCTCACACTTATATGGGGGTGAGCATTCTCTTATTTTACCGATGTAGGACTTTACATAAAATGAATTTGCACCATTCTCTAGAGAAAACATGAACCCACATGCATGTTATGGAGTTATGAACGTAACTATATAGTATGTTGCAGGGGCAGATCCACGTAACCCGGGGGGTCACATGACCCCACTGGATTTTAAAAATAAAAAAAATAAAAATTTAGGTATCAAAACGAGGAGGACGAAGATGTAGAAGTCTTTGGTTGCCCTCTTGATCGGGGAGAAGTCTCTGACCTCATCCCCCGAGACCGATCCGCACTAGTGATCTTTATTTCCCCGGAGGGGCCATCACGCAAGAGGGGGCGGACCAACCTGCTCACCATTGGAACGGGAAGAGGTGGATCGACCGATGCATCCTCGGTGCACGAGCAGTTAGTTTTGTTGTTAAAAAGTGTTGTTTTGTCGATAAAAATTGATGTTTTAGACTCCGGTAACCCCACTGGAATTTTTTTTAGGATAAAAGATGTAGTTTTAGACTCCGGTGACACCACTGGAATAAATTCCTGAATCCGCCACTGGTATGTTGTGTCATTAAAAAGTGTGCATTTCTAGGTAATGCTAATGTTCATTATGTATCTAGCTAGATAGAAGTTATATGTGCTCAGGTATTTTTGAGTATATATTCTAGAGTCACAATGTTTACCTACTACGGGTAATGCTTCAATCACAACCACTCAGCCACAATCTACTTTTGCATCATTGATTACGATGGATCTAAATCATGATCAACAGTTTAAAACTGTGTTGTGTCACTCGTTGTGGTTGAGTATCTGAGTGTTTGTTGCTAGAGCATTACCCGTTTACTATATCTAAGATCCCAAGTTGATGTATTGTGGAAGTCTATTGCCGGAAATCAAATGGGCCCGACTACCTTGGACGACAAGTCGAATAGCTAGGGTTTCTATATATTTAGACTACCTCTTCACCCCTATTCTAATGCTATATAATACTATCATTGTACTTGAGATTAAATAAAGGAAAATCACAATATTGAGTCTAATATGGTATCAGAGTTTCTAATACTCATCTCCCATGCTCATCACTCCTAAAAAGCCCTAACCCACCGCTGCTCCTTCCTTCTCGTCGGTTTCAATGGCCTAAAGCACTCCTACGTCCGGCAATACATCCGGCACCTCTCTTTCTTCCTACCCATCCTTCACCCCTTCTTCTACTATACATATTACCAAACTTACCCGCTAGAATTATCCTCTCTGGTGTGCACAATTATTACCCTACCTTCGCGGTCAGGGCGTACTGGGATACGTAGATGGCACCATGAAAGCGCCGCCAGCAACCACCGTCACAGACAGCATCAGCAGCCCTAATCCGACTTCGATCACTAGATGAAGCAAGATAGTCTCATCATTTTTTCAACTATAACATCCTCTCTTTCTGACGACGTCCTCTTGCAAGTTTACCATGCTAGCACATCAGCCGGAATTCGGAAGTCGTTGCAGTTTAGCTTTGCTTTGCAGTCCCGTTCTCAGCTTGTACACCTGCGGACAAAGCTTGACTCTACTCGTAAGGGTTCTATGTCGGCAATCGATTATTTTATGACAATTAAACGTATCGCCGATGATTTAAGTATGGTTGGACATCCTTAAATGATGATGATTTGATTGCGTATTTGCTAGCCGGATTGGGATCGGAATATGATTCACTCGTTACATTTTTGTCAACCCGCTCAGAATTATCACTTGATGAGGTTTGTTCTTTATTGACAACCACTGAGGCACGGATTCAACATTTACAGCCGCCGCCGATCACCTTTCCGGCCACCCCTGCACCGTCCGCAAACCTTGTTGCCACCTCTGCACAATCCTGCATTCATTGAGGATGACAACAACAATCCGGTTCCCAAAATAACAGAGGATGGGGGCGTGGTTCCTCTCGTGGTCGTGGAAGCCGCAACCCACCTCCCCCCAGGGCCGTTCAATGTCAACTCTGCGAACGCTATGGGCATACCGTTTGTGAATGCTGGTACCGAATTACCGATTCGATAATACCTTCGCTCCCTCCACACCGCAGCCTCGGCCACCTCGTCCTCCACAAGCTTATGCTGCCATGCTTCAAGCCCCTTCTTATTCCTCCGACTGGATTCCCGACATAGGTGTGACTCATCATACGACTAATAATCCGCACAATTTAAATTTGTCACCTGATGCATATGATGGGCCGGAAAAGCTCCATATTGGTGACGGTACAGGTTTGGATATTGCTCACTCCGGTTCCTCCCTTATTTTTACTCCCTCGCATTCTTATGTCCTTAATAATGTTCTCGTTGCTCCTCCCTATTTGCTAATTTACTTTCCGTATTGCAATTTGCCCATGATAACTCTAATTATTTTGAATTTCACTATAATTATTTCCTTGTGAAGGATTACTCGGGCCGCATCCATCATCGGGGCTTTCTTAAAGATGGCCTCTACCACTTCTCCAAATCATTCAGTCACTTCCCCGCTCGTGTTTTTCACTCTAGCCGCTCCAATGTCTCTCAGTGGCACCAACGCCTTGGTCATTGCTCGTATCCAGTTCTTCGTAAGTGTTTAGGTCAAAATAAAATAGTGGCATCTTCTACTGCCCTACGTCTATTAGTGTTGCTTGTCAAATGGCTAAGAGCCATCGTCAGTCATTACCTTTGTCTTCTTTTACGTCTTTACGTCCTTTGGATTTGATTTATTCTGATGTATGGGGCCCATGTACCGAAGACTCTATTTATGGGAATACATATTATGTCAGTTATTTAGATTATTATTCCAAATATCTGTGGTTGTATCCCTTGCACTTTAAATTCAACGTTGAATATGTTTTTAAAGAATTTAGTGCTCTTGTTGAACGTCAATTTAACACTAAAACTAAGGCCATCTAAACTGATTGGGGTGGTGAATATCGCCGTTTAAGTACTTTCTTAACCACCCTCGGTATCGAACATAGGCGTTCTTGTTCTCACACCTCTGAACAAAATGACGCCATTGAGAGACGTCACCGTCAAATCATCGAAGTTGGCCTTTCCCTTCTCGCTCACTCTCATCTTCCTCTTCTCTATTAGGAGGATGCTTTCCTTACAGCTACTTATCTAATCAACCGCCTCCTTACTCGTGTCCTTAATAATCGTTCTCCCTATGAAATGGTCCATCATCGCCCCCCGGTTATTCTTTCCTTCGTGTCTTTGGTTGTGCTTGCTGGCCTCACCTTCGTCCCTGCAACAATCATACAACCGACTTCCGCTCTAATACATGTTTCTTTCTTGGCTATAGTCCTAATTACCATGGCTACAAGAGTCTCGGTCTTAGTACCGGTCGTATATATATTTCTCGCCATGTCGTCTTTGACGAACAATCCTTTCCTTACACTCCTTCCTCTTCTACGCCATCCATAACTGCTGATACTATTCTCTTACCCTCCACACTCATTCTCCCTACTCCAGCCAAGGCCCCACCTTCCTCACCAACCGCCTCTCCACCACCACCTCTTTCTCCCTCTCCATCTTCTCCATCATCGGCTTTCTCCTCCTCCCTTGAATCATCCTCTCCCAGTTCGGTCTCTCCTGACCCTCCACATCAAATGGTCAATCGCTCCAAAACTAACTCCCTCAAACCAAAACCATTACCCTCGGACTTTGTTCATTATCCGCTTCCCAAAGCCTATACCGCCACTCACGAACCTTCGGAACCCACCACCCTTACTGAAGTCCTTAAACCCGTGAAAGGAGAGATGCCATGCGAGATGAGTTCAATGCTTTGGTCAAAAATGATACCTAGGATCTTGTTTTGTTTTCTCCACGCATGAATGTTCGTGGTAATAAATGAGTTTTTGGTATTAAGCGTCATGCAGACGGTCATATTGAGAACTATAAAGCGCGTCTTGTTGCTAAGGGTTTCCATCAGGAAGCTGGAGTTGATTTTTCACAGACTATAAGTCCGGTTGTCAAACCGGTCACAATCCGTATCTTACTTTCTCTTGCAGTTTCTTAGAATTGGGTTATTCGCCAGGTTGATGTACATAATGCCTTTCTCCATGGGTTTTTATCAAAGGATGTTTATATGCAGCAGCCTCAGGGATTCCGTCACCCTGACTTTCCTTCTCATGTTTGCAAACTTAAGCACAACTTATATGGTCTTCGTCAGGCTCTTCGGGCTTAGTTTTCTCGATTTCCGTACGTCCTCCGCACTTATGGCTTTGCGGCTTCTAAGGACCACACTTCATTATACATTTATACACATGGCTTACATTCTGTTTTTGTGTTGATTTATGTTGATGATGTTCTTATTACAGGTTCTTTTCTCGTTGATGCCACTATAGCACATCTCTTTTCCAATTTTCCGGTTAAGGATCTTGGTGCATTATCTTATTTTTTAGGTGTTGAGGCACTCCGCACTTCTGATGGCCTCATCCTCAGCCAGCGCAAATATATTCATACGCTCTTATGCCGGGCTAACATGCAATTATCTAAGCCCTGCACGACCCCTGTGGCGTCTAATCTCCGTTTTAGTCGCTCGGACGGTGACCCATTTGAGGACGTTACCTTATATCGCAGCATTGTTGGTGGTCTTCAATATCTCAGCTTCACTCATCCGGATATTGCGTTCACGGTTCATAAAGTTTGCAAGTTTATGCATGTTCCCCGCACTACTCATTGGATTGCCGTAAAACGTATTTTGCGGTATCTCAATCACACAATTGATGATGGTCTTCTATTGCGGTCTTCACCCTCTCGCATCCTGCAGGCCTTCTCGGATGCTGTCTGGGCCTCTGATCTTGATGACCACCGCTCTATTGGCGCTTTCTGCATTTTCCTTGGTGACAATCGTATTAGTTGGCGCTCCAAGAAACAAATCACGGTTGCCAAGAGTAGTACCGAGTCCAAATACAAAGCTCTATCTCATGCTGCTGCCCAACTTCAATGGATCACTACCCACTTATCCGAAATGTGTATATCTCTCCCTCATGCACACACCTTGTGTTGCGATAACATTGGTGCCACCTACTTTATGGCTAATCCAGTGTTTCATGCTTGCACCAAACAAGTTGAGATCGATTTTCATCATGTTCACGAGCTCGTGGCCTCTCGCAACCTTCAAGTCACCTTCATCTCGTCTAAAGACCAGCTCGCCGATCTTTTTACAAAACATCTTGGTCATGTTCGGTTCACTGATTTGAAGAACAATCTCCATATCCACTCCGTTCCCATGAGATTGCAGGGGCGTATTGACGGAAATCAAATGGGCCCGACTACCTTGGAGGACAAGTCGAATAGCTAGGGGCTTTATATTTAGTTTACCTCTTTATCCCTATTGTAAAGCTATATAATACTATAATTGTACTTGAGATTAAATAAATGAAATTCACTGTGTAAAAAATATAAAATAAATGAAATTCACAATTATTGAGTCTAATAATATCACAAGTCATCTAAAAGCTTCCTCTTGAAACAATGTGTCCGCCAACTTGATACATATGCACAACATAATGTGGCAGCGCAATCAGTGGCGGCTCCTCCAAGGGCACCGGTGAGGCAGCCGACCCGTAAAAAAATAATTTCTATGTAATTTTATCACTATTTAAAAAAAATTATACACTAATAGCTACTTGTTGACCCGCTAATTTTGTAAAATATTTACCCTTGACCCCTATATCTACTTAGATATTTAAATTAATATATTAGAAACTTGTAATATGATGTGTAGCTCCTAATTATCGATCCGTGTCACGGAAATCCTGCAACCGCCCTTGAACCCAACATCCGATGATGTGATCGACATTTATTTAAAATGGGGTCTCAGTGTCACATCATGAACGAGACACGAGTCTATTGTGTTAGCATCATTCATACAAAAATTGTATCGAAGTTGCAAAGCAAAAAAAAAAAAAAAAAAAAAAAAAAAAAAAAAGGTGCAAAAGATTCACAAAACACTGTTATATGATCATGCGCACCAAAACAAAATAACAAAAAAAAATTGCAGTTTGTGAAGAAAAAAAAAACCCCTAAGATTAATCAATCAAATTTGATGGATATCAGGACTTTAGAGAATAGGCTAGCAGTGTATAAAATGGGACCTTGATGTTTTTGTTTTTTTGTTTTTTGTTTTTTGTTTTTTGTTTTTTGTTTTTTGTTTTTTGTTTTTTGGAGGAGGATGGGCATGGTGACTTTGCATGGGACTAAGGGAGGGTTTGATGAGATCAGAGGATGTGGACATGTAAAAGATAGGGTTTAGAGAGACATTGTTAAAAACATAGAACAAATTGAGAGGGGAAGGGGGAGGTGGGTTTCCTTTGCTTTCATCACATTTGAGGAAAATTAGAAATGAAGAGGATACTAATTTTTGGGAGGATAATTGGATTGAGCATGGGTAATTGAGATTTGGGGGGGAGGGGAGGGGGGGGGGGGGGTGGGGGGAGCGAGAACATATTTGCTTTCAACACACATTTGAGAAAACTGGGAAATAAAGAGGATACTAAGTTTTGGAAGGATAATTGGATGGAGCACGGGTTTGTTCCTAGATTGGGGGCGAGAACATATTTGCTTTCAACACATTTGAGAAAACTGGGAAATGTAGAGGATACTAAGTTTTGGAAGGATAATTGGATGGAGCACGGGTTTGTTCCTAGATTGGGAAATGAAGAGGATACTAGGATTGAGCACGGGTTTGTTTCCTAGATCAGTGGCAGACTTGTAGCTACCAAATGGGGTCCACATACCATATGTAGGAAAAAAATGAATATTAAAATGAAAAAATATTGTGCACCAACTCTTAAGAATAAATATTGTGCATTCGTTGAGATTTTTTCCCTAGCTCCATCACTCGTCTAGATTATTTAGAATTGTAACCAATAAAAATGATTCAGTGAGGGGGGGGGGGGGGATGTTTTGAGGAATGGGAAGCTAGTGTGAGTGGAGAAGAGAGCCATGCAAAAGGGGGTAGTTAGGGGACATGGCTGCATTTTATTCTTTGTTGTATGTTTGTCCCACACATTATTAATGGTAAGATCATGTAGTGATACATGTTGTGCATAAATGTATTGTGTATGTATCATTTTCCCTTTGGATATGCATGTTTGGACCATATTTGATTCTAAACCTTTCTATGTTGCTCACCTAAAACAAACTATTCTTGATTCCAATTCTAGAGAACATGTAACAAGGAAAATGAAGTAGAATAAAGCTTTAAATAGGCCGACAACAACCAAAGTCATTCTACAAAAAAAAAATAGGGGTGTTGCTTTTGGATGATTATTATTACAAACGTAATGCACTAGTCTACAATATCTTCATACAATTAATACTCGAGATTCAACTTCAGCGTTTTGAGCGGTTTACAGAACGCTTCTCCAAAAGCAAACAAATACCTCAACAAAATTAGGAAATGAAAATTGAGAATTCTACTTAGGGATTACGGAACGCTTCTCCAAAAAGCAACCAAAATACCCCCACAAAAATTAAGAAGTTAAAATTGAGATCAAGTCTGAAAGCTTTGCTTGGTTTTATTAGGTATGAGATCAAGTAGGGAAATGAGTTGATGCAACTATGGAGAAGAAAGACCAAAAAGCTCTCAAAATCATGCATTAAGGCTTTGGATGAGAATATGTTCGAGAAGGTTGAGTCCGCAACCACCTTTAGATACATTTTGATGAGTAGATGTTCGAGAAGGTTGAAGCCACAACCACCTCTAGATAAACTTGGGATATTCTCCAAGCTTCATTTAAAGGAGTTGATAAAAAAAAGAGAAGTTTGAGTTTGAATCCTTACAAACAAAGGATTCCGAAAGTGTTTTGGAATATATATCAAGATTTTTGACTAATTCATATCAAAGGAAGAAATATGGAGATGATATAAATGATGATCGGATCGTGGATATTTTTTGGTGATCATTGGATCCAATATTCAATTACATTATTGTTGTCATTCAAGAATCATACGACTTGGACACAAAAAAATGAAAAAACTGTCAGGGGCGGCTGCAGGAATTTCGACACGGGTCAGAAATATGTCAATTTTTTTTCGTATCACACAAATATTTGGATATTCGATTCAATACTTGTAATTATGGGCAATAGGGGGTCGATACATAAAAATAAGGGGGTCAATTTCACATATATATGTGTTTATAAAAAAAATTCTCTACTATTTATACATAATATTTTTATTTTAGGGTGTCGGCCGCACCCCCAACCTACAAGGTAAAGCCGCCCATGGATACTGTATATTTGATCACATTTATTGTAATTATTCTATCACATTTTTGTAATTATTCTGTACACACGTGGGAAATATTACTTACCATATCTAGGTGATTCTAGGAGATTCGTTTGTAACTATATAATACTGTAAATCTTCCAAAGTAATGTAATCAATCATTTTACCATATCATGGTATCAGAGTTTTAGAGTCCTGACCTCTTTCCCTTTCCCTATTTTCTCTTATCTTCTTCATTTGCAAAATCCTTCCCGTTGAATCACCATGGCTACCGACGGCACCTCTTCCACAATCTCCTCCTACAGCCACTCTTCCACCAACGTCCCCTCCTCCATTATTCCCCTCTCTCCTACCCAAACTCCAATTAAACTTGACCATACAAATTACCTGGCATGGAAATTGCAATTTGAAACCTTACTTACGACATATGACCTTTTCGGTTTCGTCGACGGTAGCAAACCTTGCCCACCCAAACTCATCAACGACAAAGAGACTTCTCGTTCTAATCCTGCTTACTCTATTTGGTTTCGCCAAGACATATTCATTCTTAACACCATAATCAGTTCCTTCACTCCCTCTGTTCTCTCTCACATTTCAAAGCCGGAAAATTCTCATGATGCGTGGACGACCCTGGCCAATCTGTTTGCATAGCCTTCCAGGGGTCGTATCAAACAATTGAAGCACCATTTACGTACCATGGTTAAAGGATATAAACCAATCTCGACTTATATGCATGCCGTAAAATCTAAAGCGGATGAACTCGCTTCACTCGGTGCCCGTCTTGATAATGAAGATTTAATTGATCAAATTTTGAATAATCTTGGTGATGAATATACTGAGCTCGTGAGAGAAATTCAGGCTCGAGATACGTTGATTTCATTTGTTGAATTGCACGAAAAGCTCCTTAATTTCGAAGCAGGTCTCATTTGCCACACCGATGTTGTTCCAAATCTGGTGCATTCAGCTTTTGAAGCCCAGCAAGGGCCACGTCCCCCCTTTCACAACAGCCATGGCGTCTAGCAACTCCACCCAGTCCACCAGGCAATCGGCCTCCACCCAGCTCCGGGTATCCTGCTCGTCCGTCTCACCAACCATGCCCTTATTTGGGCAAATGCCAACTTTATGGTGTACAGGGGAATTCTACAAAAAGGTGTCCTACATACCCCTTCTTTCAATAGATACAAAATTCTCGGCCACCTCGTCCACGCCCTCAAGCTCATCCTGCCCAGGCTGCACCAAATTCTTGGCTTCTGGATAGTGGTGCTTCGCACTGATGGGAGTCAATTTCACTGCATTTTGTATGTGATCTAACCCCCGTTTATCACTTTATTGGCATGTTTTGGGTAGATTTAGACCTGTTTGAGAGTAATATCGAGAGTTATACGCACGGGGAAATAAACTGTCATATCGATAGGGAACTCCGCCTTTTTTGACGATATTTCACTCTTTTCCGAGTACTTTTGTCTTGCGAAATTACGCGTGGTGTTTGTTCGTCTATGTTATTGTAGGACTTAGGTGAATCGAGGACCCGGAAGGCGATATCTTGGACTAAGAGACATGTTCGTGGCGCGAGAATTGAATGAAAGTTGAAGAAAAGCCAGGTTTGGAGTGAAGTCAGGGCAAACGGGCGTTTGCCATACCCAAACTGGCGTTTGCAGGAAGCCCACCTCAAACGGGCGTTTGCCCATTCCAAACGGGCATTCACAGAGCTGACACTCATTCGTAAAGTTGTTTTTGGTGGGACGGGCGTCCAAATGACCCTCAAACGGGCGTTTGGGTAGGTTCAGCTCGATTCAAGAAAGCTCGTATAAGACAAACGAGCGTTCAAGGCAGGCCAGACGCTCGTTCGGATCAAAGAAACCCTAATCAAGAATTAGACTTCAAGGCAGACGGGCGTTTGACATGAGGCAAATGCTCGTTTGGCGCCGACAGCAGTATTTCACCATGTCTGTTCGTTAATATTTATTTTGACCCATCTTGAAGGCATTTTCTGGTCAAGTCGTCTTCATGAAAGTTGTAGGTGATTGAACGGGCTTTCCAACGCATCTTGAATCGTTCAAATCGGAGCTCTACACTGAAAGTTATCACCAGTTTACCGAAGACGAGTTAAATGGGCCAAGTTGGTCGGCCCAACTAGGTCAAGGTCGCGATTTTGCCTCTATATAAGTGCGGCTAAACCTAAGAAAACATATATTCTGACTTTTATTGGCCTAGACTGAGTTTGAGGCCGGCTTAGGTGCTCAACCCAGCCGTTTCGGCGGTTGTTATGACAGGTTGACATCTAAATAGTCGGATTAGAGCTCTGGACTAGGCCCCGTATTTCAATTTCTTAGTTTAGATTTTTATATAGAGTAGAATACGATATTCGATCGATAGCTTGGTGGAGTTCGTGCCTGGGATAGTTGTGTGAATTAAAGGTTGATATCTTTTGCTGATTTAGGATTCAAAAGTCTTGATCTGCAATCTTTAGATCTTCATTATTGTGAGTTTTCTGATTTCGATTTGTTTTCTCTCAATATGGTTTTGATTTTGTAGATCATTAGTTTGATGAAATTTACTCTGGATAAAATTGTTGATTCAGATCCTTGTTTATGCCGTGAAATAATAAAAGCTTCGATCTTTTGTCTTGTTCGTATACTCTTTGTCCTCTGATTTTAACACAAATTTTATATTCGACTCAATCTCCTCGTGGGATCGACCTCGGACTCGAACGCACTACCTACGATCGACCGGTTCCTTTGCCGGTTAGAAAGTGAGTTTTGCCTAAGGTTTCGAGTTTTATAAATTGTATTTGATCGAGCCGGATTGCGAAATCTCTACTTATCACGCACCATATGACCTTTGAACTCAGTCTGCTTGCCTTGCATGAACCCTACCATGGTCCGGATGACATCGTCATATGGGATGGCCGTGCCCTACCCATCACCCACACTGGTTCTCTCTCTTTACCATCCTCTTATTCTACTTTTCAGTTATTGCATGTCCTTTGTGTTCCTCGGCTTTTCCGTAATCTCTTATCTGTCTCTAATTTTTGCATTGATAATAATGTCGTAATTGAATTTTCACCTGCCTCATTTTTGGTGAAGGATCCACAGACGGGTCAGTGCCTCCATCAGGGTCCCTGTAAAGATGGAGTCTATGTTTGGTCACCCCCACCTCTCTTTGCATTTGCAGCTAATAAAGCGTCCACCTCAGTTTGCCTAGATGTGGACATCCTGCTTTAGCTATTGTTCAGTCTATTATTAAGAATAATTGCTTAGAACTCAGCACCATTTCTCATTTACATTGTGCTTCCTGTTTGAGCAATAAAAGTCATCATTTATCGTTTTCCGAGAATACATTAACGTCTTCCCGACCCCTCAAATTAATTTACTCTGATGTGTGGACTGCACCTATTTATTCTATGGATGGATTTAAATACTAGGTATTGTTCGTTGATCACTTGACATATTATATTTGGCTCTATCCATTGCGTCACAAGTCTGATGTTTTTCCGGTGTTTCAACGGTTTAAAGCATTGGTTGAAAAAAAAATCGGTTCCTCTATTAAGCTATTTTTCTCTGATAATGGTGGGGGTTTATCAAACTTCGTCCTCCTCTCCACTCATGGCATAACATTTGACCACTCCCCCTCACACTCCACAACACAACATCACATGTTTGAAAGACGTCATTTATACATTGTCGAAACTGCCCTCACCTTACTTAAGCATACTTCAATTCCCACTTCTTATTGGTCGTATGCTATCACCAATGTTGTGTATCTTATTAACCGTATGCCTTCGAAAACTATCAATATGGTTAGCCCTTACGAAAAGCTCTTCTCTACACCCCTCAATTTCAACAAACACCGGGTATTTGGATGCCTCTGTTATCCGTGGCTCAAACCATATAATCATCACAAACTCGAACCATCTTCTGTCCCTTGCGTCTTTCTTGGTTATTCCTCCACCCAGAGTTCCTACTACTGTTATGACCTGTCTTCCCAACGCATGTATGTCTTTCACGATGTCTGTTTCGTTGAAGATGTCTTCCCATTTGCCTCTCATTCCCATCCTACTTCCTCTCCCTCCTCGGAATCTTGGCTACCCGTAGTCTCTTCCCCTCCGGATCCTATAGCCATTCCTGATACTGATCCAACTCCGGACCCACCCTCATCCTCACTCCCTTCGTCCTCAAGTCCACCCTCTCCATTCTCTCCCCCCTAGGCCGAAACCTCATCTCCTTCCCTTGCTGCCACTCCTCTAGTTCAGCCCTCACCCCATGGCCACTTGTGCCCGCAATAATATTTTCAAACCCCGTAGCATCCTTAATCTCCATGCCAGCCTTGATTCTAAATACTCTGATACTAAACCCACCACCATTAAACATGCTCTACAAAGTTCACAATGGCGTTCCGCCAAGTGTGAAGAATTTGATGCTCTCGTTCGTAATGGTACTTGGCACTTGGTTCCCGGTGATCCCTCACTCAACGTCGTTGGGTGTAAATGGATCTTCAAAATTAAAAGCAAACCAGATGGTTCTGTTGATAGGTATAAAGCACGGCTTGTCTCTAAGGGTTTCACACAACGCCCCGGGATAGATTACTTTGACACTTTTAGCCTTGTTGTTAAACCTTCCACTGTCCGCTTGGTTCTCAGTTTAGCTGTTTCCTCAGGCTGGTCTCTACGCCAACTCGACGTCAATAATGCATTTCTGCATGGTACATTTACCGAGGATGTTTTTATGGCACAACCTCCCGGATTTGAAGATTCTAATTTTCCCACCCATGTTTGCAAACTTAATAAAGTTATTTATGGTCTAAAATGGGGCCCCTTTGCGTGGTACCATGAATTGAAATCTTACATTCCCACGCTCGGTTTTTCTAACTCCACTGTAGACTCGTCGTTGTTTGTTTTTCGCTCTGGTTCGCTCACCACATTACTGCTTGTCTATGTTGATGATATCATTGTTACAGGTAGCGACGTAACTCATATACAACAGGTTATTGATGCTCTTGGTACTCGCTTCTCTATTAAGGATCTTAGACGACTTGCTTATTTTTTGGGTGTTGTAGTACACCATAATTCCGATGGTATTCTTTTGACTCAACAGAAATATATTCTTGATATTTTACACAGGACCAGTATGCAAGACGCCAAAGCTGTTTCCACGCCGTTACCTACTAATGCTATAGCTCTCATGCTGGCTTCGGCTGAACCGCACTCTGCTATCAATCAGTAACGTCAAGTTCTTGGCTCTTTGCAATATCTTTTATTCACATGACCGGACATCTCCTATGCGGTTAATAAATTGTCCCAATATCTGCATGCACCAACAGTTAATCATTGGTCCTCGGTCAAGCGTCTTCTCCGTTATCTTGCTGGCACTATCACCTTGGGCTTACAGTTTTTTGCCTCATTGTCACGTGATCTTCATTCTTTTTCTGACGTCGACTAAGGTGGAAACAAAGAAGATTATTCGTCTACCAGCGGGTATCTTGTTTTCTTGGGCCGCAATCTCGTCTCTTGGAGCTCCAAGAAACAATCTTCCATTGCACGTTCTTCCATTGAAGCAGAGTACACTGCTGTTGCAGCCACCACTGCTGAACTCAACTGGCTCACTTTTGTTCTTCAGGACCTTGGCTTCTCTTCGACCATCACGCCCGTTATATTCTGTGACAATGTGGGTGCCACTCAACTTTCTGCCAATCCTTTCTTCCACTCTCGCATGAAACACATTGCCATCAACTACCATTTTATCCGGGACCAAGTTCAAAAAGGTCTAGTTCGTGTGTCACGCCTTTTGAGTCCCGATCAACTTACCGATGCCCTTACCAAGCCGTTGCCGTGCTCACCCTTCCAACAATTCAAATTCAAGCTTGGCCTCCACTCCGCTGTCCAACTTGAGGGGGAGTAATAGGGGATATTGTATACTTGACCACATTTATTGTAATTATTCTATTACATTTATTGCAATTATTCTGTACACACGTGGGAAATGTTACTTACCATATCTAGGTGATTCTTGATGAAATACAGGAAGTAATCAAGAATGAATTAGGAAGAAGAAGAAACAGAAAGTTGAATCCATTAGAATGAAGAAGAAAGTACAGCATTCTACACTTGTATATCAGAATAGTATAATGGCTTATCTACTCTAGCTAATTGCACAATGATGTCTTATATACTTGACATGTGGCAGTTACAAGATGACTTAACTTCCCTAACAACCTTCTAATTAACTCTATACAGCATAAGCAATTTCATCTTTCAATGGATGCTGTAACACCCCCTCTCAAGATGGAATTACTTTGCCTTGTAAATGTTACATAAAGGGTAGTAGGATAGTAAATTCTGAAAGGTGTTCTTGTCTAAACATTTTGTAAACGGATCTGCCAGTTGCAGGTGTGTAGAAATATGTAGAGGCTTCAACAATCCAGATTGATATCTATCCTTTACGACATGGCAATCAATTCCTATGTGCTCTGGTCTTTCATGGAATATAGGGTTCTCCACAATGTGTAGAGCACTTTTGCTGTCACAAAACATAGGTATAGGCCTTTCTTGTCTTATGTTGAATTCTTCCAGTAAATATGTCAGCCATTGCAGCTCACATGAGGCCATGGCCATGGCTCTATATTCTGACTCAGAAGAGCTTCTAGAGGCTGTTGATTGCTTTTTGGACCTCCAACTTATCAATGATTCTCCCAAGAATACTGAAAAACCAGAGATAGACCTTCTAGTATCTTCACAACCTGCCCAATCTGCATCCACATAAGCTTTTAGTTCTAAGTTCCCTTGAGCAGAAAACAAGATTCCTTGTCCAGGTGCATTCTTCAAATATTTTAGCAGTCTGTGTGCAGCTTTGAGTTGCAACTCTGCAGGTGAATCAAGAAATTGACTTAACTGCTGAGTAGCCAAAGTGATATCAGGCCTTGTTATATACCAAGGTATAGTAGTTTTCCTACTAGGCTTCTATAATAACTGTTGGATTCTAATTTTGGAGAATCCTTGCTGTGTAATTTTTGAGTTGTGTCCATAAGAGTTTGTACTGGTTTACAATCTGTATAACCATAGTCCTCCAAGAGCTCTAGACAGTATTTCCTTTGTGACAGAACTATTCCATCCTATGACCTAGTCACTTCCAGTCGTAGAAAGTATTCGAGGTCACCATCTTTAATGCAACATTTTGCATTCAGAAAACCTTTCAGTTCTTTTATCTGTTTTATATTTGGACATGTAATCAACACATCATCAACATACATTAAGAGGGCAATGAAATCATCATCTTGACCTTTGACAAACAGGCTATAATCCTGTTTTGATTGCCTAAACCCTCTCTCAAGAAAAGCTTGATTTAACTTTATGTTCCATTGCCTACTAGCTTGCTTCAAACCATAGAGGGACTTCTTTAACCTGCAAACATGTCCAAGAGGAGCAGTACAGCCTTCAGAAACAGTCATGTAAACTTCTTCAGTGAGATCACCATGCAAAAATGCATTATTTACATACAATTGTTGCAAATTCCAACCTTTAGCAGCTGCTACAGCAAGTAGTGTTCTGACATATGTGAGCTTGGCTACAGGTGAGAAAGTATCTAGATAGTCCAACCCTAATTGTTGTGTGTACCCCTTAGCCACAAGTCTAGCCTTGAATCTTTCCACTGATCCATCTGCATGCCTTTTGATTCTATATACCCATTTGCAACCAATAGGTGTCTTATCTTTGGGTAAAAAGGAACAATTTCCCATGTTCCAGTTCTTTGCAAGGCATCAATATCATCTTGCATTTCTTTCCTCCATCCTTTATCTTTAACAGCTTCATTGTAGTACCTAGGTTCAGTCAAGACATATGTACTTAAAACATAGTTTTTGTGAGTGTTGAATAAATGAGATAGAGAATCAACATTCTGTATACTGTGAAGTGAGGTTCTTATCTTTGACTGATGACAAACATAGTCATTCAGATAAGAAGGTGCACCTCTGGATCTAGAAGATTTTCTGGTCATAGTGACACTGTCTTGACTCACTACAGGATTCTGAGGTATAGCAACCTGTGGTTCTAACTCATTTACAAAACCCTGTTCAATTGAATCATGTGTCTGACCTTCTAAATCAAGTGCCTCAGAATGTTGTTCTTCTAATTGTTCTTTCATAAAGGGTAATGGGAGAGTAAAGTTGTCAGTATCACCTGATTGTTGAGTATAAGGGAATATTAACTCATGAAAAGTGACATCTCTACTTATGAAAATTTGCCGCCATCAGTATGTAGGTTAAAAGCATAGGCCAAACAACCAAATACTCTAATGTTCTTATAGGTTGGCACATAACCGAAAAACATCTCATGAGGAGTTTTTTCATTTAACAAAGGGGTAGGCAGGACATTTATCAAATTTACAGCATGAATAACACAATAAGTCCAATACACAACATGAATACCATATTGAAATTTCAAACTTCTAGCTACAGACAATATGTGCTGGTGCTTCCTTTCCACAACTCCATTTTGCTGTTGAGTGTGTACTACAGTATTTTGGTGCACAATACCTTTAAAAGCATAAAATTCAGAAAGAACAAACTCAAGACCATTATCAGTCCTCAAAACCTTAACCCTTTTATTGAATTGTGTTTCAACCATGTTACAAAATTTTTGAACAAGGCCTCTCACTTCTGACTTAGATTTGAGCATATATACCCAAGTATATCTCCTGAAATCATCTACTACTGTGAGAAAATATCTGTGCCCATGCACACATGTGACCCTATATGGACCCCAGATGTCCATATGCACACGATCAAAACAATGTACAAAAGTGGATTGACTTAAAGGAAAAACAAGTCTTTTTTGTTTTGCAAGAGGACATATATGACACACAGCTCCAGTGTCTGTTTTGATATCTTTATTATGTTGATATAAGACCTGCAACCTCTTGTTAGAAGCATGACCAAGTCTATAGTGCCAAAGTAAGTCAGATTTCTCAACACAACTAGCAACTTCACACACAGAAACAACAACAGAATGACAAGCTTTATCTGCTTTAAGAATGTACAGGCCATTAACAAGTTCAACTGAACCAATCTTCTTCAAACTGAGCATGTCCTGAATAATACAAGAATCCAGATAAAACTTAATGTTATAAGATCTAGTTCTTATCAACTTACTGATGGAAATGAGATAAAAATTGAATTTAGGAACACAAAGCACATGATCAAGAATCAGATCCTGGTTAACCCTAACTTGGCCAATATGAGAAATTTGAGCATTTTTACCGTTTGGAAAACTTACAGTCATGTTTTTAACAGGCTTACAAGAACTAAACAAAGCACTATTAAATATGATATGATTTGTAGCTCCAGAATCCACTATCCAACAGTATAGTTTAGAGATACCTAACCCTTTACCAGTATGGAAGTTTGTAGTTAAAGCCATAGAATTAGCACTATGAAGACCAGATCCTGAACTTTGATTAGCTCTCAGCAGACTCAAAATTTGCTGATATTGCTCTTGTATTGTATTAACTTTGGCAGTAGAGTTCATGTCTTCTTGGTCATCCTGTCCCCAAGATTCAGATCCAACGCAATTTGCAGAAGACCTACCTCTTCCCCTGCCTCTAAAATTAGGGGGTACCCATGTTTCTTGTAGCAACGATCAATAGTGTGCCCCATCATCCCACAATGTGCACATTGAGGTTTCTTGCTGCCATTATTGTAATTCTTCCTATTATTATTACTCTGATTCTGGACAGCAAGAATTGCCTTGTGTTCTATCTCAGTAGATCCAAAAATTGCAGCATATTCCACAATCTTGGCACCATTAGATGAACCATAATGTTGTTGCTTCCCTTGCTTGACAGTGATGTAAGTCAACTTGATGATAATTTTCACGATGTTTTATCCTCATTTCTCATGCATTTATTGATGTTTTATATCAATTCAAGTCATTATTTTCTTAGTTTCATCCAAATGTGTAGATAGTAATTATTATATAAAATATTATATTTTGATAGGTTTTGTACCGGTTTTAGTAACCGGAGCGTCGTGTCGGGTTTACGCTTGGTATTTTTGTGTTGTATTGCAGGATTATAGGTTAACCAAGACCCCGAGTGACGCCAGGTGTTGATCATATAAACGTATTTTGAGGACTAGAAGAGTATGCCGGGATCATTTGTCAATAGTGTTTCTACCAAAGCACATCTTCAACGGACATTTGATCCCACTTAGAGGCATTTTCTGGAGAAGACTCCTTCATGAGAGTTGTAGATCAAGAAACGAGCTTTCCAACGCATCTTGAATCGCATCAATTGGAGCTCTACAACTCAAGTTATGGTGATTTTACTGAACTGTTGTAAACAGTTGGCACACGCCACTTATAGTGGTGTACGTCAAAACGTCACTGTAGCTATACAGAGAGTTTCTCTTCACAATTGGTGCACGCAAAACCTATAATCGTGCACGCCAAGTGTCACAGAAACATATTTTTCAGCTTTTAAACTCCTTTTTGGATCATTTTATCTATATCCACCAATTCCATCTTCTTCCCCAACACCACCAAAACTTGAAGACACTCTTCAAGGGCTCTTCTAGCCCTTAGCAATTGTTTAGTCATAATTTCTTGTTGTAATCATTGAATAATCCATACTTTGATATTTTGAAGTTGATTTGTGGGAGAAAAATCATATCTTTTGATGAATATCTTCTATTGAAAAATCTTTGAAGTTGAATGCAGTCATCCTCCTTGAGGTGCTAGCTATCTTAGTTTTGGTAACTTCTTTCCTTACAAGATTTAATTTCATAGTTATGAAACCCCTAAGTGACATTTGTGGTTTCATATCCATGGAAGGCTAAGCTTTTGCTAGCCACGTTAATGTTTTTGTGATAGTTTTTATCTCTATTGGTTGATTGAGAATGTTAGTTCATATATTTCATAGTTTCATGTGTTGTTGTTATCTTTTCCTATTTTCATTGTATTTCTTGTTTGTGTTGGATTGATACCTAACACTTGCACACACACACACTTAGTTGAGACCGAAAAGGGATGCTTGGTGTGGGAGAAGGGATAGGAAAACCGGAAGGTAAAATCGACCTTAAGTGGAACTCGATTTCTTATCTAGGGGTTATTGTTCATTCATTGCATTCAAGTTCGCATCATGTTGAATCATTAGGTCTAGGACACTTAGACCAAGGAGGAGACATAGAGTAGTTTCATTCACTCGTATGAGGGGAAGCTACTTGCTTAGGAATGCACCGGTTCACACACTTGAACACTAATGGAAGGTTGGTAGGTAGTTCATTCCCATGATACTAGTAGAGATTGGCTTGATCATTGCATTGTCTTGGCTAGGCTTTTTATAATTTTATCACCCTTTGTAGTAGTAGAGTAGATTCTTAGATATATTTACTTTCTTGTTAATTTGCGACTTAGATCAAGATAATAATAGCTTTTCGGTGTTTGACCTCACAATCCCTGTGGGATACAACCTTGACCACTTACTAGACTACAATTGACCCGGTACACTGCCGGTGAGATTGGACACCTAGAAAAGTTCGATCAGACAGCCATAAAAAGATAGCCTTAATGGAAGGTAAAGGATCCAACATCAACACTTGTGATTTAATGGCAGAATATTCCCCATTCAAGCCCTTTAAGAATCTAATAACATATTGTTTCTCTATGTAAGCTTGGAACCACTTTTTTCCACAATCACATTCCGGTGGTACAATCAAGATAACCAACTAATCCCATAAAACCTTCAATTTCGTAAAATATTGGGAAACAGAGAGATTGCCTTGCTTAGTATTCTGTATCAGCTCCATCATATCGGATAAAGTATAAGTGGCTCCTCCTCCAAATCTATCTACAAGATCGTCCCACATATCCTTGGCTACAAGAAGCAATGCTTTGAGCTATATCTCTTGATACCGAATTCACCAGCCAAGCTTTCACTATACTATTACATTGACGCCAAGCAGAATAGTGATTATCACTTGGAGCAAGAACAGGGATGGTACCATCCACAAAACCTATTTTATTTTTCGAAGATAAAGATGTTGTCATAGAAATCTTCTAGCTGTGATAGTTATTATCATTAAGAAGCGGCTGAACCAAAATTAGAGTTGGATTTTCATTTGGATGTACCATCAAATCAGCCGGAATTGCAGTTCCCTGAACTTCCATCTTCAAGCAGCAAGTAAATCTTCCAAGAATCGGAAGAGAGGAAATAAAACTTCAAGAATTAAAGTCGGAAAAACGCAGAACAGAAGCTCTATAGCTTTGATACCGTTATGAAATACAGGAAGTAATCAAGAATGAATTAGGAAGAAGAAGAAACAGAAAGTTGAATCCATTAGAATGAAGAGGAAAGTACAGTATTCTACGCTTGTATATCAGAATAGTATAATGGCTTTATCTACTCTAGCTAATTGCACACTGATGTCTTATATATTTGACATGTGGCAGTTACAAGATGACTTAACTTCACTAAAAACCTTATAACTAACTCTATACAGCATAAGCAATTTCATCTTGCAATTGATGCTGTAACAATTCTAGGAGATTCGTTTGTAACTTTGTAATACTGTAAATCTTCCAAAGTAATGCAGTCAATTATTTTACCATATCAACAATGACCACTAATGAGCTTGTTGGATCTTTGCAAGCTCGTGAAGAAAGATTGAAGACACTGTTTCAAGCATCGGGCGGTAGAAAATGCTTTGGAAATAAAAGTATCTTTGAGAGAGAGACACATATATATAAAAGAGGCAAATTATGGCACATTTGAAAGAGGCTAATTAAGATCGTGAAAGACTTCATGGAGAAAGCCGAGGTCGAGGGTGTGGTTTTGGAAGAGGTGGACACGAGGTGACAAACATTCCTCATCAAGTAATAATGAAACTTCAAACATGGAAGGAAGAAGTCGTGAACGAGGTAAATGTTCAAGTGGGAAAAAGGTTACATTAATTGCCAAATCAATCAAAGGTAGATCGAACAATTGTCAAATATTGAATATTCTATGCTATACTTTTCATTGTATTTGGTCATTTCGCTTGGGAATGGGAATATATATGTAGAAATAATAATGTGAAGAAGCTAGACAAATAATCTTGTGAAGAGCAACTACGTACGAAAATGAAGATGATCAAAAGGATACTGATGAGAGCATAATTAACGGTATGGTATCTTAAACTTGGACGCAACTCAAGCCAAGTAATCATATTTATGAATTTAATTTGTGCAGCTTAATTGAAACCGTCACTGGTGATATAATCACATTAGAGCAATTATAATGGTTTTTAAATAGATAGATGCCATTTAAAGCCACCAAGTCAAATGTGTAGCTTTGGATAGAGTCTATAGCTTGAAAATAGATTTGAATTCTTTTGACTCCTTCTAGATGTATATGAGTCTAAAAATAGATGTCAGTCTAGACTTATTTTATTGGCATTATTTGATTTTTTTTTCCTTTTACGGAGTATAATTCAATTTTTTTCGCTCACTTTTCAGTTTTACGTGTTATCTACACTAACAAACCAAAAAATAAAAATAAAAAATAACAACAAACGTTAATGTCAGCCGCCATGAGTTTTTTTTTTATTTTTATTTTTTTTTATTTTTAATTTTATCTATTAAATTTAGATATGTGCCACTACGATGATCGACTCGATTTAATTTCTTAAAGACATCTATTTGATGGCCCCCACAATAAAATAGACTTCATTATATGTGATGATCGTTACTATTGCTCTAAGTAACGCTTCAACTTTCAAGTGAAGGAAAAATGTATGATTTTGATTGGTATAAATGATTGAAGCCGTCAACTTATTACTAATTACTCCTTCCGTTCCTAATTATATGTCGTGTTTGAGAAAAAAAACACATTGATTAAGAAAATGAGTATTCCAAAAAAAAAAATCTTGAAAAATATAGCGGTGTAATAAATATGAAAGTTTGATTGGTTGAATGAGTCTATATAGAAAGTTTTTTTTTTTTTTTTGTTGATGAAAATAAGCATAGAAAGTTGAAAAGTAGTATTGAAAAGCGAAAAACGTATTAAAATATGTATTGAAAATGTAACTACGATATATAAAAAGGAAAATTTGATTTTGACAACTGCGACATATACAACGAAGATTTAATATAAAGTTTTGGTTGACACTCAAATTCGTGTGGTAATGTACGTATAGAACATTGAAAATACATTAATATTTGCTTAATTAGAGGAATTTCACTTTGAAAACATATGGTTATTATACTTCTTTTGGTGTTACATATCACCTTAATCATGAAAAAATATGGTCATTTGCATGAATCAAATTCAAAAGATAACTAATAGGTCATTATGAATGTTCTTGTAGCTAGCATATTATTACTTATATATAGTGTTTTACAAAAATAATGTATCAGTTCAACTAAATTTAATTAGCCCAAAATTTAAAAAGACAAACCCCCTTTAAATAAAAGTACTACAGTAATTATATTTGTTTTGTAATTTTTTTAAGGACTTTTTTGTTTTTTTTTTGTTAGTACTATATGGATCACAAAAAAACCTTTTATGAAACTTAAGATTTTCGGCACTATATGATCCGGCCCATCTTATATTTAAAAGTAGAAAATATTATCTTGGCAAAATCTGGTAATTAAAAAGCTAGTTGATGGAGCTGTTGTAATGATTAAACAAATAAAAACCTCTTTTAATTTCACCAATCAATTTCATTCCCTGTCGAGTTTAAGTTCATCTTCTTCGTCGTCGTCGTCTTCTTCTTCTTCCCTTTATTTAAAAAATAATAATAACATACATACAGCTTCTTCTTCAATTCACAGATCAACATAAACAAAGAAAAACATTCATTGAGGCAATTAATCAAACAGAAATATATATAATTAAAAGGCAAATGAAGAACCTGGAATCAGTGGAGTATTCAAAGAGCTTTCCTTTGCTAGAGAAGACAATCAAAGCAACTTCAGCATCACAAAGCACAGAGATCTCATGTGCTTTCTTCAGCAATCCATTCCTTCTTTTAGAAAAAGTCACCTGCCTGCTTATTTTGTTCTCTATTCTTCTCAACTGAACCCTTCCTCTTCCCATTTTTTTTTTCTTTCTGTTTACTGTTTTTGCTACCTAATTAAGCTCCCAGCTGGATCTCTGGATCGATCTATCAAAATCAAAAAAACCCTAGTAAATGATTCTAACTTGTTTCAAAATCAACTAGTATATGATTCAATTCGTAAAGATGAAAAGGATGACCATTGAGAATATATATATATATATATATATAGATGCTTTTTTTATTTCACGATTTATGAAAATATGGTTCTTACTACTTTGGTAATCCTTTTTTGGGAGGTGTAATATATATATAATAAATATATATAAGAGGTATAGCTAGTGCAATCACAGAGGAGGGGGAGGGGGGAGGGGGGAGGGGGTTTGTATGGATATGGATGGTTAGGAATAGAATAAATAGAAAAGAGATAGAGAGAGAAAGAAACCATTTGTGGTAAAGATCAATTCAAAACTATGGTGGTATACTTAGTTGTGTTGTCGAGTTGCCATTGGTGGAAAGTACTATGAATTTAACGTTTGTGTTTATTCTTATTATTATTACTACAGTAGTACAAGTAAAACCACCACCCCCCCCCCCCCCCCCCTAGCAGCTGGATACATTGCCCGGAGGATGGACTTTACTGTTACCGGTTACCCTTCACTCGGCCGTCCTTTCTTCCCCGACACAATAAACTATGGTAATAATAATAAAAATAACATAATTTCAAAAAAAAAAAAAAAAACAAAAAAACAAAAACAAAAACAAGAACAATATCAATACCGGGATAATATAAAACATCTGGATGAGCGTCATGTCGTAAACTGACGATAACTTGTTGAATATTATAACGTATCGAAAGCGTGTCGGTCACATATCATACTGAAAAAGTATCTAACACTGCACACGGCATTCATATTAAATAGAATAGAGTGTATATAGGCGGTAAAGTTTATCCGTGATACATCTCATTGTTACGTTTAAAACAAAATGGTTAATTATATGATGAACAAAATGTGAAAATGAACTTATACCCGGTGTGAGAGTGACAAAAGTCTCAAATCTAGATATAGTAATACTTCTCCATCTTTTTTTACAAACTCACGAAATCACCAAAACCAAACAAGATTGTCTTTCTTTCGTTGCTCGGCATGGCAGTTTCCGGCTTTAGACCGGTGTTGATCTGAAATTTGTCTGGCTATTTTCCAGTGTTGGTCCGGCGTAATTTGTTTTGTTTGTTGTTGTGTTAATGAAATTCCTTCGTTTCCGGTAAAAATAAAAATAAAACCAAACAAGATTGTCTTTGGTAATGATCCCTGAACATGAATATTATATGTCTCTTGATAATTGTATATTTGAATTAGTCTCCTTCCCGAGCAAGAGCATCAACCATCTTTAAGTTGTCACTTTCCAAAATTGACACTACCGTCGAATTTACTGAAACATAATTTAGTTAATTATTGTGAAGAGGAATGTTTTGCTCAACTTGCTTTGATATCGATCACTTTATTATAAATCAAACTCCGAGCTATATACAGCCCTTAACAAGAATAACACAAATAAAATATAAAATATACAATATAAAATATAAAATATAATATCGGAACAATGTATCAAATTTACGTAGTTCGATCAATCTAACCTACATTCACATATAAAAGAAAACAATATCGTTATAACGGATAATACAATAGAAAATTTTCCTGATACCAAAGAAGACAAAAATCAAAACAATAGACAATGAGAGTTTAACTTTGATATATATATTTAACTCTAAAAAAAACAAAAAAAAAACATTGATATATATATGTGTGTGTGTGTCACATTTTAACCTTTAAAGACATCTAGTCGGTTTAGTCGGTGTGAGTGCATGAATAATAGTATGTCGATCTATGTTTATTATCAAAAATGGTACAAATATATCTTTTATATGACACAAGAAAGTTATGTACTGTCATTTGAAGTCATTAATATCGGGTAATTTTTCCATAGTTACTTCATTTACATCATAGACACACGTGGATGATTCTGGACTACAATTTGAATTTAAATTAAAATTAAAGTTCATCCATATATTTTATTTCTTAAATTGACTCACAATAAAATAAAAAAAAATTCATTAAAAAGGGTGGAACCTATTGATTAAAGTTAAATTTCATTTATTGATCAGGCCCCCCTAAATGGTTATATGGACGTGTCACAAGAATGTGCATGTCCTTTTGGACAATTGAACATTGTTTGAATCTAATAAACTTGTTTTTAAATTATGAAGCAATTTTACGATGGTTTAGGATCTAATTAAAAAAAGAAATCTACAAATACATTATAACCCAATAACTAAAAAAAATGTAGACTTTCAAAACAAAAACAAAAAAAATGTAGTTTGATCATTCTAAAATTGGTTTAATGTTTATTACCGGTCAATAACAAATAGTTATTTGACGTGTAAGTTCAATGTAATACTACTAATAATGATCCGATGAGCAATGCTTTTGGGTCATTTTAAAAATGTGCGTCTCATCTCAACAACAACAACAAAAAAAAAAAAAAAAAAAAAAAAAAAAAGTGCGTCACATAAGAGGTATTTTATACTATCAAGATAAAATTTTCGTTTATTACATCTTCTTATTCTATTTCTAATTTATTATATATTTGACATTTTTTTTTAATTTTAGAACATTGGATACTTGAGATTTTATAAACTAAAATTTATGACATCAATCAACTTTGAATAATTCTAGAAACATAAACAAACATTCATCATTTAGATGGGTACGTAGTAGTGGCGGATCTAGAAATATATTTTAGAGGGATCCGTAAATTTCTTTCTAAGTAAAATAAAATTTTTACGGGGTTCGAAATATTTTTTTATAGATAAAATATAGAGTTTTTATTTTTTTAACGGGATTCGTGGACCCTATTATGTTATACATACATCCGCCTCTGGTACGTACGATTCAGAATTTTGCAATGAAGATTTACCTCAAAATAAAAATAAAAACTAGGGAAGATGCACATAAGAATAAAATATCTTTTTTTATGTTTGGTACGCAACAAATATGTCCGAAACAAGAATCACCTCTCACAGGGACCCGGGTCCTCTGCCGTGATGGGGATGCCGTATGACGATGGTCGGCTTCTCCAAGGCCACGTGTCATAAATTCAGAAGTTGTATTTAAGTGAAGTGCAGATGACTTCCGACCAGAGGTCGAGAGTCCGACCATTGTTCACCGTAAATCCTACGAGGTGAGTCACCTCCTGACCGCCGCAGGTCGGCTCGGTGTGTAAAGCATGCGCAGAGCGTGGCTATAGAGGCTCGGCCAAAACGCCCGAGCGTTCAATCAGTTATACGCACGTTTCCATAATCTAGGGATAAACGTGAGGAAAGAATCCAGCCTCATTAAGGCTCTAATTCAATATTAAACATAAAGGAGATATTATCTCCTAATAATCAGGGATTCATATGAATCTCATTTAATACAAAATAACCGAATCCTTGAAGGATACGGCAGGATTAGGGTTAAAACTTCCTATATAAACCCCTTGAAATAACTACGGCCGGCTTGATTCCAATCGAAGCCATTGGATACATAGGCAGCTTGAGAATAACTCAAGTTCAGTCATAATACCACAAAAACCACCCCCTCTTTTGGTGTTTGCCGGTGACCGGAGAGCTACCATTAGATCAATCGGCCCGAAGATAATTATTGGTGAAATCCGACTTCTTCATTGGCGCTAGAAGAAGGGTCTTCTACTGGTAGTTTTAGCAAGGTTCACCGTCACAGTCATCATGCCGCCAAAAATACAAGAAAGAAGACGCAAGACGCAGCCACCCAAGGTGGTGGATCAACCTTGGCAGAAAAAGAGGTTGAAGGACAAAACGTTGGTGGAGAAAAAGGGACGATGGCAGCACAGCCATCGCAGGAGGAACCTCTTCCATCCAGCGCAGCAGGCCTTGGTAGAGGCCCTATAAACCCTCAATACGACAACCTTCAAAACTATACTGAATAATGCGTTCAAAGTCCGGAGGGAGGAGACCACCGGAGAAACAAACACCAGGGAAAACCCGCTCGGCCACGAGCGCGACAAGGCTCCCCACCCCTCGCAAAAAGAACATGAAGAAACCATATCTTCCAACTCCAACCCTGGGAGACGAGAGGGCTCACGTGTAAGTCACTAACGTCGATATTACTAACAAGAATACTAGGTACATCGTAGTATAGTAAATGCGAGTCAAGGTCGATCCCACAGAGACAATGCAGCTATAAGTATAAACGATTCTAACCTAATTAAGAAGCAACATAGAGGCGGTCATGGACCAACAATAAACAATAAGAAAACAAACTTGGTATTCCTCCCCCTCTTCTCACCGATCTACTAACTTGGATTAGTTAATCGTTATGTTTACTTCCCCACATAATTTCCATAAATTAATCGTGAGCTTAGTTTTAATTATCATTATCAGCTACGGGTGCAACTCCTACTCCTATCTACTCAGACAATGGTAGTAGACAATCTATATGTAAGCTACCCTCCTTAATTGGTCCGTAATAGCACATACGCATAAAGAACTAGAATTGCCGATATCGAGCACTAACTCATACCGCTAACCCGCCTAGACAGCCGTCGACATTGATCAGCACAATCCTAGGGTCCATTCAAGACTATGTCTAAACTTAGCACTTCACTATTCGTATTTCATGCCAGTTTATGATTATAATAACCAGATTGGCCAGATCCGACCTACTGTTAATTAAACCTGTCGATCAACGTAGCTGTAGTGAATCCCAGTTTTAGGTTTTCTAAATTATGCCCCGGTAAACCGGTATAGACCGCCGGGTTACCGGGGTCAACTTTTCCTATTCCTGGATCTACATTGCTCAATTACGATTAAAATAAGTAAATTATGGGGTCTTTAAACATGCAGATTAACTAAAACACATAAATACGAATAGATCTACCATATTGAAGACATAAAGGAACGTTCAAAGCTTCATACCTTCAAAGATGGAGATCTAGCTCGATCTACTCAAGCTAGAGATGGTAGAGAAAGGGAGGAAACCAGAAATAACTCCTTAGATGCTTGGAATAACTTTATTTCATCCAAATTGTATTATGTATACGAATATAATTGAGTGCTTATGAAAACTTCAGTATATGCGGCCTTATATAGATACAATGACCGGCTTATGACTCTCTAAAACCCTAACCGACCTAGATAATCTGGCAAAATCAGTTTCGTGTCCAACAAGTCCTCGGTTTACCGGACCTAGCCCACAGTAAACCGGGCCGAATTTTCTCCTTTTTCTTCAACAGGCTTCTTCTTGGACTTCAATCACTTGGCCCAATATACTTCTTTTAGTCCAGATCCATTCTTTAATGCTCCAGATTCGGTACATCCTATAAAACACGCAAAACGAGACAAAACAGTACCAAATCTTCGGGAAAATAACATAGATGCAGAATTACAATCCTGGAAACACTCACATAGCATTTAACATATATTCCACCTAATAACGAGTCTATCTATCCTCTCTTGAGCAGAATTCAGGGTGAATAAAGGTATATTTTTGGTACCATTTAGAGCGTTATCAGAGAGGTCAGAGAACAGGCTAGAGATGCAGCTCGGGCAGAACTGGACGCTATCTTGGGTAAGACCCTATTTTTCGTTTGAATCCCCCTTTACCGAGCAGGTAGAAGTTTATCCCAGGCCTCCTAGGTTTAAAATGCCCAAGATAAATCCTTATGACGGGTCAAAGGACCCCAACAATCATATGCATCAATACTTGACGCATATGACCTTGTATAACGCTGCTTACCAGATGAAGTGCAAGGCATTTCCCGTTTTGCTCACTGGTCGGGCTCGGGAGTGGTTCAGGAAGCTGCCCCTCAAGTCCATAAATGACTTCGCCACCCTGGCAAAGAAGTTCATGCACGCATTTATCACCGCACGACCGTTCCAGAGGAATGCCACGCACTTGCTTACCCTGAAGCAAAAGTCAGAAGAATGTGTGTTACAGTATTTAAAAAGGTTCAATAAAGAGTCACGTCAAGTCCAGGGGACTGACGAGCACTTGATAGTCACCTCCTTTATAGCAGGATTGCTTGAGGATCGGCTGTATGCTAAGTTAACAGCAATCCCCCACTAGCTATGGAAGATTGTGTGGAAACGGTTTTTAAACACTGCCAGGGAGAGGAAGCTAATATGCTAAAGAGAGAGCAAGAAAGAGGGGAACCCAAGAAGGGAAGGCCGGAACGACAACCCGACAGAGGGCGGAAGCAGGTCTGGGACAGAATCACCACCCCGATCACTGACAGGCTTAGTGAAAAGGGCGCTCTGCAGGACAGAGACTTAGTTACTTTTAATAGATCACGCGAGCAGGTGCTCGCCCTGATGAAAGTTAAGGAATAGCATGAACACCACCACCTTTGAAGGGGCCAATAGAGAAAAGGGACCAAACAAAGTTTTGCAAGTACCACAAGGATATTGGGCATGACTCAGAGAACTGTCGGGAACTGATCAGGGACATAGATGATGCAGCTCTGGAAGGAAAGATCAATGAAGCGATAGACCGCACGTGGAACCCTAACCTAAGAGGTCGGAGGGAGTATAAGAGGCGCAACTACTCTCAGGGAAATGATGGTCGAGCGGACCCAAAACGGAGGAGAGATCATTCTCCTGATCCCGATGGCCAGTTGGACAATAGGCCTATCAACACTATCTACACAATTTCAGGTAGTCCGGCAGGCTTCAAACCGTTCGGAGAAAGCAGTAGTAGCAAGAAGCAACAGCCTGAAACAAGCAAGAAGCAAAGACTATTTGGGGAGGTAATATATGGACCCAGGGATTACCTTCCTCTGGTCCCTAACAATGAGGGACTTGTAATTGAGTTGGTGATTAATAAGCACGTAGTAAAACGGGTTTGTGTGGACACAGAGAGTGCAGTGAATGTTCTGTACCTATCGGTGTGCCAAGCCATGAAGATTTGAGATTCCGAGCTGACCCCAGTTTTAGCTCCGTTATTTGGTTTTGCAGGGCCTCCGGTCCATCCGGTGGGAATGATCATATTACCTACAACTTTTGGGCAGGGGTCGAAGAGCAGGACTCTTATGGTCGATTACGTAGTGGTACGGTCGGTTTCCGGATATAATGTCATACTAGTAAGACCCGCCCTTATAGATCTCTGGATAGTCATCTCTCCCGCACATGTAAGTATGAAATTCCCTACTGTGGAGGGAGCAGCAAAATTCAAGGGAGATATGGAAACAGCAAGAAGCTGTTATACGGCCACAATCAACCAAAAGATGATGGTACAACAAGTTCTTATTGAAGAATTGATCCCGGAAGAAGAAGATAGATGGTTAACAGAAGATGAAGTGAAGCAAGAGAAGCTATGGGAGGAGCAAGATAAATTGACAGTCGGGGTCGGGTCAGCAGTCCCCGAACCTCATAGGCAGGATCTGGTTAATTTATTAAAGGAATTTATGGATGTTTTCGCGTGGAGTACCGCGGACATGCCCGGTTTTTCTCCTGACCTGGCACTACACCGACTAAACGTTGACCCGACCAGAAGACCTGTTCGGCAGAAGAGGCGACACTTCGCTCAGGAAAGGGTGGAGGCCATACAGAAAGAAGTAACTAAGTTACGGCAAGCGGGTATAATAAAGGAGGTGGTATACCCTGAGTGGTTGGCCAACCCTGTTCTGGTGAAGAAACCAGACGGATCATGGCGCATGTGTGTGGATTTTACTGATTTGAATAAGGCTTGTCCAAAGGACTGCTATCCGCTCCCAAAGATAGACAAGTTAGTGGATTCCACGGTTGGATTCGAGGTCTTTGCCTTTTTGGACGCGTATAAGGGATACTGCCAGATCGCGATGGCTCTAGAGGACATGGAAAAAACATCATTTATCATGGAAAGAGGAACTTACTGTTATATTACCATTCCGTTCGGGCTTAAGAACGCAGGGGCTACCTACTAGAGAGCAGTTAACTATATATTTGAAGAACAGATAGAAAGGTGCATGGAAGTGTACGTAGATGACGTACTAATCAAGAGCAGGTCTCTCGAGAAGTAAGTTAAAGATGTTAGAGAAGTTTTTGAAGTACTAAGGGAAACACAAATAAGACTCAACCCCAAGAAGTGCACGTTTGGGGTCAGATCAAGAAAGTTCTTGGGGTATAAAGAAGGTATAAAGGCAAACCCAGAAAAGGACGAGGCCATACAAAGCATGGCACCACCCAAAAATATCAAGGAAGTACAAAGGTTGACAAGGCGTATGGCTGACCTAAATAGATTCCTCTCACGGTCGGCACAACGTGCTCTGCCGTTCTTTAAAATCCCGAGGCAAGAAAATCCATTCGACTGGAATGAGGAGTGTCAGAAGGCATTTGAGGAGTTGAAGATCTACCCTACCACCTTGCCTGTTCTTACCGCTCCAAAGGCTGAAGAAACTTTGTATTTATACTTGTCAGGATGCCAAGAAGCACTGAGCGTTATCCTGGTAAGTGACCAAGACAACGTCCAGAGGCTAATTTTCTATGTTAGCAAGGCCCTGCAAGAGCCGGAGGTGAGATACACAAAGAAGGAAAAGTTAGCGCTGATATTGGTCCATGCCTCCAGAAAGCGGAAGCCGTATTTTCAAGCTCACCCCATAGTGGTCACGACAGATCAACCTCTCCGGCAAATACTCGACCGGCCGGAGATGTTAGGCAGATTAACTAAGTGGGTGGTTGAGCTGGCCGCCTATGACTTAGAATTCCGACCAAGAATTTCAATCAAGGCTCAAGCCCTGGCTGACTTCATAGCTGAAGGAATAACAATCACTCTCGAGCAAGAGCAGTCTCACGAGCGGACAGAGTAGTGGAAGTTATACGTGGACGGAGCGTCCAACAATGAAGGAGCCGGGGCAGGTCTTCTGCTCTGTAGCCCAAAGGGAGAAGAATTCCCTTATGCATTGCATTTCGAATTTAAAACTACTAAAAATGAGGCTGAGTACGAAGCGTTAATTACGGGACTCAAACTGGCCGCAAAGCTAGGGGTAAAAAGTTTGCAAGTGTTCAGTGATTCGCAGCTGGTGGTGAATCATGTGAAAGGGGAATACGAAGCAAAAGAGGAAACTATGAAAAAATATCTCTCTATAGTACGAACATTGATGGCAGAATTTGAAGATGTTCAATTGGGGCTGATCCCCCGATCCAAAAATGCACGAGCTGATGCACTTTCTAAACTAGCTTCAAATTTTCTCTCAGACAGAAAGGTGTTGATCGAGCAGATCGCAGAGCGGAGTTATGAGCAGAAAGAGGCCCAACCGATCACTCAACAGGCCACCTGGATGGACCCCGTAGTGGCCTTCATGAAAAACAACCTGGTCCCGACCGACAGATTTCAAGCTTGGAAAATAAGGCTCCAGGCGAGCAGGTACTCACTGTTTAACGATATATATCGAAAATCTTTTATCTCACCGTGGTTGCGTTGTGCTACAAAGGAAGAAAGGAATTACCTTCTTTAGGAGATCCACCTGGGAATTTGTGGAAGTCATATGGGAGCTTGAGCATTGGCTCGGAAGTGTAGACTATTCGGGTATTACTGGCCAAGCATGCAAGCAGATGCCCGAGAAATGGTAATGACTTTCCGGACATGCCAGGTGCATGACAACCTTACCCACCAACCGTCACAACAGCTGATTCCTATAGTATCTCCTTGGCCGTTTGACCAGTGGGGTGGTCGGTCCCTTGCCCCGAGCACCGGGTAACTTAAGATTCCTGGTGGTAGCCATCGACTACTTCACCAAGTGGGTAGAGGCAGAGCCACTAACCACAATCACAGGCAAAGCCATTCAAAAGTTTTTATGGAAGACCATAGTGTGCCGATATGGGATCCCGAAAAGCATCATATCTGAAAACGGCACATAATTTGAAGACAGAACAATCCGAGAATGGTGCGTTGAGCTTGGAATTACACAGCATTTCACTTCGGTCGGCTACCCACAGGCCAATGGCCTGGTAGAGCAAGCCAACAGATAAATCAAGACTGGTCTAAAGAAGTGATAACGCTCTAAATGGTACCAATAATTATAACTTTATTCACCCCGAATTCTGTTCAAGAGAGGATAGATAGGCTCGTTATTATGTGGAATATATGTTAAATGCTATGTGAGTGTTTCCAAGATCGTAATTCTGCATCTGTGTTATTTTCCCGAAGATTTGGTACTGTTTTGTATCATTTTGCGTGTTTTATAGGATGTACCAAATCTGGAGCGTTGGAGAATGGATCTGGACCAAAAGAAGTATATTGGGCCAAGTGATTGAAGCCCAAGAAGAAGCCTGCCGAACAAAAAGAAGAAAAGTCAGCCCGGTTTACCAAGGGCTAGGGCTGGTAAACCGGTGGCTTATTTGACAAGAAATTGATTCTACCGTATTATCTAGGTCGGTTAGGGTTTTAGAGAGTCTTAAGTCGGTCATTGTATCTATATAAGGCCGCAATTACAGATTATTACATAGTTCTTCAATAGTTTTCAATTACATTATACACTTTTGATGAAATAAAGTTATTCCAAGCTTTTGAGGAGTTAATATGGTTTTCTCCCTTTCTCCATCATCTCCAGCTTGAGTAGATCGAGTTAGATCTCAATTGTTGAAGGTATGAAGCTTTGAACGTTCCTTTTTGTCTTCAATATGGTAGATCTGTTTGTATTTATGTGTTTTAGTTAATCTGCATTTTTAAAGACCAAATAATTTACTTATTTTAATTGTAATTGAGCAATGTAGATCTAGGAATAGGAAAAGCTGACCCCGGTAACCTGGAGGCCTATACCGGTTTACCGAGGCATTATTTAGAAAACCTAAAACTAGGATTCACTACAGCTACGTTGATCGACAGGTTTAATTAACAGTAGGTTAGATCTGGCCAATCTGCTTATTGTAATCGTAATCTGGCATGAAATACGAATAGTGAAGTGCTAAGTTTGGACATAGTCTTGAATGGACCCTAGGAATGTGCTGATCAATGTTGAAAGCTGTCTAGGCGGGTTAGCGGTATGAGTTAGCGCTCGATATCGGAATTTCTAGATATTTATGCTTATGGGCTATTACGGACCAATTAAGGAGGGTAGCTTGCGTATAGATTGTCTACTACCATTGTCGGAGTAGGAGTTGCACCCGTAGCTGATAATGATAATTAAAACGAAAGCTCACGATTAATTTAAGGAAATTATGTGGGGAAGTAAACGTAAAGATTAACTAATCCAAGTTAGTAGATCGGTGAGAAGAGGGGAAGAAATACCAAGTTTATTTTATGTTATTGTTGGTCCATGACCGCCTCTATGTTGCTTCTTAATTAGGTTAGAATGGTTTATACTTATAGTTGCATTGTCTCTGTGGGATCGACCTTGACTCGCATTTACTATACTACGATGTACCTAGTATTCTTGCTAGTAATATCGACGTTAGTGACTTACACGTGATCAAGAAACGGTTAGAGGAAGAAGGTGAGAGCTGGGTAGAACAACTGCCTAAGGTGCTCTGGGCATACAGAACGATGCCCAACTCAGCCACATGAGAGACCCCATTTTTATTGGCTTACGGATGCGAAGCAGTCATCCCGGCAGAGATCGGGTTGCCTTCGCCACGAGCAGACCTCTATAACCAAACAGAACAAGAAACAGAGCTAAGGCATCTAAAAGTCAATCTGGAGGAAAATCGTGGCATTGCCTTCATTAGGATGGCAAGGTACAAGCAGAAAATGTCTCAGTACTACAATGCCAGAGTCAGAGACTCGTACTTCAAATTGAGAGATTTGGTCCTTCAAAAGAACGAATTTAGCAGGCACGACCCTCAAGGAAAGTTGCAACCGAATTGGGAAGGCCCCTAGAGAGTCATCAAGGTGCACGGCAAAGGTGCATATCAGCTGGCCGACGCTCAAGGAAAGACCATTCCACGAAGCTGGAACACGGTCAACCTAAAGCGATTTTATGCCTAAGACAGGTTCTAGGTGTCCCGGATTTATCTAATACGAATAAACAAGTAATAAATATTTATAAACCGGTTAACCTCAAGTATAAGGATCGTAGTATAGAGGCTTTGCCGGGTCGATCTTACGGGGAACTAGACGAATGTGAATCCTAGCTTTTGTTTTCAACTAAACTATTGTCACGAAACTAACCTAAACAAAGAACTAACCTAAACAAATATGCATAAAAGTAACTAGACAGAGGAGATTAATCCAATGCTAGGCAAGATTGAAAGCGATAAAAACTAGAGTGCAATTAAAAGTAAACTAATCTAGCAATTCAAGTTTCAAGAGATTTGAATCAAGTTATAACAAACGAACGAACAGTTGATCCACCTATCCTATCAACATTCAGATCCTATTCAGATTATTTTGTGATTCTAATCAAGTTGTGATTTGCCTTATCTAAGTACGACCTCTACAATTTCTTAGATGGTTCTCACTATCAATCTTTATCTTTCGATTTCTGATTAACGCTTTTCAAAACAAAGGTGGAAACTCTAACGTCTCTACAACTAGAAATCTAACCTATTAACTTTCGTTTTATAGATTAAAGATCTACTCTTTTATCATGGTGTTCTAAAGTTAACATGATTTTCATCACATAAAACAAACACAAAAGCAAACATCTTTCGATATAATTCGCAATAAACAATGTAAACATGATAAAAGAAACAACTTGTATTAAAGAACTCACAAAACAATCACGATTCGAATCTGAATAGTTGACGGATAGGCTTCACACCGCTCGTTCAAAAGAGGTCTAGCCTCTTATCATCTTCGTGAGACTTGAAATTGATGAATAAAAAGACATGAAAAGTAGCTAATCTAATCTATGAATCTAATTGCATAAAGCTGGAAGAAAATAGAATAAAAGCAGCCAAAGCCGCTCCACAGGGTTTAGGGTTCGAAATTGTGTGTCTTAGGGTTGATTATGCGCTGCTATATATAGAGAAAATCAAGTCGGTTGCTACAGTACCGCTCCGGACGCTCGTTCATTATCATGGACGCCCGTCCATGAATATTATTTCAACTCGTAATTAATCCGGACGCCCGTCCAGGACCCAGCTCCAGTATTTTGCTCATAACTTCACTTCTAGGGCTCCGAATGAGGTGATTCAACATGCGTTGGAAAGCTATTTCAATCCTCTACAACTTTCATCAAGACAACTTTCCCTGAAACTGCCTACAAGTGTGGACAAAATTCCCATGAAGTGCCTGGTTCCGGTTTCTTCAATGATTCTTCACTTAAACATCTTTCAACTCTTCCATCTTCACGTGATCATCGTTTAAGCTCCTTACTCATCATGCAAACGTACCTAACAACATGATAGAAACATGCAAAATGTAACATCATACGGATAAACATAAAACACCGATAAAATCACGTAAATATCTCGATTTTGCATTTAAACACATTTAAAACTCGTTTACTCAATAATTCGATAAAACCAACACTTTTCTATAAAAAGTACTAAAATACCAAGGATATTGTTACGGGAATAACGTCATATAAATCATAAATTTCACCCTTAACACTAGGCTACTTACCATTTTTCTTTATTTATATTATAGGGTTTTATTAAATAAGTTGCCTTCGCAACCGTTTAATTTCTCAATAAAATTTGCAGTTTCCTATATTGATTGCATTCGTATACAATTTTTTTAGAGGTCTGTAGAGCAGACCATGTATCTACAAGCTCAGTAAATTGAGCACAAATAATAAACATCTACAGGACAAATTAACCGTATAAACGCTCAGAGATTGAGTGCTAAACAGCTCAAAACTGCAGAGCAGTACCATACCAACAGCTCGAGAATGAGAAAATGGTCGGACTGTAGAACATTCGAATAACAAAAATAACCTACACAATCTGCAAAGCAGAACACCAGTGATAAAACCCGGAAATCGGGTTATATAACTAAGCTGCAAGACAACATTATAACATTGTGCAAATGACACTAATAACTGCGGGAGAGAATAATCATTTAAGCTCAGAGACTGAGCGCCAAATAATTCAAATTGCAGAGCAGAATAAACTCAGAGACTGAGCGTCAAATAATCCAAAACTGCAGAGCAGAGTAAAATAGACTTAGAGACCGAGCAATGATCAAACTGCAGAGCAGTCATAGTTAATTAATGAGAAACTAAAAAATCTGTAGAACTAGTGACTGGAGGCACAAAATGCATGGGAACTAGCCCCGCTGAAGAGAGAGATGGAGGAAGAGTGGCCGGAGGAACCACCGGAGAAGATGAAGGGCAGTGGACATGATTGGAAATCAACTCCTCAGTTTCAAAAGCAAATGAGACTGGGCTTAATTCCTTCTCTACGGACTCGTCGGAGGGAGTAGAAGATCTCACCCTCATAAATAAGAAAATCAAAATGCGGAAGAAATAACTTACTTGCAGATAAGAGGAAGAAGAATAGGGGCGTTAGCTTGCTCTAGACTTGAATATAAAAACGGCAATGATAATGAATAAATGACGTTTGAAACGATGGGTTATAACCCCAATCGACGGCTCGGTTACTGACCTACTTTATGACATAAGATATTGACGCCTCGTTTCTCGTGCAAATTTTGACGCTTACAGCAACACCTCTGACATGTGTCAGAGCGCGCTCCGATCGGCTCCATCAGGTGTGCCTGCTCATCCTAGATCGAGTGTGTTCAGTAACAGATCGCCCAGGCCCAGGTCGACCTGGGGGCTTATGACGATGGTCGGCTTCGCCAAGGCCACGTGTCATAAATTCAGAAGTTGTATTTAAGTGAAGTGCAAATGACTTCCGACCAGAGGCCGAGAGTCTGACCAGTGTTCCGCGTAAATCCTACGAGGTGAGTCACCTCCTGACCTCCGCAGGTCGGCTCGGTCTGTAAGCATGCGCAGAGCGTGGCTATAGAGGCTCGGCCAATACGCCCGAGCGTTCAATCAGTTATATGCACGTTTCCTTAATCTAGGGATAAACATGAGGAAAGAATCCAACCTCAATAAGGCTCTGATTCGTTATTAAAGATAAAGGAGATATTATCTCCCAATAATCAGGGATTCATATGAATCTCATTTAATATCAAAATAACCGAATCATTGAAGGATACGGCAGGATTAGGGTTAAGACTTCCTATATAAACCCCTTGAAAGAACTACGGCCGGCTTGATTCCAATCGAAGACATTGGATACGTAGGCAGTTTGATAATAACTCAAGTTCAGTCACAATACCACAAAAACCACCCCATCTTTTGGTGTTTGCCGGTGACCAGAGAGCTTCCATTAGATCAATCGGCCCAAAGATTATTATTGGTGAAATCCGACTTCATCACCGTAATAGGTGTCGTGCACCGTTTCCGTTGGAATTTTCGACCGATCCGTCGGAATTTCGACAGATCCGTTGAAATTTCGACGGGAAGAGAGTGGACCAAATTATAAATAAATAAAAAGAAGTACACCGTTTCCGTCGAAATTTTCGACGGATCCGTCGAAAATTCGACGGAAACGGTGCACGACACCTATCACGGGGCTAAATTACAATTTTGGTCCTCTAACTAGACACGTTTTTAAATTTTGGTCCTGATTTTTCTCCGCGACAATTTTAGTCTGTAAGTGGTCTTTTTTTTGCAAAAATAGTCACGAGCGCCGGAATGACCACTTACAGGACTAAAAAGTGCGCGGGAAAGACCACTTACAGGACTAAAATTGTCACGGAAAAGACCAATTTTAGTCCTGTAAGTGGTCTTTCGGCGTTGAGACTATTTTTGCAAAAAAAAGACCACTTACGGACTAAAATTATCGCGGAGAAAACCGGGACCAAAATCGAAAAAAAAATAGCTAGTTAGAGGACCAAAATTGTAATTTAGCCCCTATCACGGCACATCCATCATGAGAGAGGATCCCAATTCCTTTCACAGTACTTTCCATTTCAGCCTTCTATTTAGTTCACACTGTTTAGGAACACAAAATGGCTTTACATTATAAAAAGGGAATATCTTTTCACACAAATTTTTATCTTACCACACAGATTTTTTTTTTCCAATTTCGCCCTTATTTTTATATTTTACGCGGCGTTCATTTCGACCAAAGTTTGGTGAGAATATGACACATTATCCATCTTGAAATATGGTGGAATATACGTGTTGAGAGTTACACCTGGTTGATTCGACCATCTTTTTAAATAGAATGTTTGAAGTTTTCCAAACTCATACATAGTCGAGCATCATTCGACCAATATTGAGTCGGAATACTCACACATTGCACTAGAATTGGGTCGAGGATAACAACAACAATATAAGAGCACCACTATTAATTCTGACTGAATTTTAGACAGAATATTAAAAGTTTTTTGTACTCAATTTTAGTCAGAATGTCTTTCTGACCGGTATTGAGTATGAAAAACATTCAAAATTCTGACTAGAATAAAATCAGTATAATGATCGTATTCACTCAAATTGAGCCGAATGAATTGCTTTATGAATCGACCATAAATTGGCGAGAATAGTATATATTCTAAATGACTCATTTACGGTCGAATAATGACGTGTGGAATATCCAAACGCGCTCTCACTTTCTTGGTAAGTGTAAAACAACATTTGTGTGAAAAGATAGTCCCTTATAAAAAAAAATTTGTTTATTCCATAAATAATAATAATAATAATAATTCATATATCTTTGGATTTTCTACATTTTCTGCCGACATGTTTATTTATGTAATACACGAAAACTCGTAAAGCAAGTTAAAGATGTACTGTTGTCAGGGAAAGTTTTTGGGCTCATCCTCAGACCTCAATTCAATATTCATTTTACTTGCATTTTTTTAACATTTAGTTTAGATTCTTTTTATTTTAAAACAACATTTAGTTATATTGATTAACTTGGTTATGGGCAATTCTAAAGGCACCACACTTTTTACTTTCGACATCAGTTCACATGTAAAAAATTTCATGTAAAATGTGGTGTCGAAATAATTATGTGGGGCAATTAGAATTGCCCTTGGTTATTTGATATTAATTTTAATGATAAAATTTTAAAATAATATTTGATTGTCATTAAAAGTAGTAGAAAGTTTATGAATATATAATTAATGAGAGTTAAAAAAAGAAAAATATAATAAATATTTTATTGGTATTTTAAATAAATTTATAGTATTATGAGATAAAACCAAAACATAAATGGACTTATATTATTGTTATCCAAATCTTTGACTTATACTATTGTCATCCAAATCTATGAAAACAGATCATGGTTGTGGAAGAAAGATTTTTAGTTGTCAACAAAGTATGTTACATAATTACTATCATAACATACTAGGTAATTTCGTACTTCATCCGTCTCTAAATATTTGAGACATTTGTGAAAAACATGCATATTAATGAAGTTAGTTATTTAGGAAAATTTATCACCAGGTGATTTCACTATTAGGGAAGCTATCTACGTGCAAGAAGATCTGAGGCCATGCAGTTTCACACAAGGCACGCATGTATTCCACATCGAGAAAGCTGTGTGGTCAGAGATCTCGCCATATAAGCGATTCACTCTTGAAATCCATACTGATAGAAACGACCCGCTATTTAGTTGTTTAGCTTTGAAATGATTAAAGTGACCCATGAATACAACTAATGCATGCTTACTTTTAACATCCCGCAAGTAATAAATAAATGCGCAAAATAGAAAATTGACAATAAATGTTGTATATTATTCCATCCGTTTTAACATAACTAATACAATTTACAAAAAGACGCATATTAAGGAAGTAAGTTAATATTTTAATTTGAATACGAAAAATAACTTTAAAAAATGAATATAATTAATGCAATATTGTTTTAATTCTCACACCTTAATAAATAAAAATAGACGTAGAAATAATACAATAAATAATGTATTAAAAATATAACTGCCTCATATAAAATATGAGAAATTAGGAATAATGACACAATCTGAAATATTTTTAATTAATAGGACAGCTACATATTTTTTATAAGAAGAAGGACAACTGCATAATTTTTATAGAGAAAATGACAAACAGTGAATTCCGAAAATCAGTGAATCTCCCCGGTGAATCCCGAAATCAGTAAATTTCGACAGTGAATCCTGAAAATCAGTGACTTTCGACAATGAATTTTGAAAATTAGTGAATTTCAACAGTGAATTTAAACAGTGAATTTCGATAGTGGATAAATAGTTTTGTCCTTTATATAAAAGTTTCAAAAGACTGTCCTTTTACTCAATTGATGAAATATTTATGTCCTTATCCCTCATCCCCTATAAAATATAACAAATAATTTTGACAACTGAATCAGATATTTTATAATGAAAGGAGTAAATAAAAACAAACAATATCGACAACTACTTCAAATAAAAAGAAACAAACAATACTAATGACAACATCTAATAAAAAACCCCTCAAAAAAAAATCTAATAAAAAATGGGCTAATTATTTAAAAGGACTGATTTTCAACTTATTAGGGGTAATAGGACACTCCGAAATCTTATTTAGTTATAAGGACATTCTAATTTTAAAAAGAAACTTATTTAGTTATAAGGACATTCTAATTTTAAGTGGATAAAGAGGAAGAAGGGAAAAAAAAAAAAGGAAGAAAGGGAAAAAAAAAAAGAAGCTCTCAAAGGGAAAAAAAAAAAAAAAGCACCACACGTTCAAAGCATTTTTTTTTTATTTTTAATTCACCATATGTCTAAACGTCATATATTTTGATCTAAAACTCGGATCATCATAATTTTTTCACTAAAATTCATATTTTTTCGTCTTCTTTATTCTAAAATCAAATTTTATATTTTTCCGAATACATTTCAAAAATCAATTTTTTCTTCATAAAAATCGGCGTGGCGTATTGATCACCGTCATACATTGACAACCGACATCCATTAACCACCCGATGCAATGACGGCTGCGATTCATTGAATACCATGATGTATTGACCGTCGCGATCCATTGACAACTTTGATCGATGGCATCTCGTTGTATAAGTCATCAATGTCACTGTCAGATCGACATCAATGTCGCTGCATAAGTCAACAATGTCATCTGCATCAGACATGAATGCCATCGCGATAAGTCATCAATGTCACTGCATAATCGGCAATGAATCCACTGCATAAGAAAAAAAAAAAAAAAGGAAAAAGGAACGGCGACAACAGGTTTTATTTTATTTTTATTTTTAAATTCATCATATTTATAAACGTCTATATATTTTGATCTAAAACTCGGATCATCATAATTTTTCACTAAAATTCATATTTTAAATCTTCTTTATTCTAAAATCAAATTTGATATTTTTACGATTAAATTTCATAAATCAATTTTTTCTTCATAAAAATCTACGTGGCGTATTCATCACCATCATACATTGACCATCTACCCCGATGTATTGACCATCGGGATCCATTAACCACCCCGATGCAATGACGCGCGATTCATTGAATACAATGATGTATTGACCACCGCGATCCATTGACAACCTTGATCGGTGACATCTCATTGTATAAGTCATCAATGTCATTGCATCGGACATCAATGTCACTGCATCGACATCAATGTCCTGCATAAGTCATCAATGTCATGCATCGGACATCAATGTCGCTGATAAGTCATCAATGTCAGCTGCATAATCAAGCAATGCCGCTGCATAAGCCAGACCACCAAGATGATCATATAGGGCACTCTTGTCAATCTCTTGATGATGGTAACTCTTTTGTAGTAAAACACACTTTACACTAATAGGCGGCCAGATTAACTATCACCAAAGAACTTGACCAAAAATCCACCAACCATAATTGTTGTAAGCACACCATGATTATCCCCGCATTAACCACAATCGATGAGAATATAGTGTGATCGACCCACAAATAGCCATATACACAAAAACAAGGTCGAAAGCTAGCTATCATGGTCACCGCCTTTAACAATTGATAGCTCTTTTTCATAGTTGCAAGCTCATAAACCGGCTCCAATATAGAAACCACGCTAGCCAAATGCCATAAAGCACTTATATCAACTCTGCAACCCAAGAAACAGGACAAAGACAACCATAAGAGAAAAGAAAAACAACCCCAAACTATGAGTATCCACATCTATTATAAGCAGCACCAGAAACCCAAAAAAGACTTAATTGTAAGCCACCATGGTGAGTGAAACCCATAAGAAGGTAATAAAAGCCTCTAGATCGTACTTGTCTTTGCGAAAGCAAAAGGGACTATATCATCTATTATAAGCACCCAAATACACTTTGTAAACTAATTAGTAAAACACAATCTATGAATGCTCGAATGTTTCTCTTAGGCGTGTTATTTGTCATCTCGCTTGAGACATCAATGTCGCTGCATAAGTGATCAATGTCACCGCTTGAGACATCAATGTCGCTGCATAAGTCATCAATGTCCACTGCATAAGTCGGCAATGTCCCTGCATCAGTCATCAATGTCACTCCATCACGTAGCATGTAAATCGAGAAAAATATGATTGTTCTATACTCCAATCAACTACTTCAAACTGTTAATATCATCAAATTTTCACAAAATTCATTCACATTCATGCCCACTTCTACGTAATTTAGCTTCAAGCAACAATGAAAACAAACATACTGACATCAAACTATTGCACTCTTGAGCTTCTTTTCTTGACCCGACTTGGCGCGCCGCCATTCTTGCAAAGAAAGGCGAGAATCGGAAAATTTGCCAAACCTAGTTTTTAATTTCTTAGCTCCACAACTACAACAACTATCTTCTCCATCGATTTTCCATGTGTCCATACCGGCAAGCAAAGATTCGTTTGGAAACACCAGGTTCCCATCATTTTCTTGCGGCCATAATAATAATAATAGTAAGTAAAAAATTATCTAAATATCTAATCACCTTGTTACGAGCAAGAAAAAGCGAGTTCTTGACCCGGACCATCATCCGGGTTGATCAAATGGAAAGATTCGAGTCAAGACTACCTACCACACATTCATAATTAGCTCCGTGTACATGAGCTCCTCCGACGCGAGTTCCGTTTCGGTTCACGATCCGGATGGAATCACACCCGCTCCGGCGATTATGGATTGCGGTCTTGAGCATGAGGCGGATCTGGTGTTGCCTTTTCGTCGAGCGGCGAAGCCAAGTTTCCGGCCGCTTCTGAACAACGCCCAAACAGGATTGAATGAAGTGGCGCGGCTCATTTCGATCTTCTCCGGAGAGTCGTCTTTGAACTCAGGCGATTCTTACATTGTCGCAACTCATTTCTTGGATTAAGCCGGGTTGTGGGGATTAAATCAGGGTTGTACTCATAAATAATTTCGGCGCCGGAGCAGATGAAATGGTGATGTCGCTGATGAATTTGGAGCCAAGAAATGAACCAAAATTTAGATTGTCCTTATAACAGAATAAGTTTTTTGAGTGTCCTAAATGATTATTAAGTCTCTAACGACGGCCTTATAACTAATATCCACATAAAAAAAAAGTAACGGAGGGAGTACATGTTCAAAGTACCATTAAATATCTTATGCTAATCAATAAATATCATAATAATTGAACATATTATCCATTTAAACAATTAACATCGTACATACAACAACTATAGCCGTTAACGAGTCGAGTCGAGATGAGAATTATGTTGTTCGAATTTGTGTTTATGTATGCTATGAGTTTTTTTTTTATGATCGTTCGTTTAATAAAAATAAAAAATTATGTTTAAGCTCGGCTCATTTAAAAGACATATTTTTCGAGCTCGTGTTTGAGCTCGACTTGTTAAACATGTTATGGTCTTTCAACTTGTGTTCGGTTCGTTAAAGTATCCAATAATGTTACACTTATTTTCATTTAGTAGTATGTTTTGTTATCAACCATAACGCCTCAAAACTTGGGTTTAGCCAGACCACTTAAAGCATAATAGATCCAAAAAATGATATGGCCATTGTAATCATTAATCTATAATAATTAACCCAAGTTAGCATGTTCTCAAACGTTTATCATAATAATGTTACTTTCAATTTTTCAACGAGAAATATTACAGATCCCTAACGTTAGATTTTTTTTCTTACTATTCTGATAAAAAAGAAATATTGAATAAATTGTTGTTTCTCTAATAATTTCACTTGTAATTTTTTTCTATAATGAGCAATTTTAAGGTATGTAATGACGCTACCAGAAATGAGTGTATTCCCACTCAATCAACCCCAAAGAAAAAAGTGTGTTTTCTTTCGTGGAGAATAGGACCGCTTTTTATTTTATTTTATTTTATTTTTTATATTTTTAAACTAACACAAATATGTTGGTAAATTTTTGTGTGGTATGTCAACATGTACCGAGATGATGTAAAGGTGAATCAGAATCACACAATTTATATGCTGGATATAAACTATGTGGTTCTGATTCACCCACACCACTTCGGTGCGCATGTGTATATCAGTTGCGGATCCATAAATTTTATCCAGCGGGGTCCGTAAATATTTAACACAGTAATTTTTTTTTTTTCATGGGGTCCGAAATACTTTTCTATAGGTAAAATGTAAAGTATTTCTATTTTTAACGGGGTCTGCGGACCCCCTTTACTCAAGTGTAGATCCGCCTATGGTGTATATACCACACAAAAACCTCCCTAAAATGGTAGTATCTTAACGGTTATTTTATAACGAGTGATACAACATACTTTTGTATTATTATTATATATAATATATAATATATCGAGCATTATTTAAACACATCATAATCAATTATACGATAAAAGAAAGTTTTTATGTAAGGGCACTTGCATCAGTGTCTCTTAATAGATTCTCTACTTTACAGACTACAACACCATTTTTATCTGCTTTACAGAATTTCTACACAAGGTCAGCTGCATTAGAATCTCAACGGTACAACATTAAAATAACTACAAACCATAAAAGATAAGACATATTTTGAAAAAACAAATACACACACACACACACACATATATATATTTGAAAAATGTTTGAAAATATTAAAAATTTGAATCTGTAAATCTTTTCAAATTGCGGTAGATATAGAGTATGGTGTCCAGAATCTGTTCAATACAGATCCTATTAACAAATTATGATGCAGATGTATTTTAGATGGATCCGAAGTGTTAGAATCTGTAAAATACAGATTTAGCATCTCTTACTGATCCTACTGTAATTTTTCTAACACAACCGTTATGATAGTACTCCCTTCGTTTTTATATATATGTCGCAGAGAGAAAATTCACACAAATTAAGAAAGTAATTAATATGTCTCAAATATAGTGTTGGAAATGTATTTTTTTTATTGAAGATATAAATACTTTGTTGGTAAATGTGTTTTTAGTATTGTAAATGTATTTTTTCTATTGGAGATGTAAATGTTTTATTGGTAAAGGAGAAAAAATTAATAAATGATGCATTGGAAATATACAATGATATATAAATAAAAAAAGAATAAATTTTGAAATGTGACAGATAAAAAAAAACGGAGGAAGTAACGTTTACCATAGTTAATGTCACGTAGGGTTATTTGAGTATTAAATACTTAATATAATATATCAAGGTGCAAAAATTGTGTATATACAGTGTGGTCCCAAAATTGTACAACAAAATAAATCTTTGGAAAGATACTTCACGTTCACGTACGTACCACCAAGAATTGTAGCAAAAGAAAAATAAAATAAAAAATAATATGCACCATGATAGAAACTAGAAAGCTGGAATATCTAAAAAAAATAAAAAAAATAGCTGGAATATCTTAAGCATTTATACATTGTTTTAACTTTGGGGACCATTTATGAGTGTCCAATAAGAATAAGAATATTGGAGAGAAATATAATAATAAGAATATAGTGGAGAAATGGCAAGTTGTTACATTGAAAAGTAAAGGTTTTTATAAGAGTTTTCGATGTCAAGGATATTTTACAAGTGACCGACGACTCTCTATACAAGTAAGTTGTCAATTTTATGTCAAAATCTCTCAATTTCCCTTATAAGGATATTGCTAGTTTTGTTGAAATGTTAAAAATATTAACTATCAACCTACTTAAATTGATAATAATTTAGCATGAAATCAAAACACGACCGTCATGTATGTAGTATTGTCGTTTCATTTAAATTGTTTTAGGTGTTTGACCCACACTCGAGATGTGTGTTCAATCTCACCACTAACTTTAGTTTTTTTTCTTTTATTTTTTTATTTTTAGAAATGATAATTTAACAACTTTTTTTTAGGGTAAAAATTTAACAAGTTTCACAACACAAGTTTTCACTGCAACGTAGCATAACACATTCTTACACTTATAGACATCATGGTGTAGGATATATACATTAATATGATTTCCATCATGATATCATCGGAATAAAAGTTGTATAACGTTGTTGTGATAATTTGACCGTGAAACTAGAATTTCTACATTCATAATCTTTTTTGGAGCATACATTCATAATTAATGCTAAACATTAAAACATATCTTTGTTACTCTATAGATTGCATTGAAGTTGTTACTATTTAAAGATTGCGTTGAAGTTGTTACTATTTAACATTGGAGATTTGCTATTGTACCCTAAAAAAAAAAAGGATTTGCTATTGCTATTCCATTTTCATTAAGTCAACCACCATGGAAAATGGAAATTGGTGGTGGTGGTGGTGGTTGATTTAATGGGTGGAATGGAAATTGATTTTGTGGATTCAGGATTTTGTGGTAGGGTAATAATGCTGAAGGAAAAAAAAAGAAAGAAATTAAGGGTAAAACGGGAATAAAATTAAAAAAAATAATATTCCGACGGAATATTCTCTTGAATTCGCCTGAATTTGTGTTTGATGGTTTGTTTAAAACCCCAGTGGGGTGAACCATATATTTTTAAACTACGAGGGGGCAAATGTTTCAATTGACAAACCACTGGGGGGCAAAAGGTCTTTTACCCTGGATTTTAACATGGCAACATGCGAAAAGGTTTCTTCATTGTCAACTCCTTGTCTTTGCTTATAACCTTTTTCCACTAACCTAGCCTTGTAGGTAGTCACGTTACCGTCCATGTCGGTCTTTCTTTTAAAGACCCATTTACACCCTATAGGAACTATTCCTTCAAGTGGATAAACCAAGTTCTAAAACTGGTGGTCTTTCATGGATTCCATTTCAGAATTCATGGCCTCTAGCCATTTCTCTTTGTCATGCCTTAATAACACCTCCTCATAAGTTCTGGGGTCCTCATCTTCCATGAGATACACGCCAGTGTACCTTTTGGGTTCACGACATTCCCTGGTTGATCTTCGAGGTGCTAGTGCGTCTACGGTAGAGGGTGGCGTCACATCTGTATGTGGTGTCTCCTCTACTTCCATCAACGGATTGTTATCTGTAAGTGGTTCTCGAATTTCTTCAAGATCAATCTTACTGCCACTGACCTTATCCAGAATAAACTCTTTCTCCAAAAAGTGGACAGTCCTGGCAACAAACACCTTTTGTTCCTCAGGGTGGTAAAATTGGTACCCTTTGGTTTCCCTAGGATATCCCACAAACAAACATTTGTCAGATCTAGGTTCCAGTTTGTCAGGCATGGTCCTTTTCACATAAACGGGACATCCTCAAGGTTTCATGTAACCCACTGTTGGTTTCTTCCCTTTGAACACTTCATAGAGAGTGGACTCAACCGTCTTTGATGGAACTCGGTTCAGTGTATAGGATGCGGTTTCTAGAGCATACCCCCAAAATGATTTTGGAAGAACTGCAAAGCTCATCATGGATCGCACCATGTCTAACAGAGTGCAGTTCCTCCTCTCAGATACACCATTCATCTGAGGCGTCCCGGAAGGGGTCCATTCAGGTAGAATCACATTCTCCTTTAAATAATCTTGAAACTCTCCATCTAGGTATTCTCCCCCTCGATCAGATCGAAGTTTTTTGATTTCTTTACCTAGTTGTTTCTCCACTTCACTTCTGAATTCCATGAACTTTTCGAAGGCTTCAGACTTATTCTTCATTAAGTATATATAACCATAGCGTGAATGGTCATCAATGAAAGTGATAAAATAAGAGTATCCTCATTTGGCTTGAATTGACATTGGGCCGCATACATCAGTATGTATGAGCTCAAGTAATTCATTGGATCTTATCCCTTTGCCACTGAAAGGTGACTTTGTCATCTTGCCAAGTAAACAAGCCTCGCATGTATCAAAAGATTCGTAATCGAATTGATCCAACATTCCATCTTTATGGAGTTTGGAAATGCGATTCTTGTTTATATGGCCAAGTCTACAATGCCATAAGTAGGATTCATTCAAGTCATTTGTTTGGCTTTCTTGTTATTTATATTGAGTACGTCAACATTCATATCTAATATTTAGAGACCATTGCTAAGTATGCCAGTACCATAAAAAATTCCATCACGTGAAAAAGAACAACATTTATTCTTGAACGTAAAAGAAAATCCTTCAACATCTAATGCAGAAATAGAAATAATGCTCTTCGTAAGAGCAGGAACAAAATAGCAGTTATTAAGTTCTAGTACTAGCCCACTGGGCAATGAAAGAAAATAAACTCCTACGGTAGTGCAGCAACACTTGCTCCATTCCCAACGCGTAGGTCCACCTCTTATTTCCTTAGCTCTCTAGTTCTTCTTAGTTCCTGCATATTCGTACAAATATGAGAACGACAACCAGTATCTAATACCCAGTGGTTAGACTTAGAAGAAGTAATGTTGATCTCATCATAAATATACCTGAAGTCGTGTTGGTAATAAGTGTCGTGTGTGGAGTGATTTACGGAACAGATCCGTAATTCACGGATATAATTACGGAAATTAAATGCAGAAAATAGCAACTCGAAATAAAATCTAATTTTATTATTCAGATCTAGCAAATAAAATCGATTATGGTGCAGATCTAATAAATTAACAGAACTATATGATAGATCTAATGAAACACAGTTACTAGATATAGATCTAACAAAATATGCAACTACCGTACAGATCTGAAATAAACGATTGAGAAAATTGAAATACAGTGCATAAATAAAAACAAACCGAGGCGAGTTATGAAACTCTTTCCTTAAGACAGATTGCTCCGGTATGGTGCCCACGGTAGTAGCAACTGCCTCCCAAGATACAACGGCTTACGTCCTGGATTGAGAGGCACTTCAACAATCCAAGCTCCGGCGAACTTACAACGTGCTCTGACTTCTCTTCGACTCAAAAAACTAACTATATTCTCGACCCTTTTAATAGTGGAAGACACAAGAGAAAACTGAATGCTTCAACCTTCATCATTGGGGTTCTTTATATAGTGGAGATGATGAGCCAATGCTTGAATGTGATTGGCCAGAACACATCATCAGACTTTTCCCCTTGGAAAAGAAATAGGGCCGGAAATTTAATTAAAAATTGGCCAACTATTTCCACAATTCTGATTGGTCAAATGACGTGTCTTCTAAATTCTGATTGGTCAGATGATTTAATCGCTCGACTTTTCCCTCAAGAAAAGTTATTTCTAGCCGAAAATAATCATGCAATTTCGAAATTAATTTAATTAAATTAATTCCGAACCGACTTAATTAATCAGAATTCGTTTCTACATTATTCTGGACCCTTCCAACCGCCTCACGATTAACTAATTAATTTCTGGTTAATTTCAAAGTAAATTTTGTCCAAAAAATTAATAGTAACAGCCGAGCCAAGCCGGACGGATGGCGGCGGCGGCGCGCGCATGCGTGTGGAAATATCTAAGTCCTCCCTCCTGCACAAAAGTGCCTTGCCCCTTGGGGCACATTTATAAGAGCATACACTAGCCCTTATATATGGAGCTCATGTCTCCCATCTTTTCAATGTGGGATATTGAGTTGAGGTACTCCCTTCAACTCTTATCTCCAACACATTTTCAACAAACTTTAGGCATTAATTTCTCATTCACCCGATATCCGAATCGAGTGATTCCAAAGCCAAACATTATCTACTCCGTGAGTAGAATATTTAGACGTAATAAGCTCCCGGTGAATTTCTCCGGAGCGTATCCGAAATTCGTGCTAAATTTGACCATTTTAACCCCATTTCATGGGATATCTCCAACAAGTCGAAGCATCAGAATGCTTCTTCTTGGTACTCAAGAATCCTTTGTAGTTTCTCCTCCAATGTCTAGTCTCACCGTAATGGAAGCAAGCATCCTTGGATTTGTCTTTAGCTATATTAGGCGGTGGCTTAGGTGCAGCCTTTGCCTTCTTGGACTTCTTTTGGGCTTTTGCCGTGCCTTTTCTTGAAGTGACCAGCAACACTTGCTTTCCCTTTCCCACTGTGCCCTCATAAGTTTTCAACATGTTCAATAACTCCGCAAAGGAGCAATCTATCTTGTTCATGTGATAATTCATCACAAACTGTGAGAATGAATCAGGTAGAGATTGCAGAATCAAGTCAATACTCATTTCTCGTTCCAACTTGTGGCCCAGCTTCCCAAGCCTCTCTAGGTACTGATGACGGTCAAATTGGTACCATTATTTACCATCAATCTAACCCGGATTTGTGTTCTCAATGGGGATAATATGTATGAAATCATGAGTTAATTAGCTAAATGTCATTAAGCCACGTCCGGGGTGACTAAATTGGTATTATGTGTATTAACCGTGTATTTTATGCGTTATTTGCTAGAAATAAAAGCTACTATGTGTGCTATAGTTTTATTGACAGATGGATGAGTGTTTGAAACATCATTTGGTCTGAATATAAGAGTTAATCGATAGATAACTGAACCGAGATAAAGGTTGAAGTGTTTCGAGTGGAGATTGGACCCGACAATCTGATTGGTGATCTTTCAATGCAGTTTACGAAGTTTTACAAAACGAATTGGGCTTAGACTTCTTCATGAAAGTTGTAGGTCCTGAAACAAGGATTCCAACACACTTTGAATCACCCAAATTGGAGTTACGTAGGCCAAGTTAGGGTCCAAATACCGAAGCTAGGCCTAGGGTATTCCATGTTAAGTCGGCAGCAGGAAAAAGACGAACATACCCTCGGTAACCCGGGAGGTACCCGCCGACTTACCGAGGCCCAGAATCTTCCAGAAACACGTTTTCTTGTCCTCCAAGTATTGGGTTTACCCCTAAGTCAGTTTATACACCTATATAAAGCCATTAAGAGCTGCGAAATTGTATTCATCTTCCATTCTCTCATTCATTCATAGATCTATTCATAAATTAGATACAATGTAGTCTTTTGGTTATAAATTCTTCTTTTCTTTTTTGCAAATAAGTCATGAGTCTTTCATTATTGAATTGTGCTTGGTTTACGATCTTCATGGATCGTCTTGAGTCGCCGGAGGGAGACAGAATAGAAGAGTAGATCTGTTCTTCGTCATGGGTAAGATTTATTCCAATGTTTTATTTCTTTTCTTAGATTCATGATTGTTCTTGTGCTAGATATAGATTATTCTTGCATCTAATCATCTATGAATTAATTAAACGAACCTTAATCTTTATTCGATTCGTTAATATGAAACGCAGAATTATGGGTTTATTTCTTGGATCTGCGGACGGTCTTTATCGCTAGATCTGAATGCCTAGTAAATCATAATTCTGTGGTTCGGCGTCAGCTACGTTGATCGATCAGGTTTAATTTACATGTTAGTAGCCTGATCAACTATTTGCATGTCTTCGTAAACTAGCATGAAATACGAATAGTGAAGTGCTATGTTTGGACAATATCTTGATAGACCACAGAACGTCTTTGGTCAATGTCGACAATTTGTCTCAGCGGGTTTGCGGTATGAGTTAGCGCTCAATATCGGCAATTCTAGTTCTTTATGCGTATGGACTATTACGGACCAATTAAGGAGGGTAGCTGGCGTATATATTATCTACTGCAATTGTCAGAGTAGATAGGGTTAGGAATTGCACCCGTAGCTTAATTATAAATATGGATCAGATGAGGATTACGGGGAGATTAGTTATGAATAGTTTGGTTAATGCCTTTTCGATACATGATTGATGATTGATTTATTTGCATCCCTTTTATTTACTGTTCTTTTATGTTGGTCAATGACAACCCTATCCGGTTGACCTATGAATTTTGGTTGTGTTTAGCATTATTAAATAATAGTCTCTGTGAGATCGACCTTGACTCGCCCTAGCTATACTACGATTGACCTAATACTCTTGCTAGTACGTCGTGTGTATTAGTGAATTGCACACGCGATCAAGTTTTTGGCGCTGTTGCCGGGGACTATTTATTTAATTGTTAGGCATAGCCATTAATTTATAGTTAACCTTTTTTGTTAATTTTCTTTTCTTTTCGATGATCGAATAAAAATGTGAAGGTTTTTTTTTCATCGCCATGTTCCTAAGGCTGTTGAGCAAAGGATGTGCGGGAGTTTTTTTTACTTCGCATGATTATTTGATTATTATTTCGAGTCTTGAGTCTTTTTATTTTTATTTGGAGTCTTGTCATAGTTTTGTTGTGTTTAAGTAATTAAGTTATTATGTACTGGCTTAATTTGTTTATTTCACTTCTTCTTTTTAGTTGTGTTATTTACTGCCACATGGCATAATGATTTTGTTACTTATTCGCGTCTCGCGGTACTAATGGTCTTTGTGCAAGAATTGTTTGTATTAGCCTACCTAGTGCAGATTAGTCATTTGGAGAAGACAACTTTGGTTCCAGTTCAGTGATATGATTTGCTTCAGACAGTTAGCCGAGTTCTTCTATTTTTCAAAGCTAAGTGTTCTTCTTCTTCCTACTTTTTTGCTTTACTTTTCACATTGGGAACAATGTTGAGTTTTAAAGTGGGGGGTAGACACAACACTTAGTTTGAAAAATTGAGACACACTTACACTTACTTTTGTGAATTTCGATTTTTTGAATTGAATGAAATAAAAACCTTAAACCGTTGAAACTGCTTAATTACATACTTAATTCATTAATGATGAATAAGGGGTTTGTCAAATATTTGAAGTAGTGGTTTATTAATCATCTATCTTGTTGTGGACTCGACCTTTTTAAGCACGTATAACTCTTTTTTTTTTCCAGAATGTAGTATAGATTACGCATTATTCAATTTAGTATAAAAGAATGAGCATGTGTTACGTTGCATTAACTAGTGACTTATTAATTATTATTTTACCGTTGCATTCAATTTTTGAGCATGCAATCTGAGTGAGAAGTATTTAGATGAGATGAAGAGTTATCCTAGACCGGGAATCGATATTTGTCGGTGGATATACTTTAACCAATTGTTGTAGGATGATGGTAGCAACTTGAATGCTAAACAAGGTAAACCGGGACAAAACGGACTTGTGAGTGAGAGAGAAAAAATAGTGAGGAAATCTGCCAGAAAAGAAAAAAAAATGAAAAAATAGATATGCAATAAAGGCAGTGAGGGAAGCGAACTCGTGTAAAAAGGGCACGACCCTCGCATAAAAAGAAACAAACGAGGACTTAAGAGCGATGCTCAGTCCCTGAGTCCGCCCGGCCCAAGTAAGGTTTCATGTTGTTTGCCTGAGTTTGAAGGCAAGAGGAGCGAGTGTGAATATTGGTAAGTAAGGATTGTGGGGTCTCTATAACTTCATTCTTTTCTGGAATGCACTATCACAAAAAATTTATCACACGACACATTGATGCATTGGTAGGTGATGATTAATGGGGAACTTATGAATTGTTGTATGATACATGTTTTGCCTAAAATCCTTATTGATATAATGTGATTCTGTCTACGTCATTGTGGTTTGAGAGTTATTGCACACACACGTTGGTTCTAGTACGAGACAATGCTTAATGGATTACTGATGGATATGTGTTGACCCTCATCTTATTTAGAATTCTTGAATGAGTCTGTTCTTTATTAGTTTGTAATTGTTTATGGGGTTTGTTTGATTTGGTTATGCTCGGGACGATCAAAAGCTGAGTGGGGGTAGTTGATGAAGGTCAAATTGGTACCATTATTTACCATCAATCTACCCCGGATTTGTGTTTTCAATGGGGATAATATGTATGAAATCATGAGTTAATTAGCTAAATGTCATTAAGCCACGGCCGGGGTGACTAAATTGGTATTATGCGTATTAACCGTGTATTTTATGCGTTATTTGCTAGAAATAGAAGCTACTATGTGTGCTATAATTTTATTGACAGATGTATGAGTGTTTGAAGCATCATTTGGGCTGAATATATGAGTTAATCGATAGAGAACTGAACCGAGCTGAAGGTTGAAGTGTTTCGAGTGGAGATTGGACCCGAAAATCTGATTGGTAATCTTTCAATGCAGTTTACAAAGCTTTAAAAGACGAATTGGGCTTGGACTTCTTCATGAACGTTTTAGGGCCTGTAACAAGGATTTCAACACACTTTGAATCAAGTTATGGCCAAGTTATGGTCCAAATACCGAAGCTGGGCCTAAGGTATTCCAAGTTAAGTCGGCAGCAGGAAAAAGACGAGCATACCTGATGAGAGATAAATTTATGATCATTATTACGACATTTTACCCCAATATTGATACCATTTTGAGCATTATTGTATCAAATCAAGTCAAAATTACTAAGTTTTATTCAAATGTATAAATAGTAGTTATTATATAAATTATCGTATTTTTATAAGTTTTTTATTAGTTTTTGTATCGGTTTAGTAACCGGAGTGTCGTGTCGGATTTACGTTTGGTATTTTGGTGGTTCATTGCAGGATTATACATTGACCAAGATTCCACGTAACGACATGTTTTGAGTCTAAAAGATGTGTTTAGAGGATTAGAAGAAGATGCCACAAGCTTACGAGTTCAAATGGATCAAATTATCTTACATACTTAAAACCAAAACCTGTTTCGACGGAGATTTGACCCAGCTTAGAGGCATTTTCAGGGGATGACTTCTTAATGAAAGTTGTAGATCTTCACATAAGCTTTCCAACGCACTTTGAATTACGTCAATTAGAGGTCTACAACTCAAGTTATGGTCAATTGACTAATCGATTCAGATTAGCGGAAATCCCAAAACGCACGACATCTGAATGCTAATGGCTCATCAAAACGACATTTTATGAAGAAGTTTCCTTCATAAAAGTTGTATATCTTCTAGAACGCTTTCCAATGGATTTTGAATCAAGTCAATCGGACTTCTACAACTCAAATGGTGGTCAAGTGGCTAATTGATTCAATTTCGTAAAAATCCCGAAAAAACGTTCGGAGGAACACGAGGTAATCAAGAAGACGTTTTCTGAAGAAGAGTCCTTCATGAAAGTTTTAGAGTTTCTCGAGACCGTAATTTTGGCATTTCGTTTGCAATTTTTGGAGGTCTACAACTCAAGATATGAATTTTAGAAGTTTTAATCCAATATATATCAAATAATCCGAAGATTTGGATAGAATCAGTTAGGATTCGCAATGATGACACCGGATCGATCCGGCACCCACCCGGACCGATCCGGCCTCCCCAAATTTTCCTATATAAGCACAGCTTCACAGATCAAATAAAATGCCCCTTTCTTTCCCTCTTTTCTCGTCCCTTTCTGCTTCTTTTTTTTATTTTTTGTTGTAGATCACACATATATATAGATATATCTATATATACACACACACACGTCCTAATATATATATATACATCCATATATATATATATTTCATCTATCTTCTTTTATTTTAGGCCAGTATATACATATATATATATGTCTACGTATGTATGTATATATGTTTTTCACATATATAAATAAAATGGTTATAGTATATCGTTGTAATGGCGGAATAATTATTGAAGATTGTTGATTTGAAGCTTTGGCATGTTAGATCCGTGGAAACGACCCGATTCGATAGTCATAACGGTAATATATTCTAAAATTGTTATGTTTATTATTTCTATTTCTATTTATATATGATATTAAACTAAAAATATATCTAGCCAAGATATGAATCGAATTAGTTAATCTTTTGGTAAAATGAATGATCGACTCTGGTAATAATGATTAAAATCAATTATGATGAATCTCTTTCTTTCTGCGCTTAATGAAACGTTAAAATTGAAAGACCGGAGGGTAAAATTGGCCGTGTGAACAACGTGATTAACGGAACCCAGTTTCCTACCCGGGGGCAGATTTGTCTTGGGAAAGATAAATTTTATTGACATTTGTACTCGAGATCGTAATAATGTTAAATCATCAGTTTAATTGAAACTTAAACCGGAAAGTTGAATCGTCCGGCTTTGACAACCGGAGCCTTTTAAATAAAATTGACCGTTTGACGAACGGAATGACTCCTTTTTATCTAAAGGTAGATTTGTACTCGGGACTGTTCGGAAAAACCGTAATGATTGTGGACCTTGGGTGATGCAATGGACATATGACAATTTCATACGCTTGTGTGAGGAGGAGTTGTCTAGTTTAGGAGTACACCGATTCATATATAATTTACACCTTGAATAAAGGAAGATCTGTCTCATTTATTTCTACTAAAAAGAGATTGTAATTCAGTAACGTATTCTTGACTAGATTCCAAAAATATATATATTATATTAGTATTTATTTACTTATTTTACTTTATGCACTACTAACAATCTAACTACTAACATAATCTAACCCAGGAAAATGATAAAACTGCGACTTAGATCGAGTTAATAATAGCTTCTTGGTGTTTAACCCCACTTAAAAGAATTACCATGTTTTCCCTGAGGAATACGACCTGACTCACCATACTAGCACTACAATTTGACCCGGTACACTGCCGGTTAGGATCTGTATAGCCTAGGTAATGTCCGTCAGCTTTCTGACGCCGTTTCCAAGGTTAGGTTTAGGTCTGTCAGTATTTTGAAAATTTAGTTATCTTCTGACTATCCCCAGTATAAACTGAATGATATGCTTTAGGGATTATCCTAATAAGTACTCGGAAGAACTTTGTGTGGAACTGTTACTGCCTATACCTAGGAAAGTCATTAGGGTATCTGAATGGATATTTGTGCGTTTGCTTGAATTATTCAAGAGAGGATAGTGGAAATTGAAAAGGCTTGTCACACACACACTCTGTTATACATTTATATTGAGGTTAAAGCCTGGTTATAATTCTAAAGGTTGTATTATCTGGTTGTCTCTTATACCTTCTATCTTCATGAATTTATCTCTCATTCATTTTATTTTATCGCTTGTTTTGATCGAGGACGACCAAAAGCTAAGTAGGGGGTTGTGATGAGAGATAAATTTATGATCATTATTACGACATTTTACCCCAATATTGATACCATTTTGAGCATTATTGTATCAAATCAAGTCAAAATTACTAAGTTTTATTCAAATGTATAAATAGTAGTTATTATATAAATTATCGTATTTTTATAAGTTTTTTATTAGTTTTTGATTGGTTTAGTAACGGAGTGTCTCGTGTCGGATTTACGTTTGGTATTTTGGTGGTTCATTGCAGGATTATACATTGACCAAGATTCCACGTAACGACATGTTTTGAGTCTAAAAGATGTGTTTAGAGGATTAGAAGAAGATGCCACAAGCTTACGAGTTCAAATGGATCAAATTATCTTACATACTTAAAACCAAAACCTGTTTCGACGGAGATTTGACCCAGCTTAGAGGCATTTTCAGAGGATGACTTCTTAATGAAAGTTGTAGATATTCACATAATCTTTCCAACGCACTTTGAATTACGTCAATTAGAGGTCTACAACTCAAGTTATGGTCAATTGACTAATCGATTCGTATTAGCGGAAATCCCGAAAACGACACGACATACGACTGGCTCATCAAAACGACATTTTATGAAGAAGTTTCCTTCATAAAAGTTGTATATCTTCTAGAACGCTTTCCAATAGATTTTGAATCAAGTCAATCGGACTTCTACAACTCAAATGGTGGTCAAGTGGCTAATTGATTCAATTTCGTAAAAATCCCGAAAAAACGTTCGGAGGAACACGAGGTACTCAAGAAGACGTTTTCTGAAGAAGAGTCCTTCATGAAAGTTTTAGAGTTTCTCGAGACCGTAATTTTTGTTAGGAAATCTACGTGGGAACGCAGCGGAATTTAAAATTTTATTTCCTTTTAACCAGGATCGACTTCGTTTAAGCAATAAACAAATAAGCTAAAGACGGTGGTTACCTTGGTTGATCTAAAAGATCGACGCTTTGACCGTCTAAGGAGAGTAGTTCTGCATAGAGCCGCCCAAGTGTTCGGCCTCACCGCTAGTCACACACGAACAGCCGCGGAATCCCATCATGGATTGCTATTGGAAAACTCCGGTTCTTTAGACCGGCCTTTTCCCCTCTCTCCAACTCTCTATAGGATGCTTCTATTTTACACAAGAACTATTAGTTCTTGGAATTGTGATGTATAAAAGAGCTTGACACCCACTTCCTTTTATAGGGAGAGTGGCGCCTAAAAGAAGAGTAGAAAGGAAGAAAAACTTTCTCCAATAAAATAAGGAAAATATATTTGATTGATTTATCTCATTTATTACAATATCTCATATTAAATAAATCTAGGATATTGTCAATATCTTATATTGAATATTCCCAAGATATTGTCAATATCTAATATTGACCATCTTTATTTTATTACTATAAATCAATTTACTGGTGTGTGTATATATCATATATATAACACGTATAAATCTATTAATACCCAAATAGTCAAACATGTCAACTTGATCAATTGGCTTTTACGTGTGTCAATTACACACAAAAACTTAGGCGCCAATTATATATTGATATATATATATATATATATATATATATATATATATATATATATATATATATATATATATATATATATATTAATATCTTATATTAATATTTAGTAATACTATTAATTAAATTGCACAATCCAAGTGTATCTTATACACTTCAATGGCGCCCATATAGCCAAATATTGGCTTAGGAATATTCTTTAATTAATATAATATTATTAATATCTTGTATTTATTTTATTCATAATAAATAAATACCACCATATTAATTTACCACTATAACCTTTATAGTCGTGAGATAAACTTTCCTTATTTGGTTATCATCTATAACCACATTTTAATCCGGCTAGATGTTCTTATGTGTGTGACCCGATAGGCTTCCGAATATGTTGGCCGTAGACACAAAGTGCAAATTACAAAAATGCCCTTCATGCCTAACGATCACGGGATAGCGTCAGCAACACACCGTGACCCCAATCATCGGAAGAGTCAAATGCAATGACTACTACCTTTCATGTGAAGCGAGCTATCGTGTAACTTACAATCTATCATTTGTAATAATATCCATAATGTACGGTCGTGCGTCGAGTGTCAAACATTAACGACCGTATCTTATAATCTGGATATCAAGCTCTCTCGAAGTAACTCGTTTACTCCCACTTTGCAAAGATTCACGAGAGTAAGACATTCCTTATAAGAAGGCCATTTCGGATATTCAATCCCAATCATAGGATACGCGATTCCCGGACGACCAATCATGTATACTCCGCGATGCTTGAAGATCATACCCAATCACTACCGCATGATCGCCCCGTGGTTAGAGGAAACCTCAATAGTGTCAAAGCATGACAATCCACACCGTGATGCCATGAAGACTCCGGTCTTAAGGATAATTACACAACCGTCACATAGTGTGACACTTATCTGTGTAAGTGGGTCAGTCTAACGTACGCATTCTCTAATACACGTCCACGTACAGTCCAAGTGTCTCTACACTTCGATAGACGAGATCTATCTCTGCCCTTAAAGACAGAAGACATCTAATACGTGCTAGTCTGTTTATACTATCAATGTCCTGTTTAATAGTACATCAGCCTAGAGACATTTAAGTATCAAACTTATTAAAGTGATTAGAGATCTCATCAACCATAATCGCCTATCATGGTTTCTCTATCACAGTTTAATACTAAGGACGTTATCATATAACAATTCATAATTGGTTCTTTAAAAGAACATATATATAACAACAGAAAAGCCATTTAATATATGTATAAACATAAAGAAATAGTAGGAATGATCCGACCCGGTCGGATCCGGTCCAACCCGATTGGGTTTAGGACACTATTTCAACAATCTCCCACTTGGCCTAAAACCAATCACTCGTACACACAAGACCAAGTTGAAACACAAGAATCTCATGCAATACTCGCAACCAGCCCTAGCCATAAACGGATCGCTATCCGTGGGGACTCAGACTATCTTCATATCATGCTCCATATGATCAAAGGAACCGGCTCAACACACACACGAATCTCTGACGAGACCCTGGTCCTTGCTTCAAGCAATGAATCCACTTACTATATCAGCTATATAGAAAAGGTGGAAGAACCACACAAGGTTCAGGAATGAACCTTCAGATCCATGTCTTTGCTCCTCTGCGCCTTCTAAGGCACTCTTGTGTTTTGGCCTAGTTGTAGAATTTACTGATGACCCATATGCTAGAACATTTCCAGCCCAATTGTATCACTTAATCAAAGTGATGCAAACCTGGATCATAGCTCCCACTCGCCTTCATAAGACTCGGGATATACGCCTCAGATATCTACGTTTATTTAATTCAAAGTTTCGATAAACCAGGAATTCTTCCTTAACTTGTTTAAGGATATTCTCGACATTCACCAGATTTACTTTCATACTTGCTCATGACTATTCATGAACTATGAACATCCGGCATTCCTTTTATGATGGTTCCTATCGCAGGAGCGAAGGAAACCTTCCATAAACATCATCTTTCACCTTATCTTTAGGACCAATGTCCTAACATAGATAGATCTCGCGATCTATGCTAAACTTCTTTCAGCATCACATCTATATAGGTAAACTATAATCTAACAGCAGTTCAATCTATCACTATAGATTCTTATTTCTAAAAATAAGAACTACTAATCCAAGTGCTTTTAAAAAAAACCTTGAACTACCAAACATTAATTGACTGTGACATGGGGTGATAATTCTCGAGAGAGATATATAATACCTTACTCAAAAATCATAACACACTCCCACTATCCATCTCGCACATTGGGCATATCCTTCTTTTGACTAAATCAAACGCCTTTGATTATCAAACAAAGAAATCGTCTAGAGAAACTTGTTGAGTCCATAAATGGATCTCGTGGGCTTACATATCATGTTATCGTCTATGAACATCGAGCTTTCTACCCAACGTCTTCAACACTATCATATAGCCATGATCACGAAGTTATAACAAGCATCATCCGAATAGAACAGGCACGGTGGCAAAGATAAAGATAATTACAAGGTTTACACCTCATACCCCCTGGCCGTCACTATAGCCTTATGGTAATCATATTAGTATCCATGTCACCTTCCAGGACACTTCAGGTAAGGCAGACTAGGTTCGCAACCTGGTTGTCTTGATGGAATCTAATTCGAGATATTATGGCTCATAGCCATATCTCTCAATCTTGCCTTTCAAACATTCTTTCATAAGTCGTGAGATATTCATTCTTCAAGATGAACGTACCTGCAGCCCTTTCAGGCTTGAGGTTATCTAGAGACTTACAGAACTTTTGTGTGCACTGAGCAGTGTTTTACACCTCATCGCTATGTGGCGTCTGCTCATGTCCCATTGGTTGAATATATCTTTGTGGTTCTCAAACTACATTTGAGATCTAAATCTACTCCCACTGTTTCTTTTGGAAGAAACACTTCCTCTAGAAAACTGACATGTTTGGAGACAAACACATTTTGCTCGCTGGACGAGTAAATAATATCTAGCGTACTTGCTAAGATATTCCACAAAGTTGTATATGCCGTACTAGGCTCCAAGCCTTTCTGACTTTGCCTATGACAACTTCAAATCATCGGTTAGGATAGATTTGACATTATCCTCTCCCATATCTAATATGGAATCTATTCAACCTTTATCTTTGGAACTCGGTTAAGTATAAGGGCACTATCCCGAAACGGGTAAGGGATACTTCGCATGGCTTGCGTCTCACATTTATCATATAAAGTGTTTTTTCTATTTTGGGAACACAATCCAATTGCGTATCCCAAAGATGGTATCCTTGAAGGGAGAATCTTATTCCTTTTCAGACGACTTCTGAAACACCCTTCAGGTATTAATTACTTCAATCCGATTGAATATTAATTCCTAAGTAGCTCGTCGATCTCATATTCGTACTAGCTCGAACTTTTCAAAGCTTTCCAATTGTCGTACTTCAATAAGTACACTTGACTATTTTAACAATAGTTATAGAGATTAACAAACAATTATTTGTAGCATTAATTGTCATAAGCCAACAAACATCGGTATGTTTAGGCTTTAGACAATTTTCTAGATTTTTATAACCTTTTCATAAAAGGGTATTTTAGTCATCTTTAGATAAGATACGCATAACCCACATGATTCATAATCATATGGTTTAACATCATCAGAATGACGTTTGATTACACGCTTCTCTTCCAGAGAATCGACATCTAGAACAACTACAAATATCAAGGATAATAGCCATACAAATATTTAGTTGAGATCTCATCACATATATCAACTATATAGTGACTTCAATCTAGTATGTTAGATTCAGTGACCTTCCAACTTTATTGGAATAACATTTATTCTTTACAATTGATATGTCTACTAAATCCAAACAAATAACTGAAAGTATGTCCTTCATAAGAACCGGAACATAATAACATTTATTTAGTTTCCTTATCGATTTACTAGATCCGAATATGGTAAGTATTACAACATTTGTTTCACCTTCCATATCTCAGTATTTAATCTTTCTAATTTAATCACACTCGTAAGATATCATATATCTAAGAGTCGACTTGAACTTAGACAAATTTATCTCAACTCACTTGCCTATAATAGAAACTTCAATAAGTTATCTATTTAAGCACATGCCCTAAATTTCCCTTTTAATCCTTCAAGCACTTGTAAATATTTCTTGGTGTAGTCTTCATAAGACTTAAGAAAGATCACAAGAGCTATGTCTTTGATTTTTTTTCATAAAGAAAATCTAAAGTTTATTAAATAGTTTATTCATCCTTTTGAATCGTATTCAAAACATTGACTATTTAATTAACCTTTAAGCAATGATAGAATTAAGTCGATACTTAAATCTTATAATTTTGAAAACAACCTTTCCAAAATTAGATGTGGTCATTCTTATCCAACGTTTGAATTAATTGTCATCGTATGACTGAATGATCATCTTGGATCGTATCCAATATATGACTAATTCGTTGAAACTTATTTCAAATGATTTAATCATATCATGAGCTTCCGCTTTCATTAATAATTAAAGTCTCGGAGCACTGCATCAATTATGTAATCTCCTTGTCTCTAACTACTATAACGGGATGGCTCATGTCATTGCTTATTTTTAAAAGGATTAAAATTACTTAACCATATTTGAGAACGTTTCTCAAAAGGTAACAGTCATAATTTGGTTTTACTAATCGAGAATTAAACATAAATATAAAGTTTGCTAAAAACTACAACATAAAAATGAAAATAAATGAGTGTTGTTGTTTATACATAAAATCAAAAATGGTCTTTTGGTTTATGATTTTGCTCCCACTAGTCAACTACTTCCAATTGACTTTCAAGAATTATTAATTTCTTTAGTGGACAAGATCCCACTAAACTACCCCGACCCGCTTTTTGGTGGTGGGCGAAAATAGCATAATAGGTAGACAACATCCCCTTGTCAATCGTATCTTATACGACTCTTGTTGTTTGACTAGTCAACTCTTTGACAATTTTCATCTTATGAAGTAGTCAAACCCTTGCCTCTAAAATCCAAACGACCCCGCTTTGGCTGGTGGCCGAGAGAATTCTTAGTCAAGTCATAACCCCAATATTCGTGAGATCTCATACGATCATATCTCGATAATGACGATATACCCGAGGTAGGTCAACCCCCTGCTTTGGCTGATGAGTTGGATCCGAACAAGGGCTCTTCACCGTCATTATAATATGGGGAGACAATTTCAACTTGATTCTTTTGAGGTGGAAGTATTTACGTAAATTAATTCACTTAATTAATTTTAATCATGGTCTCATCATAAATATGTCTATCTCTATAAACATACATCCTACACATTTATCTAGATCGTGCCTAGTCATGCATCTATCGTATCATATAAAATAAATACAAGCACAAAATAAATAAATGCGTAAAGTAACCGGTATGATCATGGACTTTTCCTGAGTGCGGTTTGAATACAAATCGACGTGAAACCGCGGGTCACAATCTAAGAGGTAATGCAACCGCCAATAGGATCTTTAATGCACCATTCTCCAATGGGATCTTTATTTTCGTCTTTCTTTGGTCTCCATCTTCTGCTCCATTCTTGTTACATTTAATTTTATCTAATAAAATAAATACACCCGCCGCACACGGGGGGGAGCTAACGGGAATGGGATAAATGCAGAAAATAAACTAGGTCACGTTCTTCATAACGGCCTAGGACAATTTTTAAACCAACAGAAAAATTAAATCATTCACATCTATCCTATCGGTCGAGTCCATGATCAATCGGGGTCCATATAATCATATTATATCTACTATATCTAATCCATACAATAAAATATTATGAAAAAAGATAAAATTAAATTTTAACTACTTGCGTCTTAATTAATCAATTAACATTTAATCTATTAAATAATTTTATCCAATCAATTAACTAATTAACATTTAATTAATTAAATGATTTAATCGAAATAAAATTAACGATTAATTTTAAACGATATTAATTTTAATTTTAATTAATCGGAACTATTCCAAAAATAAATCAAAATTAAAATTAAGTCTCTTTTGTTTCTTTCCTTTTGATTCGTAATCAAAAGGGACGCTTTTAGTTTCTAAACCAAATTTGCTTATGTGTCGCCACTTTCCAAAATCAAAATTTTGGAAGTGGCTTAAAGCTAAGCTTTTACAAATCAAATATTTGAAAAAAAGCGCAGTTTATTCCAAATCAAATATTTGGAAAGGCCAAATAATTTTGGTTTAGGCTGTGCCACTTTCCAAAATCAAAATTTTGGAAGTGCTACAGCGCAAGCCAAGCTTTTCCCAAATCAAATATTTGGAAAGGTTTAGGCTATTCCAAACAAAGTTTGGAAAGACCATTATTATTTTAATGCCATGTGGCATCCCAATGGCCAAACTATTTGAACCATTGGTTAGCCACATGACACAACTAAACAAAGGAGATTTTAATCACAACTATGAACCATATTGAATCACAAAATACACAAAACAAAAATTTGGAGATCCGCCAGCATTGACCGGTCAACCGACTGCCGGCAAGCGAGTTGCCTATTTGCCCGCCCGCCGCCGCTTGACCGCGCGCGGTGGTAGTGCCGCCCTTGATCGGCCGAGCACCACCCGATCCCCTCTTCTTTTTTTTTTCTTTTTTCTTTTCGTGTATCAATTTTGTAAATCAAAAATCTTTCATCTTTTAATTACGTGATTTAAAGGATAAAATTAACTACGCATTATAAACTGCTTATTGCTTAAGCTCGAACCTTTCTCTGATACCACTGTTAGGAAATCTACGTGGGAAGCAAATGAATTTAAAATTTTATTTCCTTTTAACCAGGATCGACTTCGTTTAAGCAATAAACAAATAAGCTAAAGGCGGTGGTTACCTTGGTTGATCTAAAAGATCGACGCTTTGACCGTCTAAGGAGAGTAGTTCGCATAGAGCCGCCCAAGTGTTCGGCCTCTACCGCTAGTCCACACGAACAGCTACGGAATCCCATCATGGATTGCTATTGGAAAACTCCGGTTGCTAGACCGGCCTTTTCCCTCTCTCCAACTCTACATAGGATGCTCTCTATTTTACACAAGAACTATTAGTTCTTGGAATTGTGATGTACAAAAGAGCTTGACACCCACTTCCTTTTTATAGGGAGAGTGGCGCCCCAAAGAAGAGTAGAAAGGAAGAAAACCTTTCTCCAATAAAATAAGGAAAATATATTTGATTGATTTATCTCATTTATTACAATATCTCATATTAAATAAATCTAGGATATTGTCAATATCTTATATTGAATATTCCCAAGATATTGTCAATATCTAATATTGACCATCTTTATTTTATTACCATAAATCAATTTACACATGTGTATATATCACATATATATAACACATATAAATCTATTAATACCCAAATAGTCAAACATGTCAACTTGATCAATTGGCTTTTACGTGTGTCAATTACACACAAAAACTTAGGCGCCAATTATATATTGGATATATATATATATATATATATATTAATATCTTATATTAATATTTGGTAATACTATTAATTAAATTGCACAATCCAAGTGTATCTTATACACTTCAATGTGGCGCCCCATATAGCCAAATATTGGCTTCCGGAATATTCTTTAATTAATATAATATTATTAATATCTTGTATTTATTTTATTCATAATAAATAAATACCACCATATTAATTTACCACTATAACCTTTATAGTCGTGAGATAAACTTTCCTTATTTGGTTATCATCTATAACCACATTTTAATCCGGCTAGATGTTCTTATGTGTGTGACCCGATAGGCTTCCGAATATGTTGGCCGTAGACACAAAGTGCAAATTACAAAAATGCCCTTCATGCCTAACGATCACGGGATAGCGTCAGCAACACACCGTGACCCCGATCATCGGAAGAGTCAAATGCAATGACTACTACCTTTCATGTGAAAGCGATTATCGTGTAACTTACAATCCTATCGCTGTAATAATATCCATACGGTCGTACGTCGAGTGTCAAACATTAACGACCGTATCTTATAATCTGGATATCAAGCTCTCTCGAAGTAACTCGTTTACTCCCACTTTGCAAAGATTCACGAGAGTAAGACATTCCTTATAAGAAGGCCATTTCGGATATTCAATCCCAATCATAGGATACGCGATTCCCGGACGACCAATCATGTATACTCCGCATGCTTCAGTATCATACCCAATCACTACCGCATGATCGCCCCGTGGTTAGAGGAAACCTCAATAGTGTCAAAGCATGACAATCCACACCGTGATGCCATGAAGACTCTCGGTCTTAAGGATAATTACACAACCGTCACATAGTGTGACACTTTATCGTGTAAGTGGGTCGATCCTAACGTCGCATTCTCTAATACACGTCCACGCATACCCAAGTGTCTCTACACTTCGATAGGCGAGATCTATCTCCGCCTTAAAGATGAAGACATCTAATACGTGCTAGTACATTTTATACTATCAATGTCTGTTTAATAGTACATCACCTAGAGACATTTAAGTATCAAACTTATTAAAGTGATTAGAGATCTCATCAACCATAATCGCCTATCATGGTTTCTCTATCACAGTTTAATACTAAGGACGTTATCATATAACAATTCATAATTGGTTCTTTAAAAGAACATATATATAACAACAGAAAAGCCATTTAATATATGTATAAACATAAAGAAATAGTAGGAATGATCCGACCCGGTCGGATCCGGTCCAACCCGATTGGGTTTAGGACACTATTTCAACAATTTTGGCATTTCGTTTGCAATTTTTGGAGGTCTACAACTCAAGATATGAATTTTAGAAGTTTTAATCCAATATATATCAAATAATCCGAAGATTTGGATAGAATCAGTTAGGATTCGCAATGATGACACCGGATCGATCCGGCACCCACCCGGACCGATCCGGCCTCCCCAAATTTTCCTATATAAGCACAGCTTCACAGATCAAATAAAATGCCCCTTTCTTTCCCTCTTTTCTCGTCCCTTTCTGCTTCTTTTTTTTATTTTTTGTTGTAGATCACACATATATATAGATATATCTATATATATACACACACACACGTCCTAATATATATATATACATCCATATATATATATATATTTCATCTATCTTCTTTTATTTTCATCTATGTATGTATGTATATATGTTTTTCACATATATAAATAAAATGGTTATAGTATCGTTGTAATGGCGGAATAATTATCGAAGATTGTTGATTTGAAGCTTTGGCATGTTAGATCCGTGTGAAACGACCCGATTCGATAGTCATAACCGATAATATATTCTAAAATTGTTATGTTTATTATTTCTATTTCTATTTATATATGATATTAAACTAAAAATATATCTAGCCAAGATATGAATCACGAATTAGTTAATCTTTTGGTAAAATGAATGATCGACTACGGTAATAATGATTAAAATCAATTATGATGAATCTCTTTCTTCTGCGCTTAATGAAACGTTAAAATTGAAAGACGGAGGGTAAAATTGGCCGTGTGAACAACGTGATTAACGGAACCGATTTCTACCCGGGCGATTTGTCTTGGGAAAGATAAATTTTATTGACATTTGTACTCGAGATCGTAATAATGTTAAATCATCGTTTAATTGAAACTTAAACCGGAAAGTTGAATCGTCCGGCTTTGACAACCGGAGCCTTTTAAATAAAATTGACCGTTTGTGAACGGAATGACTCCTTTTATCTAAAGGTAGAATCGTACTCGGGACACGTTCGGAAAAACCGTAACTTGATTGTGGACCTTGGGTGATGACAATGGACATATGGCAATTTCATACGCGCTCGTGTGAGGAGGAGTTGTCTAGCTTAGGAGTACACCGATTCATATATAATTTACACCTTGAATAAAGGAAGATCATCTCATTTATTTCTACTAAAAGAGATTGTAATTGAAGAACGTATTCTTGGCTAGATTCCAAAAATATATATATTATATTAGTATTTATTTACTTATTTTACTTTATGCACTACTAACAATCTAACTACTAACATAATCTAACCCAGGAAAATGATAAAACTGCGACTTAGATCGAGTTAATAATAGCTTCTTGGTGTTTAACCCCACTTAAAAGAATTACCATGTTTTCCCTGAGGAATACGACCTGACTCACCACACTAGCACTACAATTTGACCCGGTACACTGCCGGTTAGGATCTGTATAGCCTAGGTAATGTCCGTCAGCTTTCTGGCGCCGTTTCCAAGGTTAGGTTTAGGTCTGTCAATACCCTCGGTAACCCGGGAGGTACCGCCGACTTACCGAGGCCCAGAATCTTATAGAAACGCGTTTTATTATCCTCCAAGCATTGGGTTTACCCCTAAGTCGGTTTATACACCTATATAAAGCTATTAAGAGCTGCGAAATTGTATTCATCTTCCATTCTCTCATTCATTTATAGATCTAATCATAAATTAGATACAATGTAGTCTTTTGGTTATAAATTTTTCTTTTCTTTCTTGCAAATAAGTCATGAGTCTTTCATTATTGAATTGTGCTTGGTTTACGATCTTCATGGATCGTCTTGAGTCGCCGGAGGGAGTCAGAATAGAAGAGCAGATCTGTTTTTCGTCATGGGTAAGATCTATTCCAATTTTTATTTCTTTTCTTAGATTCATGATTGTTCTTGTGCTAGATCTAGATTATGCTTGCATCTAAATATCTATGAATTAATTAAACGAACCTTAATCTTTATTCGATTCGTTAATATGAAACACAGAATTATTGGTTGTGCTCTTCAGATCTACGACGGTCTTTATCGCTAGATCTGAATACCTAGTAAATTCTAATTCTATGGTTCGGCGTCAGCTACGTTGATCGAAAAGGTTTAATTTACATGTTAGTAGCCTGATCAACTATTTGTATGTCTTCGTAAACTAGCATGAAATACGAATAGTGAAGTGCTATGTTTGGACAATATCTTGATAGACCCTAGGAACGTGCTGGTCAATGTCGACAGCTGTCTAGGCGGGTTTGCGGTATGAGTTAGCGTTCAATATCGGCAATTCTAGTTCTTTATGCGTATGGGCTATTACGGACCAATTAAGGAGGGTAGCTGGCGTATAGATTATCTACTGCCATTGTCGGAGTAGATAGGTTAGGAATTGCACCCGTAGCTTAATTACAAATATGGATCAGATGAGGATTAATGGGAGATTAGTTATGAATAGTTTGGTTAATGCCTTTTCGATACATGATTGATGATTGGTTTATTTGCATCCCTTTTATTTACCTTTCCTTTATGTTGGTCAATGACCACCCCTATCCGGTTGACCTATGAATTTTGGTTGTGTTTAGCATTATTAAATAATAGTCTCTGTGGGATCGACCTTGACTCGCCCTTGCTATACTACGATTGACCTAGTACTCTTGCTAGTACGTCGTGTGTATTAGTGAATTGCATACGCGATCAGGTACCCGATCATCTTAAGCACATGCGACCCTACAGCAGTCCCGGATGCCATCTTACAACCAAACAGGGCCTTTGAGACCTCGTACCTCTCAGTATGAGATTGAGAAGCATAGATTTCCATTAGGTGGACCATGATTGAATAGGCGTCTATGGACTCATTCTGTTTCTGCAGTTCAGGTGTCATAGAAGCAAGCATGATACATGTAGCATCAGTACTGTCAGAACAATGCTTGTTATACTTCTCGATAGCATCTGCAGCCGAGCCCTCAGCGGGCTCTTCCGGTAGGGCCTCATCAAAGACATAGCCAATCTTCTCGTGCCTCAAAACGATTTTGAGGTTTCTTTCCCAGTCGAGAAATTAGTTGGTTTCGTCAAGCTTATTGTCAATGATAAAACGAAGGTTCAATTTGTTTGACATTTTCTACAACAATAAATAAAGATAGAATAAGTAAAAGTTCATGTATACAAAACCCTAGAATTGCACTTAAAGAATTTTAATTAGGTTTTGCTCCCACTAGTCAACTATTCCCAATTGGCTTTCAAGATTATATTAATTATTTAGTGGCTGGGATCCAATCTAGTCGCCTTAATCCCCAACGGTGGTCGATCAATCTTGGCAATTTCGAAAGGTAGGTACTCCTGACAGTCGCATCTTATGCAACTCCCAGTGGTTGACCAGTCAACTCTTTGACAGTCCGCATCTCTATGTGGTAGTCAACCCATTGTCTCTAAAGTCAGACGGCCCTAATGGTGGCCAATCACCGAAAGACTTTAGTCGAGTCGTAACCCAATATTCACGAGATCTCATGCGATCATATCTCAATAACGATGATATACCCGAGGTAGGTCAATGTTAAGGGCTAAATTATAGTGATTTTTATATATATTTTCTATATCAATTTCCCCTACATACGTATGATTCTCATAGAAATCGAGCTTTATATTGAAATATTGAGTAAATGATGTTTTTAATAGTTAAATTGCAAAACGTAACAAATTATGTGCTTAAATTATGATTTTATATTATTTTGGAAATATGTTACACTTTGGTATGTTTTGATCCTTGTGTAGATACTCATTGATGATGGAAAAGATGATCCTAAAGAGCTAATTTCGAGATGAGAGAGGATCAATCAAAGATATGGAAGAATAAAAGAGATAAGGAAAGAAATCAATGAAGATAAAGATGGAAATATCAAGATTTTCGACGGTGGATCAAGCGCCCAAATAAAGGCGGACGAAAGCGCCCGAGATCGTAATCGGCGTTTGAAAATCCAAACCGGCGTCGTAATCGTAATTCACATTCGAGAGAGTTCAGACGCTGTCCAAACGAGCGCCCGATCTCCGTCCAAGCATCTCGGACGGGCGTCCGGTTGAGTGAATGGGCGTCACGCGCGCTTTTCTTTGAAACCGACTTAGGTTTATCAGAGCAACGCGCCTGCATTTTCTATTTAAAGCACACAGCAGCCCCAAACCCTAATGAATTCGTAAATTTCTTCACATCAAAAAGAGAGCCGACCGCACCTTGAGATTTGAAGGCCGGTCACCCGAGCCTTGTGCTCGGGTGAACCGAGGTTAGATTAGGAGTAGTTTAGATGCTTTTCTTTTCCGTTCTTGGATCAATCCTTGTATGAAACTATGTGAGTTCTCTTCGATTAATTCAATTCCAGTTTCTCTTCATGATTTGATTTCGTTTTGTATCTTTTCTATGTGTTTATGATGCCATGAGAATAGATTGAAAGATCTGTTTTCCATTGATGTTTATAATACGAAAGTTGCATAAACCTTAGATCACCATAGAAAGATAGGGTTTTTAGCCGTTGATTATGTGACAAATTAATTGGTTAGATTCCTAGGTTGTTAGATTCGATTATACGAGAGTAACTTGAATCTACACCCGTCGTTTTGTTTGGTAAATCAGTCTCAACACTCGAAAGATGAGAGATAGATAATTGAAGTTGCTACGGAAGTAGGAGTTCATAGCTTGAGAGATAAGTTCACTAAGAGATTAGGGATTTGTGTCTCGTGAAAAGGGTGAAACCACAAATTGACTTGAAATCATGAGATAACTAGAATTGAGATCACTAGGTTTGTTCAATGTTTGACCCCATGTCTTTAGGTTAGATTGTTTTATTTTGTTTCCTAGGTTAGATTTAGTTTCATTGTTCTTTACGCTTTTATGTTTTTTCTTTCGTATTATGAGTAACAATTGGTAGGAATTAATTAGATTAGATTCAACATCCCAATTCCCTGTGGATCGACCCTGTACTTACCCTACTATGCTATCAACTACCCGATATTTGGTCGGTTAGGAGTTAGTTTGCATGTTAAGTATAGGTTTATAAATTTTCTTTTGTTTTTATGATGCAAAATCCTCCCAACAGTCAACTCCCGACGGTGGTCGATCAGTTGGATCCGAACACAGGCTTTGCTCTTCACCATCGCTATAATATTGGGAGACAGTTTTGGCTCAATTTTTGTCGTGGGAATAATTTTAAATTAATTCACTTAATTAATTTAGTTTAATTATGGTCTCATCTACTATGTGCATATTACTATGATATCGTATAAAGTAAAACATACACAACATTCCGTGTACTAAATAACCGGTATGATCATGGACTTTTCCTAGGTGCGGTTTCGAATACAAACTGACGAAACCGCGGGTCACAAACTAAGGGTATCTGCAACCGCCAATAGGATCTTTATTGTTGTACGCCAATGGGTTCTTTATCTCTCTTTGGTCTTCGTCTTCTTGCTCCATTTTTGTTACATAATAATCTATCTAATAAATAATTACACCCGCCGCACACGGGGGAGCTAACGGGAGTGGGATAAATGTAATAAGTAAACTAGGTCACGTTCTTCATAACGGCTTAGGACAAATTTCAAAACCAACATAAAGAAAACATTCCCATCTATCATATTGGTCGAGTCCATGATCAATCGGGGTCTATATAATCACATTATATCTACATATCTAATCCATACAATTTTATCTTATGAAAAAGATTACATTCTAATTTTTTTTAACTACTTATGCGTCATATTTTATCACATCAAATAATTAATTAACTTTTAATTAATTGAATGATTTAATCAAAAATAAAATTAACGTTTAATTTTAACTTGATAATAATTTTAATTTTATTAAATTTGAACTATTCAAAATTAAAAATAAAATTATAAGGTCTCCTTTTTTTTGTTTCCTTTCCTTTTGGTTCTTAACCAAAAGTGATGCATTTGGTTTCCTAAACCAAAAGACATCTTCCTAAACCAAATTTGATTTAGGCCTGGCCACTTTTCAAAATCAAAATTTTGAAAGTGGACTAGGCCTAGGCCTTTTACAAATCAAATATTTGAAAAGGACCTAGGCCTATTCCAAATTAAAATTTGGAAAGGCCAATATTTTGGTTAATATGCCACTATGGTTTCCCAATGGCCCAAACTATTTGAACAATTGGTTGGCCACATGACACAACTAAATAAAAGAGACATCAATGCACAATAAATATCACAAAACGAAAAAGGTCGATCTCCCCGTTTGGAAGAGAGCAGCCAACGACGGGAACCCTAGAGCCGCCGCAGAGGAGGGGGCCGCCGCCAGTTGGCCGAGCGCCCCCAATCGATCTATTTTTTTTTTAATTTTAAACTTTTTGCGATTTTAGATCTTGCATCTATCGATTAATTACTACGCAATTAAATTATGCTTATTGCTTAAGCTCGAAACCTCGCTCTGATACCACTATTAGGAAACCACTAGTTTAACGCAGCGGAATTTAAAATTTTGACTTCTTTTTTCTAGATCGTCTTCGTTTAATGCAATAAACACGTTAAGTAGTTTGACGGAATATACCGTGGATGATCTATAAGATCGTCGCTTTGACCGTCAACGGAGAGTAGTACAGTGCGCAACGTCCACGCGTCCGGCATCTATCGATATCCACACGCACTCCTCGCCGGAATCCTCCTTGGATTGCTATCGGAAAAATCTAGTTGCTAGACCGGCTTTTTTCTTATTTGGTCATAAACTATAACCGCATTTTAATCCGACTCGAAGTTCATATGTGTGGGACCCGATAGGCTTCTGAATATGTTGGCCGTAGACACAGAGTGCAAATTATGAAAATGACCTTCATGCCTAACGATCACGAGATAGCGTTTAGCAACACACCGTGACCCCCAATCATCGGAAGAGTCAAACTCAATGACTACTACCTTTCATGTGAAGCAGTTATCGTGTAACTTACAATCCTATCGCTGTAATAATATCCATACGATCGTATCTCGAGTGTCAATACATTAACGATCATATCTTATAATCTGGATATCATGCTCTCTCGGAATAACACATTTACTCCCACTTTGCAAAGATTCACGAGAACAAGACATTCCTTATAAGAAGGCCATTTCGGATATTCAATCCCAATCATAGGATACGCGATTCCCGGACGACCAAACATGTATACTCCGCATGCTTCAATATCACACCCGATCACTACCGCATGATTGCCCCGTGAATAGGGGAAATCTCAATAGTGTCAAAGCATGATACTCCACACCGTGATGCCATGAAGACTCTGGTCTAAAGGATAATTACACATGTTAGGAAATCAACGCGGGAACGCAGCAGAATTCAAAAATTTGATTCCTATTTACCCAAGATCGACTTCGTTTAAGCAACAAGCATAAAAGAAGTAGACAAAAGAATAACCTGGTTGATCCAATTGGATCGACGTTTTGTCTACGGTTGTAGTTTCTGCACGAAGCCGCCCAAGCGTTCAGCCTCTACCGGTGATCCACACAAACACCTCGCCGAAATCCCATCATGGATTGCTACCAGAAAAACTCGGCTGCTAAACCGATTTTTTCTCTTTCATAAATCTCTCTCTAGGAAGCTCTCTATTTTTCACTAGAACTATTAGCTCTTGGAATTGTATTGTACAAAAGAGCTTGGCACCCCCTTGTATCTATAAGGAGTGGTGCGCCCCTCTCAATTCCCAATCTGATTGGGATTAGCTTCCTAGTAGATTGAGGAGAAAAGAAAACATTTTCCTAATAAAATAAGGAAAATATAATTGATTGATTTATCTCATTAATATTCAATATCTTATATTAAATATTTCCAATATATTGTCAATATCTTATATTGACTATATTTATCTTGTTACCATAAATCTATTTTTTCAAAATCAATTAATAGCTAATATTAATATTATGGTAATCTTATTAATTAAATTGCACAACTCAAATGTATCCAATACATTAGAAAGTGGCGCCCCTTTTACCAATATTTTGGCATCCGGAATATTCTTTAATTAATATAATACTATATATAGGCTTCCGAATATGTTGGCCGTAGACCCAAAGTGCAAATTACAAAAATGCCCTTCATGCTTAGCGATCACGGGATAGCGACTAGCAACACACCGTGACCCACAATCATTGGAATAGTCAAATGCAATGACTACTACCTTTCATGTGAAACAGTTACCGTGTAAATTACAATCCTACCGCAGTAATAATATCCATACGATCGTATCTCGAGTGTCAATATATTAACGATCGTATCTTATAATCTGGATATCATGCTCTCTCGGAATAACACATTTACTCCCACTTTGTAAAGATTCACGAGAGCTAGACATTCTTTATAAGAAGGCCATTTCGGATATTCGATCACAATCATAGGATACGCGATTCCCGGACGAACTAACATGTATACTCTGCATGCTTCAGTATCACACGTAATCACTACCGCATGATCGCCCCATGGCTAGGGGAAAACTCAATTGTGTCAAAGCATGACAATCCACACCGTGATGCCATGAAGACTCCGGTCCTAAGGATAATTACACAACTGCCACATAGTGTGACACTTAATGGTGTAAGTGGGTCAGTCTAACGTACACATTTTCTAATATACGTCCACGTACAGTCCAAGTGTCTCTACACTTCGATAGACGAGATCTATCCCTGTCCTTAAAGACAGAAGACATCTAATACGTGCTAGCATGTTCGTACTATCAATGCCCTGATTAATAGTATATCAGCCTAGAGATATTTAAGTATCAAACTTATTAAAGTGATTAGAGATCTCATCAACCATAATCGCCTATCATGGTTTCTCTATCACAGTTTAATACTAAGGACGCTATAATATAACAATTCATAACTGGTTCTTTAAAATAACATATATATGACAACAGAAAAGACATTTAATATATGTGTAAACATAAAGAAATAGTAGAAATGATCCGACCCGGTCGGATCCGGTCCAACCCGATTGGGTTTAGGACACTATTTATAGGCGGAGAGAGGGCCGGAATCCGAATGATCTAGGTTTTAGCTTTAATCTCGGCCGTCCATCAAAGCCGAGTTTTAATCGGATTAAAACTCCTTTTAAATAACCAATTATATATTATTAGCATATTTCCTAGGGAAAACTAATTTCCTATAAGACCACTATTACGGGGAAGGAAATTAATCGGGATCAATAAAAGCCACGACATAATTTTCTTACAGACAATTCTCGAGAGAGATATCCAATACCTTACTCAAAAATCGTAACATACTCCCACTATCCATCTTGCATATTGGGCATATCCCTTCTTTTGACTAAATTAATCTCATTTGATTATCAAACAAAGAAATCGTCTAGAGAAACTTGTTTGAGTCCATGAGTAGAACTCATGGGCTCGCATATCATGTTATTGTCTATGAACATTGAGCTGTCTGCCCAACATCTTCAACACTATCATATAGCCAAGATACGAAGTTATAACAAGTATAGTCTGAATAAAACTGGGCTCAGCTGGCAGCATAAAGATAATCACAAGGTTTACACCCCGTACCCTTCAGCCGTCACTATAGCCTTATGGTAATCATATTACTATCCATGTCAACCTTTCAGGGATATTCCCCTTAGGTAAGATAGACTAGGTTCACAACCTGGTTGTCACTGATGGAATCTAATTCAGACATTATGGCTCCTGGCCATATCCCTCAATTTTGCCTTTCAAACATTCCTTCATAAGTCGTGAGATATTCACTCTTCAAGATGAACATACCAGCAGCCTTTTTAGGCTTAAGGTCATCCACAGACTTACAGAACTTTTGTGTGCACTGAGCAGTGTTCTACACCTTATCGCTATGCGGTGTCTGCTCATGTTCCAATGGTTGAATGTATCTTTGTGGTTATCAAACTCTTTTGAGATCTTATTTACTCCCACTGTCTCTTTTGGAATAATCACTTCCTCTAGAAGATAGTATGTTTGGAGACAAACACTTTTTGCTCCGCGGACAAGTAAATAATATCTAGCGTACTTGCTAAGACATTCCACAAAGTTGCATATGTCGTACTAGGCTCCAAGCCTTTCTGACTTTGCGTATGAAAACTTCAAATCAGCGGTTAAGATAGATTCGACATTATCGCCTTCCATATCTAATATGGAATTTATTCAACCTTTATTCTTTGGAACTCGGTTAAGTATAAGGGCACTATCCCGAAACAGGTAAGGGATACTTCGCATGGCTTGCATCACATCTTTATCATATAAAGTGTTGTTTCCATTTTAGAAGCACAATCTGATTGCGTATCCAAAAATGGTATCCTTCAATGGGGAATCTTATTCCTTTTCAGACAACTTCTGAAACACCCTTTAGGTATTAATTACTTCAATCCAATTGAAGATTAATTCCTAAGTAGTTCATCAATCTCATATTCGTACTAGCTCGAACTTTTCGGGCTTTCCGAATTGTTGTACTTCAATAAGTACATTCAACTATTCCTCAAAATAGTCCAAGAGAGAGACAAACAATTATTTATGGTATAAATTGTCATAAGCCAACAAACATCAATATGTTTAGGCTCTAGTCAATTTTCTAGATTTCTTAACATTTTCATAAAAGGGTATTTTAGTCATCTTTAGATAAGTTACGTATTATCCACATGATTCATAATCACATGGTTCAGACATCATCTGAATGACATTTGATTACACGTTTCTCTTCCAGAGAATCGACATCAAGAATAACAATAAACATCAAGGATAACAACCATGCAATTATTTAGTTGAGATTTCATCACTCATATCAACTATATGGTGACAATAATCTAGCATGTTAGATTCAGTGACTGTTCAACCTTACCGGAATAACAATTATTCCTTACAATTGAATATGTCTACTAAATCCTAACAAATTACTGAACTCGTGTTCTTTATAAGAACCGGAACACAATAACGTTTATTTAGTTCCTTCATCGCTTACCAGATTCCGAATACAATACCGAAAATGTCGCAACATTTGCTTCACTTTCGTTTCTAAGTGTATTATGTATTTAATCTTTCTAATTTAATCATACTCTTAAGATATCATATATCTAAGAGTTGACTTGTACTTAGATAGATTTATCTCAACTCACTTGCCTATAATAGAGACTTCGATAAGATCTCTTATTTAAGCACATGCCCTAACTTTCCTTTTTAATCCTTTAAGCACTTGTAAATAATTCTTAATGTAGTCTTCATAAGACTTAAGAAAGACCACAAGAGCTATGTCTGTAATTTCCTTTCATAAAGAAAATCTAAAGTTTATTAAATAGTTTATTCAACCTTTTGAATCGTATTCAATTAATTAACTATTTAATTAACCTTCAAGCAATGATTAAAGAATTAACTCGTTACTTAAATCTTACAATTTTGAAAACAACCTTTTCAAAATTCGATGCGGTCATTCTTATTCAACGTTTGAATTTATTGTCATCGTATGACTGAATGATCATATTGGATCGTATCCAATATCATGAGCTTTCGCTTTTCTTTAATAATTAAAGTCTTGGAGCACTGCATTGTTTATGTAGTCTCCTTGTCTCTAACTACTATAACGGGGTTGCTCACGTCATTGCCTATTTTAAAAGGATTAAAATTTACTCAACCATTTTGAGAACGTTTCTCAAACAGTCATAATTTGATTTTATTAATCAAGAATAAAAACACAAATATAAAAGTTTGTTGAAAAACTACAACAAAAAAATGAAGATAAAAGAGTGTTGTTGTCTATACACGCAAAACCAAATATGGTCTTTGAGATTATGATTTTGCTCCCACTAGTCAACTACACTCAATTGACTTTCAAGAAAATTTCCAAAATTCTTTAGTGGATGGAATCCTATCTAGTTGACTCGATCCCCGACGTGGGCCGATCAACCGGGTCAATTTCAACGGGTAGTTACTTCTTACCAATCGCGTCCAACGCGACTTCCAGTGGTTTGACTAGTCAACTCTTTGACATTTCACATCGTCTATGTGATAGTCAACCTCATGTCTCTAAAATCAGACTGTCCTGACGTGGGCCAATCAACTCAAGATTCTTAGTCGAGTCGCAACCCAAGTATTCATGAGATCTCATAACGATCATCTCTTGATAATGACGATATACCCGAGGTAGGTCAACTTCCGACGTGGGCCGATCAATTGGATCCGAACAAGGGCTCTTCACCGTCACTATAATATTGAGAGACATATTATAAATCGATTTTTGTTGTGGGAGTAATTTTAAATTAATTCACTTAATTAATTTCGAATTAATTATCTTAATTAATTTAATTATGGTCATTATGTATATCTATTTTTGTAGACATACATCCTACACATTTATCTAGATCGTGCCTAGTTATGCATCCATCGTATCATATAAAATAAATACAATCACAAAATAAATAAATGTGTAAAGTAATTGGTATGATCATGGATTTTTCCCAGGTGCGGTTTCGAATACAAACTGACGAAACCGCGGGTCACAATCTAAAGGTAGCTGCAACCGCCAATATGATCTTTAATTCTCCATTCTCCAATGGGATCTTTATTTTCTTATTTCTTTGGTCTTCATTTTTCGCTCCATTCTTGTTACATTTAATTCTATCTAATAAAATAAATGCGTCCGCCGCACACGGGGGAGCTAACGGGAATGAGATAAATGCAGAAAATAAACTAGGTCACGTTCTTCATAACGGCTAGGACAATTTTTAAACCAACAGAAAAATTAAATCATTCACATCTATCCTATCGATCGAGTCCATGATCAATCGGGATCCATATAATCATATTATATCTACTATATCTAATCCATACAATAACATCTTATGACAAAGATAAAATTAAATTTAACTACTTGCGTCTTAATTAATCAATAAACGTTTAATCTATTAAATAATTTTATCCAATCAATTAACTAATTAACATTTAATTAATTAATTGACTTTAATCGAAATAAAATTAACGGTTAATTTTAAACGATTTCAATTTTAATCAATTAGAACTATTCCAAAAACAAACCAAAATTAAAATTAAGTCTCTTTTGTTTCTTTCCGTTTGATTCCTAATCAAAAGGGATGCCTTTGATTTCCTAAACCAAAAGGCATCTCCTTTGGCCCTTTACAAAATCAAAATTTTGATAAGGGCCTAGGCCTAGGTTTTTTTCCAAAATCAAATATTTTGAAAATGGATTCTAAACAAAATTTGGAAAGGCCAATATTTTGGTTGATATGACTGGCCACTTTCCAAAATCAAAATTTTGAAAGTGACATAGGCCTAGGTTTTTTCCCAAATCAAATATTTGGAAAGACCATTATTATTTTAATGTCATGTGACATCCCAAAGGCCCAAACTATTTGAACCAATAGTTAGCCATATGACACAAATAAACAAAGGAGATAGTAATCACAACTACGAACCATATAAAAACACAAAATACACAAAACAAAAACCGGGGACCACCACATCACGCCAGCAGCCGCCGGCAGCCCGGAGGCCGCCGCCGCCGCCTCCGCCGGCGATCACATGGTGGTGGTGGTGCTATCAATCGGCCGAGCATCACCATGGCCGACTCCTTTTTTTCCTTTTCGTGTATCACTTTGGCGAATAAAAAATCTTTCATCTTTTAATTACGTGATTTAAACGATAAAATTAAGTACGCATATTTAACATGCTTATTGCTTAAGCTCGAAGCTTGCTCTGCTACCACTATTAGGAAATCAACGCGAGAACCCAGCGAAATTCAAAAATTTGATTCTCATTTACCCAAGATCGACTTCGTTTAAGCAACAAGCATAAAAGAAGTAGACAAAAGAATACCCTGGTTGATCTAATTGGATCGACGCTTTGTCTACGGTTGTAGTTTCTGCGTGTAGCCGCCCAAGCGTTCGGCCTCTACTGGTGATCCATACGAACACCTCGCCGGAATCCCATCATGGATTGCTACTAGAAATCTCAGCTGCTAGACCGACTTTTTCTCTCTCATAAACTTCTCTCTAGGAAGCTCTCTATTTTCACAAGAACTATTAGCTCTTGAAATTGTGTTGTACAAAAAAGCTTGGCACCCCCATGTATATATAGGGATTGGTGCGCCCCTCTCAATTCTCAATCTGATTGAGATTAGCTTCCTAGTAGATTGAGGAGAAAGAAAACCTTATCCTAATAAAATAAGAAAAATATAATTGATTGATTTATCTCATTAATATTCAATATCTTATATTAAATATTTCCAATATATTGTCAATATCTTATATTGACTATATTTATCTTGTTACCATAAATCTATTTTTTCAAAATCAATTAATATCTAATATTAATATTATGATAATCTTATTAATTAAATTGCACAACTCAAATGTATCCAATACATTAGAAAGTGGCGCCCCTTTTACCAATATTTTGGCATCCGGAATATTTTTTAATTAATATAATACTATGATTAATTAATTTGCAAAATACATGTATATCATATATATAGATATTTCGAAATATATATGTATCAATATACATATTTAATTAATCAACATAATTAATATCTTGTATTTAATTTATTTATAATAAATAAATACCACCATATTAATTTACCACTATAACCTTTATAGTACGAGATAAATTCTTTCCATATTTGGTTATCAACTATAACCACATTTTAATCCGGCTAGATGTTCATATGTTTGTGACCCGATAGGCTTCCGAATATGTTGGCCGTAGACCCAAAGTGCAAATTACGAAAATGCCCTTCATGCCTAACGATCACGGGATAGCGTCTAGCAACACACCGTGACCCCCAATCATTGGAAGAGTCAAATGCAATGGCTACTACATTTCATGTGAAGCAGTTACCGTGTAAATTACAATCTTACCGCAGTAACAATATCCATACGATCGTATCTCGAGTGTCAATACATTAACGATCGTATCTTATAATCTAGATATCATGCTCTCTCGGAATAAAACATTTACTCCCACTTTGCAAAGATTCACGAGAGCTAGACATTCTTTATAAGAAGTCCATTTCGGATATTCGATCACAATCATAGGATACGCGATTCCCGGACGAACTAACATATATACTCCGCATGCTTCAGTATCACACCCAATCACTACCGCATGATCGCCCCATGGCTAGGGGAAAACTCAATTGTGTCAAAGCATGACAATCCACACCGTGATGCCATGAAGACTCCGGTCCTAAGGATAATTACACAACTGCCACATAGTGTGACACTTAACCGTGTAAGTGGGTCAGTCTAACGTACGCATTCTCTAATACACGTCCACGTACAGTCCAAGTGTCTCTACACTTTGATAGACGAGATCTATCCATGTCCTTAAAGACAAAAGACATCCAATACGTGCTAGCCTGTTCGTACTATCAATGCCCGTTTAATAGTATATCAGCCTAGAGACATTTAAGTATCAAACTTATTAAAGTGATTAGAGATCTCATCAACCATAATCGCCTATCATGGTTTCTCTATCACAGTTTAATACTAAGGACGCTATCATATAACAATTCATAACTGGTACTTTATAAGAACATATATATGACAACAGAAAAGCCTTTTAATATATGTATAAATATAAAGAAATAGTAGAAATGATCCGACCCGGTCGGATCTGGTCCAACCCGATTGGGTTTAGGACACTATTTCAACAACATAACTGCCACATCGTGTGACACTTAGTGTAAGTAGGTCAGTCTAACGTACGCATTCTCTAATACACGTCCACGTACAGTCCAAGTGTCTCTACACTTAGATAGACGAGATCTATCCCTACCTTCAATAAGATAGAAGACATCCAATACGTGCTAGTCTAATCATACCATCAATGTCCTATTTGACAATACATACGACTAGAGACATTTAAGTATCAAACTTGTTAAAGTGATTAGAGATCTCATCAACCATAATCACTGTCATGGTTTCTCTATCACAGTTTGACACTAGGGACGTTACTATATATATAAAACCAATAATATGAAGATAAACAATATATAATAACAAAATTGCTTTTATTAATAATAATAAAGTTATTACATGAACTAAAACACACTGTAAACGACCCGATCCGGTCGGATCCGGTCCAACCCGGTTGGGTTTAGGACACCTATTCAACAGTTATCACATAAGTTGCTGAGGAAGACACCGCTGCCAAGTTATGGTTGAAGCTTGAAAGCCTGTATATGACTAAGTCATCGACCAACAAGTTCTGTCTTTGAAGCGAGAGGCTATTCGATCGAGGATGCATGAGGGGACTCAGTTGAGAGATCATCTTGATCAACTGAACACAATATTACTTGATCTCAGGAATATTGATGTTAAGATTGAGGATGAAGATGCTGCTTTGATTTTGCTGGTTTCGTTACCAGCTTCCTATGAGAACTTTGTGCAGTCCTTCATAGTTGGGAAGGATACAATTGCTTTAGAGGATGTAAGGTCAGCTTTACATGCCAGAGAGCTAAGACATAAGGCAGCTGGGGCAGACAATCAGGCTGCTGAACTAGTAGTCAGTAGCAGGAGTGAAAAAGAGCATGGTCAGTCTAGGAAGAAAAATTCCCAGAAGACAAGGTCCAAAGGCCCTAAATCCATAGATGTTTGTAATTACTGTAAGGAGCAAGGACATTGGAGGTCCAATTGTCCAAAGAGGAAGAAATAGAAGGAGAACAGTTCTGGCACAGCTGCTGTAGCAGCTGAGCATGACTCATATGAGGATATGGTCCTAGTGGCAGGAGAATCAACACATCAAACTGATGTATGGATTCTGGATTCTGGGGCATACTTTCCTATTTGCCTTCATAGAGAGTGGTTCTCAAGTTATCAGCAGATAGATGGTGGTCATATATCTATGGCAAACAACAAGGTCTTCTAGGTAGTTGGGATTGGCTCAATTCAGTTGAGGACAGAGGATGAAAGATTCGGTAAACTGAGTGAAGTTAGACATGTTCCACAGATGACCAAAAACTTGGTATCTCTCAGTTCTTTAAACAGCAGGGGATTCATTTTTAAGGGTGAATGTGGTGTGCTGGGTGTCTATAAAAATTCAGTTTTGGTTTTCAAGAGAGTCAAGCAAGGGACTCTGTATTTACTACAAGGGTCAGTTGTTGCTGGTTCTGCTGCTGTGGCATCAACTTAGATTCATCAGTCACAACTTACAAAACTGTGGCACATGAGACTAGGTCACATGGGTGAAAAAGGGTTGCAGGTTCTTTCTTAGAAAGATCTTCTTGGGGAGTGTAAGGTCAAGCATTTGGACTTTTGTGAGCATTGTATGTTTAGGAAGCTTCATAGGGGCAAATTCTCAAAATGGGTACACAACACAAAGTCATCACTTGATTACATTCATTCTGATTGTTGGGGGCCATCAAAGGTGAAGTCATTGGGTGGTCACAGATATTTTGTGTCCTTCACAGAAAAATATTCAAGGATGACTTGGGTGGTGATGATGAAACACAAAAGTGAAGCATTCAAGAGCTTCATGCAATGGAAGGCTCTAGTTGAAAATCAGTTAGAGAAGATGATCAAGAGGCTTCGTACAGATAATGGTCTGGAATTCTGTTGAACTGAGTTTGATGAGTTATTTCCAGGCATATACAGTTAGGAATACTCCTCAGCAGAACGGGGAAGCTGAAAGGCTAAATCAAACTCTTATGGAGAGAGCAAGATGCATGCTCTCTCATGCTGATTTGTCAAAGAGATTCTGGGCAGAGGCTGTAAGCACAATTTGCTACTTAATCAACAAGAGTCCTCACACAGGGATCAGTCTCAAAACACCAGTTGAGATATGGTCAGGTAAGCCTGCAGACTATTCAGTTCTAAGGGTATTTGGAAGCACAGTTTACTATCAAGTCAGTGAAGGGAAACTGGAACCAAGGGCCATGAAAGGAGTGTTTGTGGGGTATGGTGATGGAGTACAGGGGTACAAAATTTGGTCATCAGCAGAAAATAAAGACACGATATATAACATGTGGCTTTATAATATAAAAACATTCGTCGATCACTTCGTGAATTTACGTCGATGCTTATCCAGTACTTTTTCGTACTTGCATCGAGATTTGGCTATTAAGTAAACTAGCTGCGGGCTAGTACTTTACATGAAGGAAATAAATATTATGTCTAATGGACATCCACATAATATGAGTATATTTATAGCACTCCCCCTTGGATGTCCATCCACAAAGAATCTGCCTCGTTAAAACCTTCATTTGTGTTACACTCCCTTGATTTTAACATCTCTTCAGATCTTTATGTTGTCGCATCCTGATCTTCTAGATCAAACTCTCGAATATAGAGGTAGTTAATACTTTAATGAGAAAATCTTCTGGATTGTCACATGATCTGATCCGTTGAACATCAATACCATAATCTTCTGAAGATCGTCTTTTAATGTAGCCTCTCTTTAATTGAGATATACACGTTGCATTGTCTTTGTATAATCAAGTCGGCTTCTCTTTCTCAGAACAATCTAGAAATTTCTTGGATCTAATGTATCAATGATCCGAACAACATAATTCTCAGCTTGTTTCATGAATAGCTATCATTTCGCCACGATTTGAGGATGTAACGACCAAAGCTTTCTAAGTCCAGCGCCATGAAATTGATGTACCACCATTGGTGAATGAACAACCAATTTGAGGCCTTGCTTTTAGGGGCCGGATAACTATCCATCATCCGCATAACCAACAAGTCCTCGACTTGATTTCCGTTTGATCTGATTTTCATAACGTATATGGCATGTACCAAAAACCCAGTGGGAAAAACCAGTCAAGGGAAAAATATTCATGACACATGCGCACTTGTGCACTGATTGCCTCATTAAAAACATTTAACTAAGAAAACCCAGTGGGAAAAACCTGTTAAAGGAAAAAATAGTACAATCATTGGTCTTCGTGACCAAATGACATCTTTCATGTGCATTTAATGGATCTGAATAGTATGAGGCAAACACTAATACTATATCATCTTTTGCAACTCTTCCAGAGCTCAATTATAGATCCAAACTCTCTCAGATTGAAACCATTTATCCCGCTTTTGGGACAATCAGTGTATTATATTCTTTGTGTATCACACACTATACATGCTTCATTCATTTAATGCTTCTAGCATCTCATGTGCTTCAGGCACTATAATGGTTTCAAGCAATTTTGGCTTTTCGAAACATGCTTGCCTTATTTTATGAACCTCGTTTATAAAACCTAGTGTTGCATTCGTTATCATATCACATTGCTCAAACGATGATAACATTCGTTCAATATCTCAACACTAGGAGATTTATGTTTGTTGGAACTAATATGTTTCTCACGCTCCAAGCGTTGAACATAATTAACAATATAGCAAGATGAAATTTCAGATTCTCCAAGAATCATTACTTTTCCTCGGGGTCTCAAGAAAATAACATGAGGGAATGAACTTCAGGTTCATTTTATCCCACCTCATGTATGTATGACAACTGCATATATTTGTTCCACACATATTATTTATCAACACATGTTGACATTTTCTATCCTTGACCTTGACCTCGTCAAGGGTTTATGATTCCGTTACTCATCTAAAGTACGTCATAGCTCTTTTAGAACTCTTTAGACTATATATTTTTCTGCTCGAGCATATTCTTTCTCTTCTAGAGTTTTCATAGATCATATTGTCATAACCTCTTCTGAGGAATTTTAAATTATTAAGCCAAATGGTCTTTAACGCTCATAGCGTTTGATACGTATCATTTTCTGTCCTTCTTGGACTCTCTCTTCTGGGATAAATATTATCCTCCTAGGATAAACCTTTCAACGACATTTATTCTAACCAAAGCATTTGCAGCTGCCCACTCTCCCAGAGTAATTAAATGCATCCGGTGATTAAATGTGCGTTAATATAATATTTTTTCCACGGCATTTATAAACTTCAAGTTTACATTCCTCCCACTAATCTCGGAAAAACATTTTATCACAATCGATATTTCTGAATATCGCAATAACCCTTTAGAGGTTCACTCATTTACTGTGATATACTACCATAGGAATATCAACAAATTTCATCGATATTTTTCCTTATCGAGAAGAAGCATAGTATCTCTCCGAGAGATTCATGATTTTTTTTAATTGTTACGATGTCTCATTTAAGTATCCAACTTGAGGGGTATCTGCACCACTTAATGTGTTTGAGACATTGAACCAGGTATTTCGCCGTACACCAAGTACGCGACCAGTGGCCTTTCAATGCCACATCGTGGTGGAAAATCTTCCTCCTCGAGAAGACAAACATTTGTCATATTCCCAATGGATATATTAACCACGATTTTTGTCCATGTTTGGAAAATCATTTCCTTTCATATGAAATCTGAGTCCATATTTATTTCTGTGAATTCAGATTCACTTAATGAGCATCTATGTGCTTCTGATGAACTCCAAGTCCATCTATGTATACTTAAATGATGATCATCTTCAGGTGATCAAATCTTTTGATCTAATTTGTCCCCAGAACAAATGATGCTTTATGTAATATATCAGGTTATACTATTGTATCATTTTCACAGTAGCGTCATCAACTCACTCTGGTGAGATTTATTATGACGATTTTAAAATCACAGTCTTATATATGTCACGTTCATTTCAAGGAACCGACTGACGTGATTCAATACATCTTTAAATATCGGTATATAATATCTCGATTTTGTCACGTTCATTTCAGGGAACTGACTTGTATATCTCAACACTTCTAGAATATTTGATTGTCCACGTTCACTTCTAGGAATGGACACATCATAAATTTTGAGCTTAGTCACATCCACTTCTAAGGACTGACATGTATAATATATTAATCCGATACATCTCAAATATTTCATTTGGTCTCATTCACTTTTTGGAATGGACGTGTGTCAATCAACACATCTTAATTATATAGTTAAGTCACGTTCACTCCCAGGAACGGGCCTATATAATTTGATGCATTAAATATTTTATACACATTCACTCCAAGAAATGGTATTGCATCATCATGTTCACCAATAGTTGATATATTTCAATACAAAATAATATCACCATATTAACAAAATAAAATTTTAACTTAATCATTTACCTCAGATATAGTCTTTGATATGTAACCATAAAAATGAGATAATATGATCACCATCATATATTATGGACTTTGTCAACCAATAATAGATATCCATATATTGCATAAGATAGATCAATAGATTATCTAGATGTGTGCCAGTATAGAAATTCCCAATAATCGATGAACATCGAATATATAACCATCCATAGAACATTCAAATGTGTATCAAAATAGAAATTCCGAATAATTGATCAACATCAATAAGAGATAATCATCAATTAATGATTAAATAATAAAAATCCAGAATATCCGATATAACAATAAAATAAAATAATAGATGAATACCATAGTGTTAATTACCGGTGCTAAAAGAAACAATGGGAGGGATGCTCTTTATTTCATCAGACTTGGGCTATAAATAGCCTTGATTACAACTTTCAATAAAAATAACAAACTTGCACTTTTGTAGCTCTATGAGTGCGGTACTGGAAGCAACAGAAAACAAATGACTTTAGTCCACCTTTCCTAAAGAATAGGACTTTATTCAACAAACATAAAGACTAATTCAAACTAGAAACTTATTATTAACATTATTAACATTCCCTCCCTTAAGCTAAAACCTTTCTGTCCTTAGCTTATTCTAGCAGCTTTGTTAACGGTGATTTTTACGGTTTATATGACTTTATTTCGTACCAATTTCCTTCGTGTTTTATTATTTTTTATAGAAAAGTAAGTGTTCAAAGGATTTATTGAAAGAATGAAGTTTGAAAGATGTTTAAGTGCAAAATCGAGTTCTTTACGTGACTTTATTATCTATTTACGTGATTTTACATTTTGCATGTCTTTGTCGTGTTGTAGGTACGCTTACATGTTATGGAGGAAGCTAAAACGACGTTTAACTGAAGATTGAATAGAATGAGGAAGATGCATATTGAAGACTGAACGCACGTTTGCCATCCGTCCAACCTGGACTGGCGTCCAGAAGCATGGACTGGCGTCCACTAGAGCTACTCAATTCAGGAAAGCATGATTTTTACCCAAACGGGCGTCCAGAAGAGTGGACTGGCGTCCAGGAGGAGAAGTTGGATCAGGATGTTCAGATTTTTAGTGAACGAGCGTTTGAAAATGTATAGGACGGGCGTTTGAGAAGACTCGGCCCGACTCGAAGATTTTTGACACTATGGACGGGCGCCCACTTACGCAGACGGGCGCCCACCACCGCTTTCTTTGAAACCGACCTAAAACCTATTTATAGTCGCGTTTTTTCCAACCCTAAACACACATTGACCTGCAGCGCCCCAGCCCTTTGAAGCGACTTTTCTGAGTTTTTCCCCTACTTTAAACATCTTTTCTTTTACTTTTTACTTATAGTATTTGCATATAAACGATGAATAAAGGCTAAGCGATTTGAACAAGCGTGTGAAGCCAATCTCTGCAACAACTTGATTTCGATTCTTGGATGCTTTGTGAGTTTAAATTAAAGTTTGTTTCTTTATTATGTGTTTATTTGTTATGGAGTTTATATCGAGAGATGGTTGCTTTGTGATGTTTAACGTTTGATGAAAATCGTTGTTAGACCTAGATCACCGTAGTAAAGATGGGATTTTTAACCTAAAAATAACGAGAGTTCCTAGGTTAAATTTCTAGGTTGCTAGATTGAGAAATCTTACACCTTTGTTATGGAAGCGTTAATCTTTAAGATCGAGAGATGAAAGATTAATTGGCGAATTATCTACGAGAGTAGGAATTCATACCTTTGATAGGTGAACCACATCTTTATTAAATCTTCACAAAACGATCTAAGGTAGAAATTGAGGGTTGCGGGATAGGTGGATCAATGCTTGTTCTTCGTTAAAATTAATTGAAATTATCTTTGTGCCTTGTTCTTCGTTGTTATCTTAGAAGTTTATTTTCTTTTTAGTTTATAGATTAGAGTTATTTTCGTTCGCAATTATCTTTCCTGGCTTTGGATTGACAACCCTCTGTCCAGTTTATTGTATTCGTTTTAGTTTTGTTTTGTGTTTTTCATGACAAATCTTTAGAAAGATTAATAAACTAGATAAACAACCTCGATTCCCTGTGAGATCGACCCGGTATTAACCTCTATACTACGATCCCTACACTTGGGGTAAACCGGATTATTTTATTACTTGTTTATTTTGCTTAGATAAAGTCCGAGACAAGCTTCAACCATTCCAAGAAGCCCACGAAGTCTCTCAAACTAATCCAACTTTAATGGCTTTGTCATGATGTCTGCAATCTGATCTTGAATGCTGCAATAATTTAGATCAACAATTCCATCATTCACCAAGTCTCTTAGGAAGTGAAACCTCACATCTATGTGCTTACTTTTTCCATGAAATACCGGATTCTCGGATAGCTTTATAGTTGACCTGTTATCACACATGATCATAATACTTGTCTTCTTCTTAATACCAAGCGTTTCCAGAATTCTTCTGAGCCAGACGCATTGACAAGCACACAATGCCACTGCTATGTTTTCCGCTTCCGTAGTAGAAAGTGCAACCACTGGTTGTTTCTTAGATGACCAAGAAACAGCCCCAGATCCCAACAAAAACACATAGCCCGAAGTGCTTCTTCGATTATCCAAGTCACCCGCGTAATCACTATCGGTGAAGCCTATGAGTTTTAGATTGCCTTCTCCTCTTTTAAAAAGAATTCCAAGATCTGTTGTGCCTTTTAAATACCTTAAAATTCTTTTTGCTGCAAGCCAATGTGGCATAGTAGGTCTAGACACGAATCTGCTCAACATACTAACATTATACATCAAGTCATGCCTAGTAACAGTTAAGTACATAAGACTTCCAACCACCTGCTAGAGCAAAGTTTCATCCACTTTGACACCACCTTCATCCTTAATCAGCTTTGTACCTGGCACTATTGGATTCTTCACAGCATTGCTGTCCTCCATGCCAAACCTTGCTAGTACTTCTCGAGCATACCTCTTCTGACACACAAAAATACCATCTGAACATTGTTTAACTTCTACCCCAAGGAAGTGTTTCATTTTTCCCAAATCAGACATTTCAAATTCCCACATCATTGATTTCTTAAATTCATTACACATATTTTGATCATTTCCAGCAAATATCAAATCATCCACATAAAGGCTTACAATTAAAATTTTACCACCTTCCGACTTTGTGAACAATGTGTGCTCGGGAGGACATTTTTTAAAGTTTTCATGAGCAAAGTAAGCTTCAATTCTGCTATACCAAGCCCGTGGCGCTTGCTTGAGCCCATACAACGCCTTCTTTAACCTGTAGACCTTCTCTTCTTCTCCTTTCTTGACGAATCTTTCAGGTTGTTGTATGATGGGAGTCAAATTGTAGTGTATTTCTTATATGAGATTACCTCCTTTTACGAGTTATTCATGGTTATTTTGGGCTATTATGGGTGGTATATGTACGATATTCACTTATATGCATGTTTCGAGACTAAAGGCGTTTTCGTCCTAAAAACTCGTGTTTTATGTGGATTTCATTACGTTTCCGTCAATGTATATTATGCCTTGGTGTTTTTTGTCTTTGTTTTCAGGCTTATATTGATGTATAAGGTCGAGAATAAGGAAGAGAGTCTCGATAAAGAACGAGATTTGGGGCCAAGAAGGAGAAAAGAGTGAAGAATCATTGACGAAATCTGAACCAGTCACTTCAGGGGCATTTTGGTCACACTTGGAGACATTTTCAGGAAGAGTTTTCTTGGTTAAAGTTGTAGATCATTGAATCAGATTTCCAAAGCAATTTGAATCATCTCATTTGGAGCCCTAGAAGTGAAGTTATTATGAAAATACTGAAGTCTATCCCAAACTAGCGTTTGGCCAGCTCAAACGGGCGTTGACATGATACTGAAAGTTGGGTTTTCAGGCAAACTAGCGTCCAAATCACCTCAAACGCACGTTTGTATGGGTTCGGCCTGACTCGTATAAGGAAAACTGGCGTTTGCAAGGATGCAAACTGGCGTTTGGCCCCGACAACATCAGATTCGCCGTACCTGTCCATTAATCTTTATTTTGACCCATCTTGGAGGCATTTTATGGCCAAGTCGTCTTCATGAAAGTTGTAGGGAATTGAACAAGCTTTCCAACGCATCTTGAATCATCCAAATCAGAGCTTTACACAAAAAGTTATTTCTGATTTACTGAGGACAGTGAGTTGGCTTTTCCGGCAAACGGGCGTTTGCCTTGCCACAAACGCTTGTTCGTGGTCGGGATGCGGCAAAAACCTATAAAAACCCTCTATTTCGATCCCATAATCATTCTATTCGATCCGGGACGACTTTGGGCATCTTAGGGGCGATTTTAGGGCGGTTTTTGAGTAGTTTAAACACCCTTTGATCCCCATATTCCATAGATTAATTCTATTGATTCTACATACTTTTTATTAGATTAAATTTTTGTTTCAACACCAAAGATTCGACTTTTAGCGCAGTACCTTACTCAATATTCAAGGTTTGATTTTTATGATGATTATGCTTTCGTTTATTAATGTTCTTAGTATAATTTCCTTTAATTACTTCGTTGTTAGTATGATTATGAGTAGCTAAAGTAGTTGTGTAGCCGAATTATGTGAAAACGGATGAAAATCCCAAAGGGGGATGAGATGGGAGTTGTGTAGCACTTAATTAAATGTTTGTATGATGAATTCATGTTCTAAAACTTGTTTTGATTATTTTAATAGCTTTGAATGAGATTGACAACCTTGTTCACTGTTACACACACATCGAGCTTATATATGTATTTTGCGGCGAGGTGTGGGATACGGGTATTAGAATCACTAGACATAGCCTTGATTGTTAGATTGACAACCAAGCTAGACGTTAGGACTATGCCTATGTGAGGTTCTTATCAGGTTCCCTAGCGGCTCATTATTCTGGTCAACCATGTTAGGCGAGTTAGCTTTCTAAAGGGAGGGTTAATAAGCCTAGTATAGGGGGTTAAGCGAGAGTTGTTCAGACCTTAACGCAAGAATAAGGAGTTGACACCCGTGGATGTCATATAAACTGAATTGGATAGGTAGGTCGGTTAAGACACACTCCATGTCAAGTCTTTCCTGTGGGGTAAAAGTAACCTGTTGGATCATAGTTCGGCTATGCCTTTTAATCACCTAGATAAATCCGTTAGAATAATCTTTATTTTCTGCATTAGCTATAATACTTTTAACCTAATATTGACTTGAACCAAGTTTAGACGTCAACTTTGGTACTTCACTATTATTCCCTGTGGATTCGACCTTGACGACACTATACTACCGTTGACCCGATACTCTGTCGGTCAAAGTTAGCGGTTAAGTATTTTGCTATCACTGTACAAACACTTTCTCCTTGAGTTCTGCGTGAAGAAAAGCACTCTTCACATCGAGCTGAAATATTTCCCAACAGAATTGAGCGGCCATTGCAATTATCACCCGAATAGTGTCAAGCCTTGCCACCAGAGCAAATACATAAGTATAATCTATTCCATGGCGTTGAGCATAGCCTTTAGCCACCAGTCTTGCTTTGAATTTATCAACATCTCCTTCTTCAATGAGTTTTGTTTTGGATACGCACTTTACTCCAATAGTTTTTTCTCCTTTAGGTAGTGTGGTAAGTTCCCAAGTTTGATTCTTCTCAATTGCTGCAATTCGGCTGACATTGCTTTTCTCCGTTTCTCATTTTTTATAGCTTCATTAAAACATATTGGATCTCTTTCAGTTACCATCATCGCATTCAGTTGTTCTTCTTCTTCAGATAATCCTTCCCTTGTTTCAAAATCATTCAACCAAGCAGGAGCTCGTCTTTATCTTATACCCCTTCCTTCGACTGAATCTTCAGAACTTGACTCTGTTGTAGGTGATTCTGTTGGACTTGGCTCATTTGGAGAGGATTCTGGAGTTGAATGTGTTGAACCCGAATTGATTGACATATCTTCATCTTCAATTTGTTCATCTGGCCATTCTAGTACATCCTGTTTGATTTCTGTCTCTGTTCTACCCCAATCCCAGCTTTCCTCTTCTTCAAAAACTACATCTCTACTAATAATGATCTTCTTTGAGGCTGGATCATATAATCTCCATGCTTTGGACTCATCACTTATGCCGAGAAAGACTCATTTTATGCTCTTATCATCCAGCTTGCTCCTTTTTTGATCCGGCACATGAACATGTGCTATACATCCAAAAATTCAAAAATAATCCACCATTGGTTTCTTCCTACTCCATGCCTCTTCTGGTGTCTTATTTTCAACAGTTGTTGTGGGACATCTATTCTGAATATGCACACACCATCTGACAGCTTCAGACCAAAAAACCTTAGAAACTTGTTTCTCAATAGACATAGAACGAACAACATCCACGATTGTTCTATTCTTTCTAGCAGCCACTCCATTTTGTTGTGGAGTGTAGGCTGTTGTTAATTGTCTGTTGATGCCTTGTAATATAAAATTCCTCAAACTCATTTGAATTATACTCACCACCCCTATCTGTCCTCAAAGTATTTATATAGGCACCTATCTCCTTTTCAACACAAGTCTTATAATGTTTGAATGTAATAAAAGCTTCTGACTTTTCATGTAAGAAATAAACCCAAGTTTTCCGAGTAAAGTGATCAATGAAACTTAAAATGTACCTTTTACCACTGTTAGATGCTGTTTTGATAGGGCCACATATATCTGAGTGCACTAGCTGCAATTTTTTCGATGCCCTCCACAAGCTCCTTCTTGGTATAGCCTCTCGATGTTGTTTACCCATTAAACAGGTGGTGCATATCTTCTCTGGAGATTTAAGCATGGGTAACCCATTCACCATTTTCTTAGATGAAAGTGTCATCAATCCTTTGTGATTTAGGTGCCCAATTCTACAATGCCACATGTGAGTTTCCTTTTCTGATGTAAATTTAGCTTGTAAGCAAATATTGTCTTTAGATGCCATAGAGACAGACAGACAAAACATTCTGTTTCTACTCATGTTGGTCTGCATAATTACTCCCTTCTCAGGATGGAATATCTTGCAAGTCCCATTTTGAATCAAAATGGATAACCCTTTCTCTTGAAGTTGTCCTATACTTAACAAATTGTTCTTAAGTTCAGGAACATAATATACAACAGATATTACCTGGTCTCTGTCATTTAACTGCATTCTTATATTTCCTTTTGCTGCCACCGTCATTATGGAATCATCTCCCAACTTCACTGTCCGATTGAAATCATCCTACAAATCTTCTGAGAACCATTCTTTGTTCCCAGTCATATGATTGCTGCAGCATGAGTCAAGGAACCATGTCTCTTCTCTCTTCGGTTGAATAGGCTCTTCATAGGACATCAGCAAAAGCTCATCTTCTTCCTCCAATTCAGCATAGTTTGCCTTTTTGTCCCAATCTGGACACTCATATTGAAAGTGTCCCAACTTGTGGCATTTGTAACATTCGATGGTTTCCTTATTCAGCGATTGTCTCCTCTACCCCTGCCGCGTCCTCCTCTAGATGCCCCTCGACCCTTGCCTCTGCGCTTGACCTATCATCTGAAGCTACTTTCAAAGCATGTTCTTCTTCTTGCTGCCCCTGCATTCTTTGTTCATGTACAAGCAGACTTCCATGTAGCTCATCAATAGTCAAGGTACTAAGATCATTTGATTCCTCTACTGAGCAAACAACATAATTGAATTTAGGTGTTAATGATCTGAGTATCTTGCTAACTACCGTACTTTGCACCATTGTCTCACCGTTTGATCTCATCTTGTTGACCACGAGCAATGTGCGTTCCAGAAAGTTGTCTATCTTTTCTCCCTCTTTCATGGCGAGCAGCTCAAATTCCTTTCGCAAGGCTTGAAGTTGTGCCCTTTTCACCTTGGTGGAACCTTGATATTTCTGTTTCATCGATTCCCAAATTGCTTTCGATGTCCCCATATCAAGAATTGTTTCCAGAATCTCTCTATCAATTGATTGAAATAGAAAGTTCTTTACCTTCAGATCCTTAAGCTTAGCCTCCTCATTTCTTTGTGCTTCACTCGCCGGCCCTGTCCCAATTGCCGTTGCCGGAATCCCTTCGTCCACCAGATTCCACATTTCCTTGCTTCTAAGAAAATTATCCATTGTCATGGACCAATAATCATAATGGCCATCAAACTTAGGAATGGAAGGTTGCAAAAACTTGTCTCCCGTTGACATTCTGACCCTCACGAACTCTCGTGTTTTTTTTTTTTTTTGTGTGTTTTAGCTCCGATACCAAATGTTAATTACCGGTGCTAAAAGAAACAATGGAAGGGATGCTCTTTATTTCATCAGACTTGGGCTATAAATAGCCTTGATTACAACTTGCAATAAAAATAACAAACTTGCACTTTTGTAGCTCTATAAGTGCGGTACCGGAAGCAACAGAAAACAAAAGACTTTAGTCCACCTTTCCTAAAGAATAGGACTTTATTCAACAAACATAAAGACTAATTCAAACTAGAAACTGATTATTAACATTATTAACACATAGACTATCCATCACCCCTTATTATGCTGGCGGAAGAATGCAACTTTAAAGCTCATACTAAACCTTGCCGTCCTTTTTCTTCAACTTTCTCTTGCGCCATTAGAAATAGAAAAAGAGAATTTATATAGCAAGCAAGAATAACCAATCATCCCACTTGCTTAGTGATATGATGAACATCAAAGCTTTGAACCCACCCTTTTGGTGATTATAAAAGAGAGAAGAACGGATACTACAATACGGAGATAAGGATATATATACATTCCCGTAGCTTATCAGAATTTAGAAGGATTATATTACACGGCTCAATCGATAGAGACTCGTGTTGATAACGTGTTATAAAATAAGCATCATAGTACTTGCACAATCAAAGAAGTGAAGAGGAACGTGAAAGCTGTTGTTCTTATGTTACTTTCGTCGGGTACATCCAAGTGAACAGAAATAATTTCTCTTCAAGTCAAGACTCAGTATATCATATACAAAGAGGAGTCGGCTAAATATAAGTCGGCCAAAGCTTATCTTTTTTTTTTTTTTTTTTTTGGGTTGATTATCTAATCATGTCACCGATAAATAAAGACACGATATATTACACGTGGCTTTATGATATAAAAATATTTGTCGATCACTTCGTGTATTTACGTCGATACTTATCTAGTACTTTGTCGTGTTTGCGTCGAGACTTGACTATTAAGTAAACTAGCTGCGACCTAGTACTTTACACGGAGGATATATATATTATATCTAATAGATATCTACATAATACGAGTATATTTATAACATGTCCTAGGTGTATCAAAAAACATTCTTTTCGCTAAGCGTATATAATAAAATAGAGTGAAAGGGTCCACCCCGAAACCGAGCCAAGGGGGTACTAACTAACAGCTGAGTCCTCTCCGAACCGCAGGAGATAGTTGCCCATCATACGGCTCACCAACTTCACTTGCCTCTATGGGAGGCTCATTCCTGCGCAGAGTTCGGATCATTTACTGATACATGCATTTCTACGAAGGAAGGGGTTGGGTTAGGAGTGTTTTCAATATAATTATTTTTCTTCACCTTTTTGTCCGAACAAATGTTGCATAGCTTCTGATAGAAGAAAAATTGTTGCATAGCCGCCCTTCGACATATGATCTAGGTGTTATTTGGATAGAGAATAATCATGTACTACTAGCGTGTTTTTTTTTTTTTTTTTTTTTCTTATACTTTATATATAGATAATCTATAATATACGAGTATGACACGTACGAATCGAGAAAATAATACACAAGTACATTTTATTTCACACAATACTTAATTTTCTCAATACAACATAATCAACCGGAAAAAAAGAATCCTGCTTTCAACTTAATTTTTTTAATTTTTCCAAAAAGAAAATCCTGGTTCCGTCATAAATAGATACAAATGTTTTTCTAACAAAGCAAAATTTAGAATTTTGGCCAATTAATGCATGGCTAAAAGAGGTGGATGGGCATGGGCTCCACAAAATAGGTCTATCTATTTCCTTTCAAAAAAAAAAAAAAAAAAAAAAAAAAAAAAAAAAAAAAAAAAAAGGTCTATCATCATTTGTTTGTTGTTGTTTATTTCATGAATAACTAGAGATAAATTGAGTAATACGTAAACAAGTCGTTGTAGTATAGTGTTGAGTATTCCCGCCTGTCACGCGGGTGACCCGGGTTCGATCTCCGGCAACGGTGACTTTTTCTAACCATTTTTGGTTTGATATACAAATCAATGGTTTTCAGCTTTGGTAGTAGAAAGAAGATGTGGGAATACTCCGTTGATTATTTGTGCAACAAAAAAGTGCATACATTCACATTGCCAACTTACCTTATTGTCAAACATGACTTGATGGCTTAATGTCAGAAAAAATAAAACATCATTATTTGAAAGTTATCATTCAAGTATACAACAGCAACAAGGCTTATAGTTTACTTCAATCTTTAGGTGATTTGGTTCTTTGAGGCTTTTTATTTTTTTATTTTTATCAAACACCTTTCTTAAAAAGGTAGTTTGGCCGCATTGACAAGCACCACTTCACGTTTAATTTCACAGCCAAAACATGAAACGGATCGGTGCACACGAGAACTCTCCGGGTAAGAATTCCCCAACTAAACCACACCCTCCCTAAATAGGTAAAAGGATGCCCAAGTATTAGTTACACTGCTTTGACTATCAACTACGGTTAAAATTAAGGGGCGGACCGTAAATTCGTTGACAATATGTCTACGCCGCTTCAAACTCAGTTTCATTGTAGTCATTGAGTTATTCGACCCCACTATGAAAGATTGGAAATAAGATATTTAGCAGAGAATTGGTTCGTCAAGGATCCAGGAGTATTAATTCAATTCATATTTTTGTTTTTGTTAAAGATGGCATTGGAGTCGGAGATGGGACTCCAAGATAATATCTCAGTTTATTAAAATACTACTACATCCGTCTTAAAATATAATTTCATTTGAATTTTTCACACAGATTAAAAATGTTGGTTAAATCGGTTATGTATCATTAATTTGATGGAAAAAGTCTAAAATGACCTTTAACTATTATTAATGCAAAGTGGTGAAAAGTGGGTGATGATGGGTAAAAGAAGAAAAATGTAATAAATACTTTATTGAATTTGTAAATTGACTTATATTATGAGACAAAACAAAAAAATTAAATAAACTTATATTTTGAGACTGAGAAATTTTATTTTTATTTTATAATTTTTAGTATTCATCGCTGGAATTTCCCAATAAACCACACCCTCCTTGAATAGGTAAAAGGATATTCAAACTTGTATTATGATGATAGTGGGCTGGAAATCAACTCTATCCACGACCGGACCACAAAACTATTATTCACCATATCCAAGTTATTGTGGCCCAACCTTTGTTTTGGGGCCATATTTTCCAATTCTCATGTAGTTTTACTTCATTCCCCTATGTCCATCTTTCGGAACGGAATCACTATAATTCCTGGATTTTTTTGTTGGGCTTAATGAGACGAATGGTAGCATAGCTATAGTTTTCCATTCATCATCAGATCAAGAGTGGTGAGAAATAGGTATTGAAGATTTTTTTTTAATTAATTATATATTTTTATGATTACGAATTTAATAGTAGTATTATTTTGATGTTTTTGCTACATACACGCTACTTACGAACGAGAATAGTTATTAAGTGCAACACACTACACAAAAAGGTCAATAATATATTATTTGACACTAAAAAATTGTTGTCTACATTATACTCCATATTTGGTTTGTCTTGAATAAGATAAACATGTGATGTATCTTATCAAGAAAATAATATTTTTTTTACTTTATTTAATTCTAATATTATTTGTTTTATACTGTCAAAATCAAACCAAGCACCAAATTCTAATGTGTTTTTATTGATTATTGATTAAGAGAGAGTTGGTAAAAGTTTTGATCTTTATGACCAAAAAGATTTTGTCAAATAGAACGATAATATTATTGCTACATAATTTATTTGATTTATATCCCCGTGCATTATGCACGGGTTAATTGCTAGTGGTGAAGGCATGGGTGCGTAGTGCAGCCTCTAACCTAAGCTGGAGGTCAGCGGTTCAGTGCAGAGGTTTCAAATGCAGTCCATGTTGGAGCTACTAGGTTACCTGATTAACCTCTCCTCACTTTCCTGTGGGATCGGGGGTGAGGGGACCCTTAATGGTAGGGTTTACCATTTTTTTATTATTATACCATGATTATAGTATTCTTTATTTACATGATTAATAAAATTAGACTGTTTTCAGCTCAGTTTTCTTCTAGTAGTAATCCACTTTATAAACAATCATTAATAGAACAATTACTATTGTTGGAGAAAAAGCCTATAGAGTGGGTTTTGAAACGGTCAGCTTTAGCGATAATTTCATATTAGCTCTGATGTATATCATCGAGAGTTATTTATATGGTTAAATTCTACTCATGGAGGAGATAATAATGGGATTTCGAATCACTCGATTCCGATATCGGATGAATGAAAAATTAATGGTTAAAGTTTGAATAAAATATGTGCGAACGAGAAGACCAAATCGACTTTACTAAATTAGATTAGCTATTAGGTCGGCGAATCTAATTCAGTCGGCTTGGCTTGTCATGTCTTGAGGGACAGGAAAAATGTGTCGTTCGGCTAATAAGAATCGAGTATTGACACATGTCTAGCCCAGTGAATGAGAATTGAACATCCCTTCAAAAAAAAAATTCCCTCCTCTACTACATATAAAATTATTCTGCACTCATTGAGTCATGAAAGAGAAGTCGGAACATCCAAGTGGTTCGCCGGAGCTCGAGTTTTTGAAGTGCAGTTAAATTCGAGACGTGAACCGTTGTATCTTGAGAGACAGATGTTGCAATTGTGGGTAGAAGACCGTGGCAATCTGTCTTAAGGAAAGAGTGGTTACACCCGTTTGATTTCTATTTCGTTAGTTTATACATCGTTTGATTTTATTTTTTGATTTATTATTCCGTAATTCTACCCGGTAATTACGGATCTGTAAACCAATTGGTGTTAGTAAATGTGCTACTATATTTCCATATATAACTTTAACACGCCCCCTCAGGTGTGGCCTCTAACAAGGCTGTCCCAACTAGGCACACAAAGACAAGACCAACTAGGCCAACAAGGACAAAGAGACTCAACACTTGCACAATATAAATGGGGAACCAAGATTCTCTAACAAGGCTGTGCCAACTGGGCACACAAAGATAAGACCAACTAGGCCAACAAAAAAAAAGATGTCCAACACTTGCACAATATAAATAGAGGAACCAAGATTCGATCCCAAGACCTCCCGCTTTGCTACCATGTTAGGATCAAACGCTTACCATTCTACTAAAACTAATTGGTGTTAGTAAATGTGCTACTAAATTTTCTTATACCACTTTAACACGCCCCCTCAAGTAAGTATGAGCCTCTTACAAGGTTGTGCCAACTAGGCACACAAAGACAAGACCAACTAGGCCAACAAGAACAAAAAGGCCCAACACTTGCACAATATAAATGGGGGAACCAAGGTTCGATCACAAGACCTCCCGCTCTGATACCATGTTAGGATCTAACGCTTAACGTTGTACTAAAATCAATTGGTGTTAGTAAATGTGCTACTATATTTCCTTATACCATTTTAACAAAGTCTTAGGAGTTTTGTTGAGAATATTCTAGATACATAAAATCATGGAAATAAATCATTGTAATCAGACGCATTTATTGTGTATTATTGCGTTTGCATTATAACTATGTAGTATAAATAGCCTACTATTTTACTCAATCAAATCAATGGAAATTCAGTTTTAATTACTCTCAATACGGTATCAAAGTGATTCGACTAACGTCTTTCATATCCTAGTCAATCGTAAAGAAATTCGTTTGGGTGGGGTTCGTTACCGTAATCTACACGAACCCTCACCCTCTCATCTGCTTCATGTTTTGTTTGCCCTTTGAATTCTCTTTCTTTCCGTCGTCATGTTTTTTTCCGTTGATTTTTTTTAATCAAAATAAATTACTCTCATGTCATTATATCTTTCCAACCTTATAAACGTTTCTGCAAGCCATGTCGATTTCTTTTCAATTCAATGGTAAACTGCAATGATTTCTTTTGCAATTCAATGGTAAACCGCAACTTAGGAAACCTCTGGTTTTCCAATCCAAATTTCTTTGTTTCTCTTAATTCTATCTCTTTTCTTCCATCATGTTTGCTATTAACCCCTCTCTTGCCTCCACCAATTGCTTCTTCCCCTTTCGTCTATCAGGGTTCGTACAACCCTCCATTCCGAATTTTTATTAAGGGTTTTTAAAATCCTCCATTCCAAATTTTTTTAATTAGGGTGCAACCCTCCATACATCATTTTTTTTTCTTTTTCAACTATAATTTTGCTTAGGGTATCAAATCCTCTCAAGGATGATATTCCCTCAAAATATTTCTCTCCATTACTATTTTTATGACTCTTTCAAAAAGTTGAGTAATCTATTGCAGATTCAAGAAATAACAGGTTGATGTGAAGCAGTTATTACTGATTGATATGAAGAAGGTTGTTGCGGGCACCATGTGAATGAAGCAAGATTAATTCATTACGAGTTAATCTCAAAGACCATTGCAATACCATGAGATTGCGGTGCGTGTTGGGAATATTCTTTTTTTTTTTGACAGGAGTGTTAGAATATTCTATATACATAAAATCATGAAAATAAATCATTGTAATCAGACGTATTTATTGTGTATTATTACGTTTGCATTATAGCTATGTAGTATAAATAACATACTATTGTACTCAATCAAATCAATGGAAATTCAATTTAAATTACTCTCAATAAGTTTTATGAACAAATTTAGGTGAGTTCCATGTAATGATCAATGTTGCAAGAGTATATATTATATTATTTCTTGTGACGCAAATTTTCTGTACATATTATTTCCCTCATCTTTATTTCTGATCTCTTAACATTCAAGCAAGGATAAAATAAGCCTGTATATATATAATTGTTTACAACAGAAAGTGGATAATTAATGATTTAAAAACATTAATAATTACATAATATATATAAGTTAGAATAAACTTTACAGAGAAAATGAAGTTGCAGGTGTGGCCACAATAGAGCTAGGCTGGTGTTTTATGTTTTTTTCTTTTGAGAGACTAATAATGTAACACATGAGCACATGCACATCACAATAATATCTCCGATCCAAAAAAAAAAAAAAAAAAATTGTGTGTGTGTGTGGGGGGGGGGAGGAGGGGAGGGGTGGGGTGGTGTGGTTGATCCAAGGTGTTAGATAGATACCATCACACTATCACACGATTCACACCGACTGTACATCCATGTTACTTGCTACTACTAGTCTATTTTACTACTACTACTACTTTCCTCTCTCCATCTATCAATTCTCATTAATTAATTAATTCCTCTCTATTTTCCTCGAGCCCCGATCGTTTCTGGTGAGCACCTTTCTACGGTTTAGTGAAAAATCGACGATTCGATCTGTTAATTTCCTGTACATTCAATTTCTCGATTGAGAAGCAAAAAGAAGAATGATCAACTAGCTGAAACCCTAATGCGTAATCCGTTTGGTGCTTGTACTCTCGGGAATTGTGTTAGTTTGTCTCCGCCTACTTCTTCCCACCTACAGTAAATATCGTATTTTGAATGAAGTTATTAAAAAAAAATAGTATATATTAAAGACGTTCAGTCATAATCTCTGACTTGGAATTGTTCAGTCGTAATCTAACGCACAGAGATTAACAATTTACCTGTATTTAGTTATGAAGTAATGGAGAAAAATGGAAATCTCAGCAATTCCAAGCTCTTTTCCAGGACATTGCCTAGTGCCTCCTCCAAATATCAAAAAATGATTTTGATTTTCCAAACTTTTATCCTGCAATTAAAAATAGCAAAACAGAGCAACAATATTAGCCATCTAAAACTGTTTATTTCAACGAAATCAACACACGAAAACAGATATTTATGCATCATACAATATGATCGTACGTAAGATGAAATGATCATAATAAAATAATAAAGTTACTGTCACAACAGTTCTACCACAAACAAATATTACAATATGATGTGGCGGTATGACCATTCATGATGCAAGCGGTCTCTCACTATCACATCATGACTAATCTCAGTGACATATCAGATCAGATTGTCTTATTTGTTGTATAGAATTGTTGTAACAGTAATATTATTCAGGTTTTTGAACATGTAAACATTTGTTTTTATATCAAAAAAAATATATATGTTCTTGAATTGCATACTCACCAGCCATCTCCAAGGGTTAAAAGTAAATGGATCAGGATATGTTTGAGGGTCATAATTAATCTCTCTTGTATAAACATATATTCTCCATCCCTCTGGAACATTATAACCTGAAAACACATGTACAACATCATAAGCAAATCATGTCATATCTTTGTATAATATATACTTTCAAACCAATTAATCATCATAATTTGTTGGCTACTTTTTAGTAGCATTATGTGATATTATTCCATAACACACACACTCTGGCCCCTATAAAATAATCCATCAACAAGACAGCAGGAATGATAAAAATAAAAAAGAAATTTGCTTTTTTGCTTGGGCTGTAAGGGTGTGGTTACCATGTGGGTTGTGATACAGGGTAGGGTCCTTTTGATCTCTTGTACTTGTTAACATGCATTTTAGTATGTTCCTTTAAGAGAAAGGTAATCAAAAAGAGGAAATCATATTACCTACATCTTAGGGCAGTTCCGTAATATCACACGTTGGAAAAAATGGGAGATACACGACGTGCCTAATGACTCCCATAAGGTCACGTAGACCTGAGTTCTAGAACGTTAAAAACATTCTATTCTTCAAGAAAAGGCGGTATCCGGGTATGGTTATTTAGGACTACGCTCGATCTATAGTGTAATCTATGTAAATTGATATATATATATATATATATAATACACTTTGAAATAATGAAAACAACAACAACAACAACAACAACAAAAACATAGCAAATTACCATTAAGTTGCATATCTTTGGTGGTTTTCCTCAAGACTCCATTCACAATGGTTGCTAACCTTGAGGTCTCACAAATTACCTGTATTATAAACGTAATTATATTAAGACACGACTCATAATTATATAGTAACTCGACGTTGTAATAAAAATAAACAAATTTCAAAGATGCTTACAGCTCGAGTGAAAAGCATGGCTTTATAATCATCATAATTAAGTGGCTCATCTTGTTTCTTCCTCTCTCTGATTGCAACATGTTCTTTCTGTATAATTACAGAGATAATATCGCATTAGTGTCACATGTGCAGCATGATTAGTATTAGATAAGTTAATCACAACACATTATTATAAGTACACAGAAACTTACTCTAACTTCATCAAGAACCGTTGGATGATCATGAAGATACTTGATAGCCATCATCGTAGTCGTCGAAACAGTCTCGTAGCCAGAGTAGAGAATGGTGATGATCAAATCAATCATTTCATCATCACTAAGTTTGTACTTGTTTACTTCACTATTCATCAGATTGCCCAACATGTCATCATGTATTTCTGTTGAGTTTCTTCTCTCCTCTATTACTTTTCTCAATACCCCAATTATTACCTTCCTTGCCTGTTATGAAAAAGTTATACATTTAGCTTTCATGTATCCACTTTTATTATCCCATATCACATATATGTGGGGAGAAAAACGTTACTTTTACACTATTGATTATGTAAAACAATCTACCTGAAAACCGCGACGATAATTCGTGTTTGGAAGGTTGATAGGCAAAGAAAGAGTTCCCAATACTAAGTTAAAGAATTCGTCAATAAAAGCTCTAGACATTAAGATTGATTCTGTTCCAGCAATCTGTTTTAGTGCTGATAAAAAAGCCATCTGCACAAATTTGAATATAAAAACATGCTTAACTTAGCATCGCAAAACCAATAGAAACATCAAAGAAAGAAACAGTAAATCGCGTATGACCTATTGATCAATATGAGTCGAGTAATGAAACTGTCAAAATTACACGGGCATTTAATGATGTGGCACACGTCATAACCGGCCCCACTGATAAATCAGATTGAGTGATATATAGTGTCTTATAATAAATGTTGCAGTAGTATTACTCATATTGGTTTCATCATGATCAAAGGTATAAAAAATAAAAAAAATAAAAATAAAAAGGAATTTGTGTGACAATTTAGTAATGACAAATTGACAAATAACATATATCTGATAAAGAAAAGAAAGGGCTGTGTAAAAAAGATCGAACCTCTTTGGTCTTTTCTTGAATGTCAACAACTTTATCATCCCAATTACTCAAATGGGATCTCATGAAACAATCAATTGTAGGCAAAAGTTGCTCTCTGATCAAAGTAGGACTAATAAGGGAAAGCAAAGCACCCCTCATATACTTATGAGTAGAACCATGAACAGCTGCAATATTGCATTTCCCCAATATATCAAGCATTGATTGTGGATAACCAGGTACAAGCCCTTTTGACTCATTCATTAGTATGTATCTGTTCAATTCTGGATCCATTGAAACAACTGTTGGACAGCCCAGAATATGGGATTTGAAGAAACTTCCATATCTGCTTTTCAATAATCACAACAAGAAGGAAAAAGACCATTAAAGATTCCAACTTTTTTTGTATGAAGAAAACAGAACAGAGTACACCGCACTAAACAACATTTTCAAAGTTCGTGACTGAAATTTTGACTTTGAAAACGTGGATTCACTGTGGTGAGCGGGACAAATAAAGGGCTCCCAAAAAGAAGGCACATTTTTACACCATTCAACTATATTAGTAATTGATCTAAGTTCCACAATGATCACTAGTGTGTTGTTGTGATTCGTTATAACACAACAATCGTGACAATAGCATTTCCGACACAACAACAACAACAACCACAACCGTTAATGATTATGTGTCAAAATGATTATGACAGTAGTAGTAACGGTGTGTATAAAGACAATACCTTGATCTCTGGTTCTTCATAAAGGCAGGGCCTTGTTTAAGGAACTCAGTGGTTTCACCGAAAATTGGCCAACCCATAGTACCAGGGGGCAACCCTTTCTTTCTGTATTTAAGATCATTCCATTTCAATAGAGCAGTGCTGAAGAAGATGACAAGACCCAAGATAATTGCAACAAGTAATATTACTAAAACAGCCATTGTTGCTCTCTCAAGAACAACAAGTTCGGTTTACAACACTTCTATTTCTGGGAGAGCTGTGTGGATGGTGGACTCTTCAACTTAAACTGTGTATGCAAGCGTGTGAGTTGGGATTGTATATATAGGAAAAAGGGTCACTAGTACTACAAACGTACATTGAGAGGTGAGGTGGGGTGGGGGTTGGATGTGTGTGTTTCTTTTCTTTTCTTGAAGGAAAAAAAAAGAAAAAAAAAAAAAAGAAAGAGCATGTTCGTGGGGCTACTAAAAAATCATCCAAACAGCACGATGATAATGATTAGTTTAACTGGAATAATAATTTGGCAAGAGAGTGTTACATTATGAGTGAAATATTTCGAATCGAGTAGAAATATTTCATGGGCAAATGTGTTTTAAGTTATTTACTCGTGACATTATTACATTTAGTGAATATTTTACCAGAACTCGATAGTTGGAGGTGAAAAGGAGGTAATAAATTATTTCAAGTTTGTGTCAAATTAGAATCCAGATAATATGAGTCAAAAATATGTCAGGGCCGGCCATATACTAAGGCCGGCGAGACTCGGGTCTTAAGTCCAACGGTGTCTAAAGACCCAACGGTACATGTTTCGTTAAAAAAAAAAAAAAAAATCGTGTAGATTTAATCTGACTCAACCTAATATAATATGTTTATTTTTCTTTTGATTAAGGCCTAAAAATTTTTTACACCAACCGATAAAGGTCCTAATAAAAAATTTTACTTGGCCCAAAAAAAAAAATTAGACAAACCAACAAGTTTTATTAATTTATTACATTTACGGAAGTTAAAAACGCGATAAGTGTTGGAAAAAATGTAGTACTTAGGATTTGACAGAAAATTAAAAACTTCAAGGCACGATAATATTGTTGTCTTTTAAGAGATCTTTCGTCCCACACGATTTGTCACTAAGGGATCAAATGAAAATCTCTTTCAGGATACAATCGAGGTGTTTGATTCAAACAGTGACTTGTTTGAATCAAACTCGAGGACACTCAAAGTTTTTCTGATGATGTTGTCAAACTTATGAATTTTCGTCTACATACTTATTCCTTTTATAGGTTGCAAATACCCCATAAACGAATGGAGATACTCCTTGCACGAAAGGGTAGGGTTGTCACTGTTCACCGGATGAAAGCATGCAACTCTTACACGAAAGGGTAAGTACATATCTGTTCGATGAACTAATGCATGCATTGGTCTGTACATGTCAGGTCGAACCCCGTTTCATTGCGATAACATTAATTCGTACGGCAACTCATACACAAACGATAACCAAAATATTTATTTATGAAAAAATATCTAACAATAAGTATGTTTTAAAAAAAACAACTTCAACTAAAAGGTCCAATTCGGGGACTTGGTCTTAAGCCCAAAAAAAACGAGGGTCGGCCCTAAGTGAGAATAACATTACTTTACAGATGTGGACTTTAAGGCTTACGTATATAATTGCTGGATATACAGAAACCCGAATCCGGATCCGATCCATAATTGGATCGTCAGATCTGATTCACGGTCAAGGACGGAGCTAGTGTATTAATGTAAGGGGGCTAAGCCCACCCGGACAAAAAAAATATTACACTAAAAAATATGTGTAATCTAGTCGGATCTATAAAATATTCTTAATCCAGCCCACCCGACGAACTCGATATAGTCCATTAGCCCACCCCAAGTTAAAATCCTGGCTCCGTCCTTGTTCACGGTACCGATCGAGACACTCGATCTTGCGCAGTGAAAGCTACGAATAAATTCGCATGCGATTTTACCACGATTCGATTCTCATAAACAATTAATCTAATTATGAGAAGGTTGAAGATTTACCTTATTTAAAGAGGAATAATAAATCGACAGATAGAGAAGCCACAATCTTCCGGATTGTATCTCCTAGCGACGACTGGTGGACGTCGATCCTCGCCGTAGAACCTCCTCGAATATGCCCCAAGAAAAACCTTAGTTTTTCTCATCTTAATGACTAGAACAAGAAACTAATTTTTCTCTTCTATTTTATTGAATAGTGGTGCCAATAGTGTTTATCATTGTGTTGGAAGAACTCTCTTTATATAGGAAAATAATTAGTAAATAGAGAATTATTATTTTCACAATATAATTACCTATTCACAAGGACAAGATATTTGCCATAAGATAAGAGATAATTCCTAAAAAATCAATATCTTATCTCTTTTTCAATAATTATCTAAATAATTATCAAATTACACATGTGACATAATCTAGGAAAATTTCTTTTCCTAATTTATCACTAAATATGGTGCCATTTTAATCATTAATTTAATAGAAAATATTTTTTTTCTATTTTTCATATTATTTACCAAATAAATAATATTGCATATACGATTATTGCATCCTTGCACCGGTATAATTTATTGTGACGAGAAAAATATGAAATATTGCATTTCTTTTTAGTTTATTTTAATTTGGTTATACAAGAAATACTATTAAATTTCATAGGTTACTTTTTAGATTTCAGAATGTGTATTGCATGCTCGATCAGATATGGGGAGTGAATTTGAACTAGTAGTAAGTGTTACTCTTTGGGGGTAACGATCCGGTCTGAATCAGTCGTTTACATTTTGAGTCGAGTTGGCATTTGAATTAGTGAAGCTCGAGTTTGTTTAGCAGAAATAAAATTGTTAAAAATCGGATTGACTAAGTTTAAATTATACTATTTGAGTTTGACTCAATTATACTCGGTAAAATTTCGTGCACTTTTAGCTGCTTAAAAAATATCATGCTTTAAGGTGATCGAGTCGGCTCGTAAAAAATACAAAATAATATATATTTTATATATTATATTATCACTCGATAAAACTCGTGAATATTTCGAGTGAGGAGTTCGTCTCGTTAACCTTGATGGACCGCTTGAATTCGATCAAATCATAAATGAATAAACATTTAACGAATCAAGCTTCAATCTGCCCGTGAACGACTCAAATCGTTTACACCACAATTATTGTTCTCGTGGAATCAACTATGGTTCGAATCACCATCATTTCCTCCAATAAACCTAATAAATTAAAAATCCCTATCCTCACCTCCAACTCCCCCCCCCCCCCTCCCCCCCCAATAAAAAATGCTTTATCAGATATGAAAAAACGGTATGTAACCACGGATAATGATAGCGTCGCTCCATCAAGTCTACACCATATTTACACCCAAAACAATCTTGTAGTTGTGATTATTTTAAATATTTTTACTTAGTTTTATAAGTGAAATATATATAGTGAAATGATGATGGTGCAAAAATTACTATTATATAGACTTAATGAAGTAAACATATCACTCCGCATGTAGCCACGGTTGGATCCATACACATTCATTATACAAATTTGACAATTATCAATTACCATTATTAGGGGTGAACAAAAAATCACAACCCAGTCCAATCCGACCTACTTTAACCTAACTCAATCCGCAATTGCAGGTTAAAATTTGATTTTGGTTGATTATGATTTTAATAAACTTTGACCCGCATTTCGTGAATTGAATATGGGTTGTAACATAAAAAACATATTTGAACTCAACTCAACATATATATATATATATAATAGTAATTCTAGTATATATATATATATATATATATATATATATATATATATATATATATATATATATATATATATATATATATATGCGAAATACTAGAATTACTAGACAATGGAAAGTGGGATGGTTTTTAACTTTTCAACTTTCAAGATAGACATTTTAAAACATTATAACCTATTTTTAATGCACGGTAAAACGAATAGTCTAAGAAATTAAAGGAACAAGTCTACCAAATGAATAACAATTCTTTTAGCAATATTTGTTTTTGAGTATCAAAACAACAATTCATACATAAACAAAGTTTAATATTTTCTTCAATGTTGATATAATTATGCTATATACATTTATTCTATTACTTGGTTTATAAAAGTTGAATATTTTCTTCTTTCTAATAACTAAACAGTTGGAGAAAGATTACCGAATTAATTAATCAGCACTAAGAGCATTAAAACCTATTGTCATGCTAACCCGCACCCAACCCGCAATTAACAATACCCGCACGTGTGAGTTGAACTTTGAATTGAGTTGAATATGATTTTAAATTTTTATAATGTGCACCATAAAGTTTGTGTTAGTTTTTATGAAACCCGTACGACCCATATCATGTGTGACGATGCTTGGATCTCGTCTATGAATTATCCGGGCCGAATTCCTCATTGTGACAACGATTCAAGGTCCCAAATTGATGATCAGGTTAATCGGGGGGTGGTTTTGGTGTATTTTTAGACTGAGCTCGTGAGTTCTTTCTCTCGAGTTGCCTACGTATCCAATGTATTGAATTGCAATCAACTCTTTCGTAGTTCCTTAGGTTTGTTTATATAGGGGACGATTTATCCCACTCCTTGTTCTACAAGGAATTGTATAATTATTATTCCCTAAGGATAAATACACGCAAATCTCTATAATTTAGAGATAATTATGGACATATTTAAATGTTAGGATTAGAGTCTTTATGACTCAAGAATCTGTACGTCCTGCGTCGAGCCCCCAAGGCCACTATGGCCGAACCAGGACAGCTCCCTTTTACCAAGCCTAAGCCGACATGCGGTGGCTGGTGGAGGAGTTTCTGCCGATCTCCCACTTGGGTTAAAAACCTACTCTTGGGTGTGTTCGTAGGGCTCATGGTCCTTCAGGCCTATTATTATAGGCTAATCATATATTATAGGATTATCAAAAGATGACACGTGGCGTAGTTCGGGTCGACCATCATCAATGTACACCCCTAACCATTATGATAAAAATTAGTACTGGCAACCATTTCGACACTAATAAACAAGCGAAATTTAGAGAATCGAGCGTCGAGCTACTTATGAAGAGCTCAAAAATGTCCCGTAAGTTTCAGCCAGTGCGGTAAATTATAGGTACAGAAAAAAAAAATGTCAACTCGAAAGATGAACATTCGCCGCCAAATGTCTTAGGGAGAAATAGAGATGGATGGAGAATGTAAAAAGCAGTTTGGATTAAAGACATGAAAGTAGCACTATAAATGCGATTTTATGTTTCGACAAAGTAGCTGTAATTTGACTACTGCTACTACTACTAGCTGAGTAGTTGTGTTTAATTTGTTTTTCTTGATATCCGCAGCTATTTATATTTAGACCTATTCATGATTTTTATCTTCTCGGAGAAGGATTCCAAACGGGAGTGGATGCTCTCAAGTATTTAGGGGTAAAGTACATTTGTTTTTACACATTAACACCAAAACAACGTATTTAAAAAAAAAAAAAATAGACGGTTAGATGATTTTCATATTTTGGATGTGTGGTTAGATCACTTCTATTTGAGAGAATACTCCCTCAAGTACTTGAGAGGATCATATTCCATTCCAAACCCCTCCAATATCCAACCAAAAAAAAAATACCAAAACAAGAGCGCTTTTATTTACACTGCAAACTCCATAAATCTAAAATCCCATATCGGCATAAATGACTTGTCAATTCGAATTAGTCATTTTAGACCAAGCGAGGACGACGGTATAAACAGTTGACCATATATATCATTTATGACTCAAGTAGCTCCGTTAGAGCCAAGTTCTGGGCGTTAAAGATCTATATCAGATCCGACTATCAGACGGACCTAAGTGCCACACCGTGAGAGACAGTGGGGGGCCCTTTAGAATGCTTTGGTAGGGACGAGACTGTGGCAAGTGTCCTGACGAGGACCCCAGTCCCGAGACATAAAGGTTTTGTCAACTTGGACAGTTAATCGGATCATTTATGACTCAAGTAGCGGCGTCAGACCCATGTTATGAAGCGTTACAATCAACCTTATGAAAGTTGTTTCGGAAGCCAAAAACCAAGTTTCAGAAAGTCAATTCTCACGGTACCTTTACGTAAGCGAGTTTTTTTGCTCTAGAATCTATTTTCAGTAGATCGATTTTAGTGTGATGCATGCATTATAGATATGGTGTATGGTAATTGGTGTGATGCAAATAATAGCTCGTTATAATGAAAATACAATAACGATTTTATTAGGATAATTAGATTTATTTAATTATTATTTTGTATTTGTCTATATTTGTAATTATACTTGTAGTTAGAGCTTCCATACGAGTGTATATATACGTGTGTGTATAGCAAACCATATTCAATCAATGGAAAACAACTTTCCCACCTTTTAATTTGGCATTGTATCAGATATCTGAGACACTAGTCTCCCGATCCCATCGTTCTCGTTTTGTTGTCTGACTGTCTCGTCCTTTTCGATCCCTCACCCTAGCCTTCTTCCTTCTTACGGAAAACATCTCCTGCAAGGTGCCCGCTTTTTTTCCCGCCATCGATCCCCACGTCACCATCACCAGCAACCTTCTTCCTCGTCTTCATCCCGCCGGCACCACATCAGCCTATCTAGAAATTTTCCTCTTATCCTCCCGATGCTATCCCCTTCCTATTAAGCCGCTGCCTTACCTCTGTTTTTTCATTCAGTTGCTTCTCGTGCAAGCCCTTGATTGAGGGTTTTATTTTATTTTATTTTTAGTTTCCCATCGGCGATAAAAAAAAATGTCGTCTGCTTCACCTCGCCCAACGCCAGGTCAACTGAGGCCTTATTTAGGTAAAATTCAGTTGTGCGATATTCAGGGGCACTCAGCTCAGCGGTGTCCAACTTACCCGTTCTTTCTACAGCTACAATCCACTCGACCTCCTGCTCCGTGTGATGAAGTTTATAGAATTATAAACTCAAAATAAAATGCGGAATTATTATTGATCAAGTAAAATTTACAAGTTAAATTACAATGCAACTAATCATAGGGTATTTAAAACTTCATACATCTCATGAATCAGTTAAAAGTTAGTTACAAACGGTTACTACATACTATAACTGAATAGCAGTTTCTAGATTACATCATACTGAATTGATCAGCTAGCTGATGTCCTTATACTGTCAGCAGGGTGACTGCACTCAGCATTCCCTTCATCCTGTATATTGTAACACCCCTCTTAAGCTGAGAGTGGTACATGAAATACTTGCACTCAGCATTCCCTTCAGCTACTTGAACTCTGTAAGATCTTTGAAATTCTCAATTTGTCTAGTAGATTGCAGAAAATAAGTGCATCCAAGGCCTTGGTAAGAATGTCAGCTACTTGTTCTTTTGTATTGACTGGAAGGAGTTTGACAAGTCCTGATTTGACTTTGTCTCTTACAACATGGCAGTCAATTTCAATATGTTTTGTTCTTTCATTAAAGACTGGATTGTGAGCAATGTGTATTGCTCTGGCATTGTTACAAAATAACACAATAGGCAACTGAACTGGGACCTGGAAATCTTGGAGTATATAAATCAGCCACTGAATTTCACAAACTGCATTTGCCATTGCCCTGTATTCAGCCTCAGAATAGCTTCTAGCTAATTGTTTGTTTCTTGGCCTTCCAAGAGATTGGAGCATCTCGTAGAAACATCATATAACCTGATACTGATCTTTTTGTTTCAGGACAACCAACCCAATCACTGTCTATAAAACCATTGAGTACAATGTTGTTGTCTGCTGGGAATAGGATTCCTTGACCAGGGTTAGTCTTCAAATACCTCAGCAGCCTATAAGCTGCCTTCATATGATTTTCAGTAGGAGTGTCCAGAAATTGACTTAATTGTTGTACTGCAAAAGCAATATCTGGTCTGGTAAAAGTGAGGTAAATCAATTTGCCCACTAGTGATCTCTATGCAGTGTTGTCTTCTAGAAGTGGTGAATCATCATAGTGTAAAGTCTGCTTAGAATCCATAGGTGTCTTAGCTGGTTTGGCTCCAAAAAATTCATATTCTTCTAGGAGGTTAAAGGTGTATTTTCTTTGTGAAATGGATATACCTTTTGGACATCTAGCAACCTCAATGCCTAGGGAATATCTCAATTTTCCTAGATCTTTGATGGTGAACTGCTGATGTAAAGCATCATTGACTTGCCGAATCAACTCTTCACTAGGACCAGCAGCTATGATGTCAACTCTTCACTAGGACCAGCAGCTATGATGTCATCATTATTTCTTGTTTCTTAGCTTCCATGGCTATCAAGAACTCCAGAATTGATCGCAAATCAATAATGAAAGTGAGAATATAGGAAAAACCGATCAAGAACTGATCAAAAACTCAGGAAAATGATGACAGTTTGCTCACAAGAAACTGAAATGTAAAAAAAAATGAAGAACACTCTCAAGATTCTTCAACGATTGGAGAGAAAAACGCAGGAAAGCATTTAGAAATTCTCAATTTTTTGCTCTGATACCATGATGAAGTTTATAGAATTATAAACTCAAAATAAAATGCAGAATTATTTTTGATCAAGTAAAAGTTACAAGTTAAATTACAATGCAGCTGGTCATAGGGTATTTATAACTTCATACACCTCATTAATCAGTTATAAGTTAGTTACAAACGGTTACTACATAACTGAATAACCGTTTCTAAATTACATCATATTAAATTGATCAGCAGGCTGCTTTCCTCATCATGTTAGTAGTTCAGCAGGCTGCTGTCCTTAAACTGTCAGCAGGGTGACTGCACTCAGCATTCCCTTCAGCCTGTATATTGTAACACCGTGTCCACCACCTCCTCAAGCACATCCGACGCAATACACACCATCTCCATGGATGCTTGATAGTGAAGCATCTCATCATATTACACAAGACCTGAGCCTTCTCTCCCTGCATGAACTGTATTTGGGCAGTGATCAAACTGTTATTGGTGATGGTAGTACTCTTCTTATCTCCCACATTGGGTTTGCCTCTTTCCCTTCTTCTCACTCTACTTTTCGTTTATCTAATGTGATGTGTGTGCCCACCATGTCCCGAAATTTACTTTATGTATCAAAATTTTGTTCTGAAAACAAAGTTGCCATCAAATTTTTATCTGATTCGTTTCTTGTCAAAGATCTTCAAACCGGCACCTACCTCTATTAGCTAAAGATTGAGTCTATTATTGGTGTAGCAGTCCCCTTTTCGTTTTCTCCGTTAATAAAGCCTCTTCAACAACCTGGCATCATCGTTGTGGTCATCTTGCATTTCCCATTATTTAGCTCTTAGTTAAAAATAAATGCTTTGAACTATCTACCGTTGCTTTATCTCCTTGTGACGCATGTTTGCGCAATAAAAGCCAAAGGTTGTCTTTTGGTGAATCTACATTACATTCTTCCTGTCCCTTGGAAATTATTTACTCTGGTGTATGGACTGCTCCTCTTTATTCTATTGATGGCTACAAATACTACATTATTTTTGTTGATCATTTCACGCGTTATATATGGCTCTATCCGTTGTGTCGTAAATCTGATGTTTCCACTATCTTTGAAAAATTCACCACTTACGTTCAAAAAAAATTCTCCACTACAATTAAAATTCTTTGCAAAGATAATGGTACATAATATATTTCACTCCGGCCCTTCCTTTCCACTCATGGTATTTCTCACACACCTCCTCCCCTCACACTCCTCAATACAATGGTCTTTTTGAGAGTAGTCAGTCGTCACCTCCACATAGTCGAAACTGCTCTCACCCTTCTTCAGCATGCGTCCATACCTCTTACCTATTGGTCTTATGCCGTCAATGCCACAACCTATCTCATTAATCACATGCCCATTCCTACTTTAGGCATGGTCTCCCCGTATGAAAAACTCTTTTCTGAATTCCCTAATTATTCTAAGCCCCGTGTCTTTGGGTGTCTCCGTTATCCGTGGCTTAAGCCCTACACTCATCACAAGCTTGAATCCAACTCCATTCCATGTGTATTCCTGGGCTATTCTCTCGCCCAAAATGCGTACCTATGTTATGATCTCACCACACACCGACGTTATTTCCCGGGATGTCCGCTTTGTGGAAGATATTTTTCCTTTTTCATCTCACCCTTCGCCCGTCTCACCCTCTGTCTCCCCTAAACAATTCCTCCCCCTGCTCTAGCTTCGGTTAGTCCACCCCAACCTGCACCTGCACCTCCTCCCGAACCGGTCTCCGATTCCTCGTCTTCTACTACCATCCGCCTCAATCCCTGCCCACTCTCTCCTCCTCTTCCTCGTCCTCTACCACCTCCAATTCCCCTTCATCCGACTCACCCGTTCCATCCCATCCTATGGTAACTCGTGCCCGTTGTTAAAAAATCTACGCGGGAACGCAGCGGAATTTAAAATTTATTTCCTTTTCATCCAGGATCGACTTCGTTTAAGCAACAAGCATAAAAGAAGAAGACGTAGAATATACCTTGGATGATCTAAAATAGATCGTCGCGTTATCTACGGTTGTAGTTTCAGTACGAAGCCGCCCAAGTGTTCGGTCTCTACCGTTGATCCACACGAACAACCCGTCGGAATCCACTATTGGATTGCTACCGGAAAAAGTCAGCTGCTAGGCCGCCTTTTTCTTCCTCTCAAGACTCTCCCTCAAGAAACTCTTTTCTCGTAGAAAATAAGACTTGTAATTGTGATGCAAAAGATCTTGACACCCACACTATATTTATAGTGTAAGTGGCGCCCCAATGCACAACCCAATCTGATTGGGAAAAGCTTCATAATGGATAGAGGAGAATGAAAACCAATTTTCAACAAAATAAGAAAAATATATTTGATTGATTTATCTCATTAATATCTAGTATTTTACATTAAATAATTTCCAAGATATATATTGCCAATATCTAATATTGAATATATCTTTAGCATATTTTTCTTATAAATCAATTTACACATGTGTGTAAATCTATACACATTAATATCTAATATTAATTTATGATAATACTATTAATTAATTTACACAATCCAATTGTATCTTATACACTAAAAACTTGCGCCCCATATTGCCATTTATTGACTTCTAGAATATTCTCAATTAATTAATATAATACTATGATTAATTAATTCTCAAAATACATGTATATCATCTATATATATATATATATATATATATATATATATATATATATATATAATATAGAGGAATGGATTTAACCCACTTACCCGTAAAAACCCGCTCCAAACCCGTAAAATATGAAGGGGAAAAAAACTACCATAATTACCAAATTCGCCTACCCTAATTATAAAAATCAATTAAAATTTGATTCTCCTAATAAAAATAGGGAATAAATTCGGCTCACATTCTTCTAATTTTTCAAAAAAAAAAAAAAAACCTACCATATTTACAAAATTCGCCCACCCTAATTAGAAAAATCATTTAAAATTTGATTCTCCTAATAAAAATAGGTTATAAATTCAGCACACATTCTTCTAATTTTTCCCTATCTTTCCCAATCTTTTTCAACTCACATTCATCTCATTTCATATTAGAAAATCCGGCTACCCTAATTACAAAAATTAATTAAAATTTGATTCAACCATTTCATTGGCATCTCACTTCATTCAACCATTGCAATATATGATTTCATGATCCCAATCTTGGCCAAACTCGCATTGATCATCTCATTTCATATTAGAAAAAAATTTGGATTTGCGTTTTAATTTTATTTGTACATATTTTGGGTTATTTTTTTAAAGGTTCAACCATTTTATTGGCTTCTCACTTCATTCAACCATTGCAAGGTATGATTTCTCAATCTTGGCCAAACTCGTATTGATCATCTCATTACATATTAGAAAAAAAAATTTGGATTGCGTTTTAATTTTATTTGTAAATATTTTTGGTTATCTTTTTTAAAGGTTTAAGCCGGAAATCATATTGTTAATGGCGGCTTTTTTTAAATTTTTTTTTCCTTTTGTCATTCTTTATATGTACTTGATTTGTGCAGATATCACCTCCGTGCAAAGAACAATTTTTCAGATTTGCGTTTTAAATTTAATTGTACATATTTTTTTTTTTTTTTTTTAGGGTTTAAACTGAAAATCATTGTTAGGGCTAAGGCTAATTTGATTCAACGATTTCATTGGCATCTCACTTCATTCAACCATTGCAAGGTATAATTTCCAAATCTTGGCAAAACTCGCATTGATCGTCACATTGCATATTAGAAAATATTTTGGATTTGCGTTTTAATTTTATTTGTACATATTTTTGGTTATTTTTTTAGGGTTTAAGCTGAAAATCATATTGTTAATGACGGTTTTTTTTTCCTTTTGTCATTCTTTATATGTACTTGATTTGTGCAGACATCTAGCTCTGTGCAAATTACAATTTTTTAGATTTGCGTTTTAATTTTATTTGTACATATTTTTGTTGTTTTTTTGGGTTTAAGCTGAAAATCATTGTTAGGGTTAAGGCTAATTTTTTGGTTATTTAAAAAATGGCGGCTTTTTTTTTAATTTTTTTCCTTTTGTCATTCATTATATGTACTTGATTTGTACAAACATCTAGATCCGTGCAAAGATACAACTTCTTAGATTTGCGTTTTAATTTTATCGTACATATTTTTGTTGTTTTTTATGGTTTAAGCTGAAAATCATTGTTAAAACTAAGACTAATTTTTTTGTTATTTTTTCAAATAAATAATGTTGGATTTTTTTTTAATATTTTCTCTTTTTTCATTCTTTATATGTAGTTGATTTGTGCAGACATCTAGCTTCGTGCAAGATACAAATTTTTGGGTTTACGTTTTATTTTTATTTATACATATTTTGTGTTTTTTTTAAGGTTTAAGCTGAATATCATTGTTAGGGCTAAGGCTAATTTTTTGTTATTTTTTCAAATAAAAAATGACGGATTTTTTTTCAATATTTTCTCTTTTGTCATTCTTTATAAAATTTTAAGGAGTAATACAATAGTTTATTAAAATCAGAATGCATCATAATTAATATAATTTGAAAAAAAAATTATCAATTAAACATGATACAATAATTGTTGAATGAAAATTGAAATAATTTAAAAATATGGTACGAATATTTCATTTAATACAAAATATTCTCATATTAACAACATCCCTATAAATTAGCCATCATAATAAATATCAAATATTCTTAAATTTATGGCACTTAATGCGAAATTTCACATTAAGTTTTTTTTTAAATGTCACATTATGTTATAATATTTATAAATGATAAATTTAATTTTACCAATCAATGAAAAATATTCTAACATTAAATGACAGTAAATCACAATTAATCATAATTATTAGACAAATGCAGAAAAATGTAAAAATTTATTACCTCAAAATAAATACTTACATTTCACATTAATTAAAAAACCATACAATTAAAAATTAATACTTACACTTCAAAATAATTACAAAATTTTAGGGTGTAATACAGTAGTTGATTAAAATCAGAATGCATGATAATTAATAGAAAAATGAAAAACTTTTATCAATCAAACATGATACAATAATTGTTTAACGAAAAATTGGAATAATTTAATAATATAGTCCAAATATGTCATTTAATACAAAATATTCTCATATTAAATACATCCCTATAAATTATTTATCCTAATTAAAATGAAATATTCTTAAATTTATGGCATTTAATGCGAAACATAACATTAAGTTTATTTTGAATGTCACATTAGTTTATAATCTTTAATAAATTTAATTTTACCAATCAATGAAAAATAATGACACTATTTATAGTTCACAGTTATTACAAAATTTGACTTTATTTATTTTTCTAATTACAGTTCACACTAATTACAAAATTTAAATTTTTTATAATTTGATTTTCGTAATAAATAACCTCTCTCTCCACTCACATTAATTATGGTTCACACGAATTAAAAATTTTGTCTTTCTAAAATTTGATTTTCTAATTATATAGAACCATTAATAGACAAATACGACTATAATGATATTTTTTGCATACAATAGTTGATTGAAATCAGAATGAATAATAATTAATTGAAAAATACGAAAAAATGAAATATCAAAAAAAATTCAAGCATTCCCTAATTACAAAATTTGATTTTCTACTAAGTAACCTCTCACACCAATCAGACTACTGATCGGTACTTTCTAGGTGTCCAATCTTACCGGTAGTGTACCGGGTCAATTGCAGTCTAGTAAGTGGTCAAGGTCGTATCCACGAGGATTGTGAGGTTGAACACCGAAAAGCTATTATTATCTTGATCTAAGTCGCAAATTATCATGAAAGTAATGTTTCTAGAAATCTACTACTAAAAAGGGTGATAAAATGATAAAAGAGCCTAACCAAGACAATCAAGTATATCTTTACTAGCATCATGGGAATGAACTACCTACCAACCTTCCATTAGTGTTCAAGTGTGTATTACCGGTGCACTCCTAAGCTAGTAGTTTCCCCTCATACGAGTGAATGAAACTACTCTATGTCTCATCCTTGGTCTAAGAACCCTAGACCTAATGATTCAACATGATTAAGATCTTGAATGCAATGACAATGTCAAAAATTCCCGGATAAGAAATCGAATTGCAATTAAGGTCGATTTTACCTTCTGGTTCACCTATTCCTTCTCCTACACCTAATATCTCCTTTCGGTCTCAACTAAGTGTGTGTGTGTGCTAGTGCTAGGCGATCAATCTAACACCAACAAGCACTACGGTGCAAATAGGAAAATATAACAACAACACAAAAAGCTATGAAATATATGAAGTAACATTCCCAATTAACATAATAGAGATTAATAATTATCACAACAACATCATTGATGTATTATTTTTATATGATTAAAAACGTTATATTATTATGTTTTATCAACGAATTCTATGTAAAATATATGAAATTATGATATAATTGGTATGAAATGTTAGTCTTTATAGTTTAGAATAGTTAGTAGTAAAAATAGTAAAAATTTGTAATTTTGTACCGATTTTAGTAAATCGGAGTGTCTTGTCAGATTTACGTGGGTATTTGTGGTATTTTATTGCAGATTTATAACCCGAGACCCCGAGAATTGACATATTGAAGTATAATCATATCTCTGGAATGATTTAGAGAGTGCCACGAGCTTAAATGGTCAATTGAATAGCTTAAGTGGTCAAGTGGCCAATCAATCTGGTTAAGTGGTAATCGAGAAATGTCTTCGACATACGAATGGCCCTTCAAAACGACATTTTCAGAAAAAGTGTTCTTCACGAAAGTTGTAGATTTTCCCGAAAGCTTTCCAATGCAATTTAAATTATGAAGATTGGAGGTCTACAACTTAAACAGTGATCAAGTGGCTAATCAATTTGGGTTAATAAAAATCCCGAAATAGCTTCGGAGGAACACGAGGTAATCAAGAAGGCGTTTTCTGGAGAAGAGTTCTTCATGAAAGTTGTAGAGTTTCTCGAGACCTTAATTTTGGAATTTCGTTTGCAATTTTTGGAGGTCCAGAACTCGAGATATGAATTTTAGAAGTTTAATAATTATATATAAAAAATATATAATCATACGCACATGCTGAAGTGATCAAGCTAGTGGATGCAATCATTATAGCGGACCGATCCGGCTTGATCTCGGACCGGTCCGGCCTTGAGATGTTTGCCTATATATAGAAGCTCAGATGCAATCGAAGGAGTACCAAAATATATATATACATCCTATATATATATATATATATATATATATATATATATATCCTTTCTAGTTTTTGTTTAATTTCGTAGTTGTAAATAAGGCCTTACGCCGTAATAATGTAATTTTAGTATCGTTATAATGCGGGAAAATCTCGGAAGTTCGGTTTTTTGAAGAAGTTGTAATGTCCGGAAAATACGATTTGAATCATTGCCCGTATTCGGGTAACTTTTCAAGTATTTATGTTTATGTTGTTTATTTTCATCTTTTTTAGTCGTTGTAATGTTTTTAGGCTAAATATAATCATGGCCAAAGCTATGTAATCGGTTTTATTTCGATCTTTTCGTTAAAGAAATGTTGTTAAGTTAAAATGATTAAAATTGAGTTAATTGAATCTTTTTCTATTTTGATCGTATTCGTATTGGCGTATTTAATCGATCGAGGAATTCATAATCTATTATGAATTGGACGCCTCGTAGTTAGGTTATGAACTCGTTAATAGAAAAACCGGAGGGTAAAATTGGCGTGTGAATACCGTGACTACGGAATCCGATTTCTACCGGGGTAGATTTGTTTTAGGAGAAATGAATCTTATTATAATTTGTACTCGAGATCGTAATAATGTTAAATCATCGATTAATTGAAACTTAAACCGGAAAGTTGAATCGTCCGGCTTGACAACCGGAGCCTTTTAAATAAAATTGACCGTTTGTGAACGGAGTGACTCCTTTTTATCTAAAGGTAGATTTGTACTCGGGACTGTTCGTAAAAAAAGCTATATGATTGTGGACCTTGGGTGATGCAATGGACATATGACAATTTCATACGCTTTCGTGTGAGGAGGAATTGTTTACCTCGTGAGTGCACCGTTTCATTTACTCAATTGGACCTAAAATAAAAGGAGAGATCGAACACATTTCATTTAATCGAAAGATCGTATAAACCAATTATATAAGTTTTGGCCGATTCTACTAAAATTATCATTTAATATTTTGGTATCTATATATACTTATATCTATATATATAAATTGCGGTTTATGCAGATCTATATATATTTATGTATTTATATATATCATGTTAGTATAGTTTTTAATTTTAGTATTTATTTTATGTTAACTAGAATAGTAGTGATACGTGTTATAAAATTACGGTTTAGATCGAGTTAATAACTTCTTCTTTGGTGTTTAACCACACTTAGAAGAATTACCAAGTTCCACGAGGATTCGACACTCGACTCACCATACTAGCACTCTGATTTGACCCGATACTTCGTCGGTTAAAAAGTAGTATTAGCACTAGAAAAGGCAGCGTCGACTTTACATCGCCGTTGCCGGGGAACGTCGCTAATTTCTTTTTTTGTGTCTATGGTTACTACTTGTATTAGCTCAAAATTCTCGAGAATAAGTCAACACTTTTCTTATCCCATTTCTATTTTATTTTTCGTTGGTTGTTACCTTATAGGTAAATTACCAATTTTTACTACTATCAATTTCTAGTTATTTTCTATTTTCGTTAGTTGATGACCAGAAGTGGTAAGGCCCCGCTCACTCCTTATAAGCCTGACATAAACACTTACGAAAGGTAGTTAAGAGTAGAGAGTAAACGTGGTCATACTAGTCAGGGAAATCCTGACCAAGAATCATCTTCAAACAGAAATACGAGAATGGCTGAAACTAGTGATGAAACAAATGAACAGAGGCTAGATCATGCTCCAGGGCATGGACAAAACCCTGTTAACCCTAATAATAATAATAATAATAATAATAATAATAATAATAAAAATAGAAATAATCAGAATCGGAACCAGAATAATCGTAATAACCCACCAAACCCGAGGCCTATCTGTGATCAAACCGTGAGAAGAAACCAGACTAATAATCCCATACTTTTACCTAATGAAGGGAGCGAATAATTTGAAATTAAGTCTCATCTTTTGGTTTAATTGGCGCAAGAGCCCAATTCTAGGAGAGGATGATGAAGATCCACATCATCATCTCTATCTGCTTGAAGAATCTGTGCAATCTGACCAAAAGTCAAGGTGCTCATAAGGAATTAACGAGGATGACTATGTTTCCATTTTCTTTAAAAGGACGAGCCCGAGATTGGTTTATGTCTCTTCCACACCATTCATTAACTAGTTGGGAGGATATTCAAACTGAATTTCTGAAACAATATTTCACTCCAGGACGAAATTTGGAATTAAAAGTCGAGGTTGCTAACTTTAGACAAGGATCTGAGGAAACTCTTGGGAATGCGTGGGAAAGGTTTAAAAAACTGTTAAGAGCTTGTCCCGATCATGGTTATTCCTTAGATATGCAAATCCAGCTTTTTTGTCGTAAACTAAGGAAAGATTCACGTGCAGATGTAGATCATGCATGTGGTGGTTCGTTAATGATGAGTGAAGCTCAAATAGTTTACGATGCTATATAAAAGATTTCCAAAAATAACAGAATGTGGGAAACCGGTTCTAGCACCAGAAAAGTAGCTTTTGCAGGAGAATGTACGTCTAATACGGAAGTTCTAGCACATTTAGAAAATTTGAGTAGGAAATCTGATGGTTTACAACAGAATAAGAACCTAAGTTCAGAAAATAGTACACCAACTGAATACTCAAATCAGGATAATATGCCATTAGGGAGTGAAGAACCAACATGATATTCAAGAGAGGAGGTGAGTTTTCTTCAGCAGCATAGGAATTTGAACAATGCATACTCGAACTCGTTTAATGCTATTAGAAGAGATCACCCTACTTATCGATGGTCTGAAAACCCTAGTAAGCAAGGACAACCGCCATATCCAGTCCCATATAGGAACCAAGTTTATCAAGAAAATACATCTAATCGAATTTACAATCATTACCAGATCCTATCCTCAACATACCACTCAAAGTATACCAAGTAACTCGAGTTCAACTCAACTGCGGAAGGAGTTGAAAAATGGGAAAAACTAATGGAAAATATGATGGGTGTAGTATCTACTCAAGCTAAGAATATGGAAACAATGATGACTTCTATTGAGTACAGTCTACAGGATCTCGAGTACAATGAAAACATCTATGAGTGGCCATGATACCGAGAATGAGAACGATAGAAGCCTCGTTGAGGAATATGAAAGATCATTTGAGTAGGAAGGTGAAGCGTAACAAAGTAGACCCTCGGGAGGATTACCAAGCAACACGAAAGAAACCCAAGAGAGGTAAATGTTGTAATTACGAGAAGTAGAAAACTCTGTGGAAGCAATGGAGTTGAAAACTTTGGGAATAATGAAGTAGAAAATGATTTAGATGGAAAGAATGATGAAACTAAAGATGAAATTGAATTCAACGATGAGGAAGAAGAAATTATAAAGAATTTCTTGAAAAGGAATAGAAGTTTGGAATCGAAAATGAAGGTGAAAAATGGGTAAAAATCCTAGGATTTTGAAAGACCCTATGGATAAAGATTTAAGGACTTTATTCAAGGAACATGTTAGAATAGATGAAGCGGTAATAAGGATGAGAAAGCAGGAAGAACCGAAAGAGTCTCAAGTAGAGATTGATTAGGGGAACAATTTAAAGGAAAAAATTCAAGAACACGAAACATGGCGACTAAGTAATACTCAAAGGTTTAAGGAAAAGGAAAAGAGAAATTGACTAAGGAGCCAAAGGTTATAGATTTAGAATCTTTACCTTACCCTCCTAAAGATCAAATCAAAAGGCAAAAATTGAGAAGAAGTATGCTCGTTTCCTTGACACTTTTCGTCATCTTCATGTTAATATCACATTATTGAAGCTCGATTAATATACGCCTATGGAAAGTTTGAAAGATATACTATCAAATAAGAAAAATTAGAGGAATATGAGAATATATGCCTAAATGAAGAATGTTCTGCAATTCTGCAAAGATAAGTTACCACCTAAGCGAAAGATCACGGAAGTTTTACGATTCCATGTGAAATTGGAGGATTTACATTTAAGAAGGTCTTTTGTGATCTAGGAGCTAGTATAAATCTCATGTCTTATGAGGATTATAAAAAGCTAGGCATAGGAAAGCTTACTAAGGTGAAATGACTCTGCAAATGGCGGATAGATCGATTAAGTACCCTAAAGGGATTATTAAGGACGTATTGGTTAAAGTAGACAAATTCTATTTTCCAGTGAGACTTTGTAGTTATGGAAATGGAAGAAGGTTATTTGACACCTCTTATTCTAGGTCGTCTATTTCTAGCTACAGGAAGAACTTTAATCGATGTTCGAGAAAGGAGAATTAATTTTGAGAGTCAATGAAGATGAAGTTGCTTTCAATATTTTCAAAGCTATGAACCATCCATATACATCACCAGAATCATGTTCTTTTATAGAAGATATTCATTTACATCATGATAATCGATTTACCAACTTTTGAAGACAGATTAGAAAAATGCTTAACTCTGTCTATCTATAAAGAAGATGAGGAAGACATTGAAATGAAAGAGATAATCCTTTCTCTAGATAAAGGAAGCTTTACTTTTAAGCCACCATGACATAAGTATTTGGAGTTAGAACTAGAAGGACCGGTTCTTAAATCGTCAATAGAAGATCCGCCCGAAGAATCTGGAATTGAAACCGTTACCTTTAAATCCGAAATATGCTTTTCTTGAAAGCGATAATCTATTACCGATTATTATTTCATCAACTTTAATCGAGCAACAAGAAGATCAATTACTTAGAATGTTAAGAAAGCATAAGAAAGCTTTTGGATGGGCGATTGCCGATATTCGAGGTATTAGCCCGAGATTTGTGTTCATAAGATAATTACGAAGGAAGATGCTAAACCTTGTATTCAACCATAACGCCGCCTCAACCCGAATTTCTGATTAATCGTTAAGAAAGAGGTGATTAAGCTATTAGAAATGGGAATAATCTTTCCTATATCGAGATAGTGAATGGGTAAGTCCAACTCAAGTTGTACCAAAGAAAGGAGGTTTCACGGTGAAAGAGAATGATAAGAACGAATGGATTCCAACAAGGGAAATTACGAGGATATCGAATGTGCATTGATTTTAGAAATCTAAATGATCATACTAAGAAAGATCATCATCCACTTCCATTCATAGTTCAAATGTTGGAGCGTTTAAGTGGTCATAAATATTCTTGTTTCTTAGATGGTTATTCAGGATATTTCTGATTTTCATTGCGGTAGGAGATAGGGAAAAGACTACTTTCACTTGTCCTTATGGAACTTTGCGTATAAAAGAATGCCGTTTGGTTTATGTAATGCTCTGCACACGTTTCAAAGATGTATGATGTCTATATTTTTACGATATGGTTGAGAAATTCTTAGAAATTTTTATGGACGACTTTAGTGTTTACGGAGATTCTTTTGGTAAATGTTTGTCGCACTAAGAAAGAGTGTTACACTTATTTGTGAGGATACCAATTTAGTTTTAAAGCGGGAAAAATGTCATTTAATGGTATCGGAAGGAATTGTTCTAGGTCATAGAATCTACGAAATAGGAATTGAAGTTGATAAAGGTAAAGTCGAGGTGATTGAAAAATTACCACCACCGAGTTAATCTAAGGACTCTAAGAGGATTTCTTGGACATGCAGGATTTTATAGGAGATTTATTGCAGATTTTTCGAAGATAGCAAAGCCTCTAAGTCATTTGCTTGAAAAGAAGTACCTTTTAACTTTGATAGTAAATGTATGGAATCATTTAAGACCACGAAAGCGAAGTTGATTATTGCACCGAGTATTGGTAGCACAGGTGGGATTTGCCTTTTGAGATTATGTGTGATGCAAGCGATTTATTTGTAGGAGTATTTTAGGTCAAAGGTATAACAAAATTCTCAAAGCTATCTACTATGCTTCTCACACATTAACGCGCAGCTCGGCTTAATTATGCAACTCTGAAAAAAAGCTGTTGTTTGTAATTTTTGCCTTAGATAAGTTTAGATCATATATTGTTGGTTCTAAGGTAATAATCTACACAGACCATTCGACTCTGAAGTATTTCTTGAGTAAGAAGGATGCGAAACCACGTCTTCTTAGATGGATTCTCCTACTTCAAGAATTTGATATTGAAATTAAAGATAAAAAGGAAGTGAGAATGTAGTAGCGGATCATCTAAGTAGAATGGAGGCGAGGAAGAGATAGGGAATGAAATTAAAGATTCATTTCTGATGAACAACTATTTATAATAGATACTCCTTCAACCATGCAGATTATTAAAAATAGAATTCCTTAAGGAAATGTCACCTTGGTTTGGAGATATCATTAATTACTTAACTTTGTGATTATATTCCGTCTCATTGGACTTGGCGGCGAAAGAAAAGAAATTCTTTTACGACTTAAAATTTTATTCTTTGGGAGGAACCGGACCTTTTCCGTAAATGTTCGGATGGGATAATCGAGAAAATGTGTGCCTGATAATGAAATTTTAAGTATTTTATCGTTTTGTCATGATCGTGAGGCGGGAGGTCATCATGGAGGTTGGAAAAGCGCTTTTAAAGTTTTACAATGTGGTTTTATTGGCCTCACGCTATATAGAGATGCTTATAAGTATGTTAAATCTTGTGAATCTTGTCAAAAATGGGGAAATGTATCTAAAAACATGAAATGCCTATGCAACCTATTTTAGAATGTGAGTTATTTGATGTTTGGGGTATAGATTTCATGGGACCTTTTCCTATATCTTTTGGAAAAAGATTTATTCTTGTAATGGTAGATTATGTTTCAAAATGGGTAGAAAGTGAAGCTCTTCCCACTAATGATACCAAGGTTGTCATACGATTTCTTAAAAAGAATATATTTACCAGATATGGCATTCCGAGGGCAATCATTAGTGATAGAGGGTCACACTTTTGTAATAGACCATTTACTAAGTTAATTGAGAAATATGGTGTAACGCATAAACTAGAAGCATCTATCATCCACAAACTAGTGGTCGGTAGAAGTATCGAATAGAGAGATTAAAAGAATCGTGGAAAAACAGTTGATTCAAATCGTAAAATCGGCGATTAAATTAGATGATGCATTATGGGCGTCTGAGCGACTTTTAAGACACCAATTGGTTGTTCTCCTATAAGCAAGTCTTTGGTAAGTCTTGTCATCTCGGTTGAGTTAGAACACCGAGCCTACAGGCTATTAGATTTCTAAATTTCGATCCTAAGGTGTCGGTGATCATAGATTGCTTCAATTGATGAGAACTAGAAGAATTTCGTCTCGATTCTTATGAAAAGCGCTTTCGAATCTACAAGAACGCGTCTGAAATCTTTTCACGATAAGAAAATCTATAATCGTGAGTTCCATGTAGGTGATCGAGTGCTTTTGTACAATTCACGTTTAAAGTTGTTTCCAGGTAAGCTTAAATCAAGATGGACAGGTCCATTTAAAGTAACAAGGGTTTACAAAGCGGAGTGTTGAACTAAGCGATGGAAATACAACTTTTATAGCCAATGGCCACAGAGTAAAGTTATTTGTGGAGGGAGAAGGAATCACACTGAAAGAAGAAGTAATGCTATTGATTGATCCCCCGACAAATTGAAAAAGCAGAGGAAAATAAAAGAACTGAAAAGCTGAGAAACTAGAATCAGCCGAATACCAGGTGCTATCTATCTTTACTATACTTTTCTATATTTTTAATTATGTTTAAACTCTTTTCGTCTTTTACCGGATATACGTAAAAGAACTGGATGTCTTTTTTAGATAGAATAGGAATTTTTATTTTACTTTTGAAATTAGGCCTTGATAAAGATGTCGCATTTTCTATAGAAGCTTTAGTTTTTGAACAAAACAAGAAATTGTTGAGAGAAATCAGATTGAAAGAAGTTTGTAATGGAACATCAAGAAGTGCGATAAAAAGAAGGGCAAAGTTTCTAATGAGATGCGAGAATCTGTGGAAAAAGTGAACATGTTGAATATTTGTGGGAAAAACACAACCAAATCCCAGGATGAGTGTTTGAATATTGTTAGGAAGGAGCGATTAGGTGGTTATCCGAAAATCCCGATGGAATTCCAAGAGATAATTCAAATGCTTCATTTTTAGGAGTTAGGTTGATCGGCGTTATATCGTAAGCTACGGAAGATTTAGAAATCGAAGAATCGAGAACCCTTAAGTTTTAGTCTTTTCTTATATTTTATTTTATAAAATTTTAGCATTACTTACGAAAATTTTATAAAATTGGATCTTTATGAAATTTGAGGAGTTTTATAAAAGTTTTATAAAAGTTTTTTTTTAGTTTTAATTTAGATGTTTTATAATAGTTGATATAAATTTATTAATTTTTTATAAGCTTTTTATTAAAGTGTTATAAAGATTTTATTAAATTTTTAGAAATTGTTATAAAATTATAAAATTTCCTTCAAATTTTATTTTTAGTAAGTTTTAAATTTTATAAACTTATTTTTAAGATTTTAATTAAGTTTTATTAGAATTTTTATAAATTTTCATCAAAAATCATAAAAAGTCAAAAAAATCGAAAAAGTGGAAAATTTTGGGCGCGGACCGATCCGCCTTAACCCGGACGGTCCGGGGTCTAAAATCAAAAAAGCAGGGGACCATGCTTCTCTTCTTCTTCTTCTTCCCTAATTCTTCTAACAAATTAAGACCCCACACAACCAAACCCCACCACTCGAAAATTTTATCAATTCTTCCACAAAAATTCACCTCTCACACTACCACTACTTGATTTCTTTCTCTTTTCATCTCCTCTCTTACACAAAAGTTTGGAAAAATCAAAAAAGGATCAAAAACAAGCCACATTTCATTCCGGCGACTTTTCAACTTTTCCGGCCTACTTTTCAACGTTTTCTACATATTAAGGTATAATTTAGTTTATTTAGTTATCAATTTCGTATTTTTCATAATTTTTTAGATTAATTTCAACTGTTTTGATTTTTGAGTGTGTTGTGACATTTTTATTTTTTGTTGTTTTTGTTGTTGTTTTTGTTGTTGATTGGCTTTATCAATATCGTAGAATGGCTGAGTCGAGTACTAGAAGCTCTAAAAAGAGAAAATAAAAAATTCCTATTTCAACTCCTGTCGTGAGGCACGATAATTTTATCACTGAGGAAGAAGCCGTAAGCTTTGAAAAAACCGCATCACACGAGGCTAAGAAAGCGTATGAGAAAATTTATAGTAAATGTGATGTTACGTTTGAAAAGGATTAGACTTGGATGATTTAGGTGATGAAGTTAAAAACATTTTTACGAGGCGTCGGTGGTTAGATTTAGCGACAAGAAGGAAGGGAGATTAACACGACTCTAGTATTTGAGTTTTTATTGATTTTATCTACATTGTCGGAAGAAGCGACTTACTCGATCATAAAGCTGTACCTTACGAGCGAAATATTCCTTTTAACCCTGCCGTCATAAATGCAATTCTAGGAGTTGAGGTTTTTCCTGATGAGGAGGATTACAGGGCAGTTTATAATCTAGATGATCCTGCAAGCTTTGAGCAGACTGCCCTGAGAGCTCAGACTGTTTTTGACCCGACCGCTGTATGGGTTGAAAATCGGTTTAACTACGGGAACTGTATTAGAGGTTTAAGGGCAATTAAAAGATTCATTAGCCATAATCTCTACCCTTCACGTAAACATACTGCTTTTGGAAAGGAAGATGTTTGTATCGCTTGGGCGATGGTAAACGATGTTAGAGTGGATGTTGGAAAGGTCATGTTTAAGAGAATTTTTGAAAGTATTGTCATCGCCAGACCAGGGAGTCATCTATACTTCCCTTGTTTTATCTCTGATTTATGTCGTAGGTTGGGAGTACCATTCCTGCCTAATGACAAGTTATCTCTGGTGATGGAAATCGATTGGACCTAGTTTGACTAGTCTTCGAGGATGGTAGTATTAGCTCTTTGATTAGAGAGGCGTCAAACTCACCCACTCCACCAGTTTTACATCTTCTTCTTCTTTTCCATCTTTTTCTAGTCAGCCTCAACAAACTCCTTTCTCCAACACTATCACATATGACATGTTTCAATCTTTGGTGACAGATGTTGCACGTGGTCAAGCCAATGTGGCTTTATATGCTGAGAGTAATAGGCAGTGGTGTGATGATATTCGTAGAGGTTTAGAAGGAACAGCGGTTGCTTCGTAATCCTACTTTTTGATGATCTGCCTATCCACCTTGTCGATCGAGATCCTTATACCTTACCAGAGTGGGTAACACCTATTCCACCACCTTCGAGCTTTCATCCATCGTCATATCCGTTTGGGAGCCAATCTAGTGGGACAGGTGTATTTTCGACAGGTGTTCAGAAACCAGCAATGTCGAGTTGGGGAGGATTCACTGAGTTTGCACATGTCACGACTGGCATGAGTTCGATGGGTCTTGATAGTTCAGTCAGGACCACGACTACAGTTCAGCCATCAGCTTCTCAGTCGTTTCCGAGTTCGAGTTTTCAAGTTGATCCTGAGGAAGACTACGATGAAGATTGAATTTAATAACTATGATTAATTAAACATTTTTACTGCACATTTCATTTTATTTGACATTTGTCATTTAGATATTGGTTTGTTTTCATTTTTCGTTTAGTTTGATTTTACAATCGTTTTTATCAAAATTTGGTTTGCATTCTAGATCGTTTAGTTTTTATAAAAACTATAAAAAAATCCCAAAAATAATTTTTGTAGAATTACTACGTCATTTTACAAAAATATAATGTGTCATTTTATCCGTTAGTATCAATATAAATGAATCTTTTCATATCCTCAAGTAGATAGGTAGTATTAGGCACGTGAAGTAAAAAAACAAAAAACAAGTTGTCTTTCACCTCTGTCCCCTCAGTAAAAGTAAGATGAGGCCGGACCGGTCCGGCCTATTCGGACCGGGCCGTGAAGAAAAGAAGGTGAGTCATTTTGGAGTCCTGGTCTAATGCGACCACGTCGTATAATTTTACCATCTATTTAAAAAGTAAAAGCGGGAGCAACAATTGCTCATTCTTTCACTGTCTATCTACCTTCAGCTTTATTTCTTTTACTTTTTATCAAGTTTTAAAAATGTCGAACCACTCCTCACCGTCGGTTAATTCTTACGAGCCAAATACCCCGGATCTTCCGGAATCTCAAGCTTCTAACGAGAGTATCATTTTACACCATCGATTTGCAAACTCTCCAATTCAATTGGAGAAAGGTTTAAATGTTGATAAGCTTGATCAATGGGGTAAAACTCTCATCCGAAGTTTTGGTTGGAAAAAATTCGTTAGTGCACCGAGAGGACGGATAAATGTCTCGATAGTTCGAGAATTTTATTCTGCCCTCATGACAACGCACATGATCGATATCACTCAGATTGTTCTAGTAAGAGGAGTGGCTGTTCCCTTCTCTTCATCTATTATCAACCAAATCTTTGAAATTCCTCCAGTTACGATGCCACATTTTGAAATGCAATGGGGACTACAAAATCCCTCTAATCATTTGAATAAAGTACACGAGTCATTCCAATGTACATTCCCCTTTGTTTGATACAAATCACGACATGTCAACACGAGCTCTACTTCCACATCTAAAGGCGTGGAAGCATTTCATAAATTCTCGAGTTTATCCCACTTTGGGATTTTGGAAGTTTAAGTGAGAATGAAATGCTTTACTTTATGCTTTGACATTCGGTGTATTTGTCGATTGGGGTATATTGATTCAAAGGACGGTGTTGGAGTTTGCGATCACGAGAGGTAGTAGGGGGAAACCTATGCCTAATTCATGGATGATATCGCGTTTGTGTATTCTTCTGAATGGAGTAGAGGAGCTGGAGACGGATGAGATTTTTCCGTCTAGAGATAGTCGAGTTGGATTATTACCGGTTGATACACCGGGATGTTCGTCTACAATCTAGAGAGTTGGTTGGTGGTTTGTTGGTGATATTTAAGTTTTAATAAGTTCTTTAGTTAAATTTGAAGTTTTATTTTCTTTAGTTAAGTTTACGTTTTTCTTTTAAGTTTGTAATAATGTATCTTGTTTAATATATATGTCTTAGTTTTTTAAGTTTGTTTGTTATATAATTAGTATACGTTAAAAATGAACTCAATAATAACGATAATATATAATTTTAATTTTATTTTCCAACCTACTTATTTATTACTCATTGAACATCGGGACGATGCCACTTCGTAAGTGGGGAGTAGAGTTAGGTTAGAAAATTCATTAAAATTTTCGAAAATTATAAAATTATAAATTTTTTATTACTTATTTTCAAATTTTTAGTAGTTAATATATAAAAATGAATAAGAAATGATTGGGAAGAATAAGTTTTTAATTAAGTAAAGTATATTAGATATATTATAATTATATTTTATGCCTAATTTAGATTTTAATAAGATTTTAAGTTTATATAATTGAGTAATTAATATTAGATATTGTTTTCATGAAATTATATAAGTATGTTGATATTTATAAATAAAATTTTTAGAATCATTTTCAATATGAATTATGAGTTTGGAATTGGATTAAGGATGTTGATTTTTGGCACCACAAAAATATAACTATAGCCAAATAGCCTACCTAAATAAATTTCCAATTTCTGTCCCTACCTCAGCTTTGATTAGAGTGATCGAGACCTCACTCGAAATTGTCAATTGTGATTAAATAACCAAACTTTAGCAAATTTTGGTCTACATTTCCTTGAAATTCTGCAAGTTTTGTACGTACTTATGAAAAGAGATGGAGACATAAAAGCTAAGTTTTGGTATATGCTGAGATTGGAAAGATTAGATAAGTATTAGTATATTCGATCTTACCTCATGACACTTGCAATATAGTCGATTTTGGTAATAAGTTCGGATATATTAATATTCTAAATTAAGAACGAAGCACCATATTTACATGTAATTAATCAAATATCGTGTATCTTCCTTATCTCGTGATTAACAACTTAAAAATAAAAAGAAGCGATCGGTTGTAGCTATCAATGATTGGAGTGAGTAGGGTATTATCACGAAATGTCTATATATATCACTATGAGGTAATTAAGCTCCGATTGCTCGATGATAGTAGTAGTCAAATTTAGGGTATTATCTAGAAATGTCCTATTCTTTGGGAATGAAGGCACAAGATAAGATGAAAAGAAAAAGTTGAATCATAAGATCTCGGGAATTATTACAAGTTTAAGGAAACCGGACTTGTAATTTTCGATCGAAAAGAGTAGATCTCGATCAATCTTGATGAAGCCTCACTGTAAGTTTGATTTTCTACACACATTTAGTTCTTAATCTAAAAAAAAAAAAGAGAGAAAATCGAAAAAAAGATGCTATTAATCGAGATTACGTTTTTTTTCAAAAATATGAAGATGTAGAGTGACGTGCGACTTTCGCTTCTCTCTTTTGATTTCTTTTTCCGATTAACCAACATCTTGAGCCTAAACTCTATAAGCCATTTTTGTTTAATTATCTGACCGAGTTTCCGATTCCAGGATATCATAATAGTTGTGATTAAAAATAATTCTGATATTTTATTTATACTTATTAAGTATTACATGTACAATTTTATCTAAATAATATTTAATGATTAAGTTATTTAATTTATATACACTTTCTGTCTTCTTATAATTTTAAATTAGCATAAGTAATATATTTATAATATTGACAATATAAATTACATTAAAACTCGAAATCGATCAATTATATTATCTTTTATTATCGCTTATTTTTTTTGCTCGAGGACGATCAAAAGTTTAAGTGAGAGTAATTTGATGTATTTTTTTTATATGATTAAAAATACATTATATTATTATGTTTTATCAACGAATTCTATATAAAATATATGAAATTATGATATAATTGGTATGAAATGTTAGTCTTTATAGTTTAGAATAGTTAGTAGTAAAAATAGTAAAAGTTGTAATTTTGTACGATTTTAGTAAATCGGATTGTCTTTGTCGATTTACGTGGGTATTTGTGGTATTTTATTGCGATTTATAACCCGAGACCCGAGAATTGACATATTGAAGTATAATCATATCTCGGAATAATTTAGAGAGTGCCACGAGCTTAAATGGTCAATTGAATAGCTTAAGTGGTCAAATGGCCAATCAATCCGGTTAAGTGGTAATCGAGAAATGTCTTCGACATACGAATGGCCCTTCAAAACGACATTTTCAGAAAAAGTGTTCTTCACGAAAGTTGTAGATTTTCCCGAAAGCTTTCCAATGCAATTTAAATTATGAAGATTGAAGGTCTACAACTTAAACAGTGATCAAGTGGCTAATCAATTTGGGTTAATAAAAATCCCGAAATAGCTTCGGAGTAACACGAGGTAATCAAGAAGGCGTTTTCTGGAGAAGAGTTCTTCATGAAAGTTGTAGAGTTTCTCTAGACCTTAATTTTGGCATTTCGTTTGAAATTTTTGGAGGTCCAGAACTCGAGATATGAATTTTAGAAATTTAATAATTATATATAAAAAATATATAATCATGCGCACATCTTTGAAGTGATCGTTTAGTGGATGCAATCATTATACCGGACCGATCCGGCTTGATCTCGGACCGGTCCGGCCTTGAGATGTTTGCCTATATATAGAAGCTCAGATGCAATCGAAGGAGTACCAAAATATATATATACATCCTATATATATATATATATATATATATATATATATATATATATATATATATATATATATATATATATCCTTTCTAGTTTTTGTTTAATTTCGTAGTTGTAAATAAGGCCTTACGCCGTAATAATGTAATTTTAGTATCGTTATAATGCTCAGGAAAATCTCGGAAGTTCGGTTTCTTTGAAGAAGTTGTAATGTCCGGAAAATACGATTTCGAATCAAGCTGCCGTATTCGGGTAACTTTTCAAGTATTTATGTTTATGTTGTTTATTTTCATCTTTTAGTCGTTGTAATGTTTTTAGGCTAAATATAATCTCGCCAAAGCTATGTAATCGGTTTTATTTCGATCTTTTCGTTAAAGAAATGTTGTTAAGTTAAAATGATTAAAATTGAGTTAATTGAATCTTTTTCTATTTTGATCGTATTCGTATTGACGTATTTAATTGATCGAGGAATTCATAATCTAATTATGAATTGACGCCTAAATAGTTAGGTTATGAACTCGTTAATAGAAAAACCGGAGGGTAAAATTGGCCGTGTGAATACCGTGACTACGGAATCCGATTTCCTACCCGGGGTAGATTTGTTTTTGGGAGAAATGAATCTTATTATAATTTGTACTCGAGATCGTAATAATGTTAAATCATCGATTAATTGAAACTTAAACCGGAAAGTTGAATCGTCCGGCTTGACAACCGGAGCCTTTTAAATAAAATTGACCGTTTGTGAACGGAGTGACTCCTTTTATCTAAAGGTAGATTTGTACTCGGGACTGCTCGAAAAACCGTAATGATTGTGGACCTTGGGTGATGCAATGGACATATGACAATTTTATACGCCTCGTGTGAGGAGGAATTGTTTACCTCGTGAGTGCACCGTTTCATATACTCAATTGGACCTAAAATAAAAGGAGAGATCGAACACATTTCATTTAATCGAAAGATCGTATAAACCAATTATATAAGTTTTGGCCGATTCTCTAAAATTATCTTTAATATTTTGGTATCTATATATACTTATATCTATATATATAAATTGCGGTTTATGCAGATCTATATATATTTATGTATTTATATATATCATGTTAGTATAGTTTTTAATTTTCGTATTTATTTTATGTTAACTAGAATAGTAGTGATCTGTGTTATAAAATTGCGGTTTAGATCGAGTTAATAACAGCTCTTTGGTGTTTAACCACACTTAGAAGAATTACCAAGTTCCCTGAGGATTCGACACTCTGACTCACCATACTAGCACTACAGTTTGACCCGATACACTGTCGGTTAAAGACTGGTATTAGCACTAGAAAAGGCCACGTCAATCATCTTGCGCCGTGATGCCATGTAGACTCCGGTCCTAAAGATAATTACACCACCGCCACATAGTGTGACACTTAACCGTGTAAGTGGGTCAGTCTAATGTACGCATTCTCAAATACACGTCCACGTACAGTCCATGTGTCTCTGCACTTTGATAGACGAGATCTATCCCTGCCCTTAAAGACAGAAGACATCTAATACGTGCTAGTCTGTTTATACTATCAATGCCCTGTTTAATAGTACGTCAGCCTAGAGACATTTAAGTATCAAACTTATTAAAGTGATTAGAGATCTCATCAACCATAATCGCCTATCATGGTTTCTCTATCACAGTTTAATACTAAGGACGTTATCATATAACAATTCATAATTGGTACATATTTATGACAACCGAAAAACCATTTAGTATATGTATAAACACAAAGAAATAGTAGAAATGATCCGACCCGGTCGGATCCGGTACAACCCGATTGGGTTTATGACACTATTTCAACATATCCCACCATATATAAACAAGCTTTGAAATGTTCTTGTTGGCGTCAGGCCATGTCTGAAGAGCTTGATGTGTTTCATAATGGTACGTGGTCTCTAGTTCCCTTTAACAGGTCGCTTAATCTAGTTGGTGGCAAGTGAATCTATCGGATTAAACACAAATCTGATGGCACGATTGGGCGGTACAAGTCTCGGTTAGTTGCCAGAGTATTTACACAGCGTCTGGGCATTGACTACTTTGAGACATTCAGTCTGGTCGTTAAGCCTACTAATGTTCGTTTGGTTCCGGGTCTTGCTGTTTCTCTGGGGTGGTCTATGCGTCAACTAGACGTCAATAATGCCTTTTTGCAGGGGTCTCTTTTTGATGATGTATACATGGTTCAACCCCATGGATTTGAGGATGTGGATCGTCCTCATCATGTTTGCAAATTACATAAGGCCATTTATGGCCTCAAGCAGGCTCCTCGTGCATGGTATCACGAGTTGAAGTCGTTGAGCCTTAACCTTGGTTTCTTCAACTCCACTACTGATTGCTCCTTATTCATTTATTGTAAGGATTCCGTTACTACTGTTTGGCTTGTACATGTGGATGATATTATTGTTACAGGTTCTTCCCCGGATCAAGTTTGGTTTGTTATTGAGCAGCTCAGCTATCGGTTTTCTGTCAAAGATCTTGGTGACTTATCCTACTCTTTAAGGGTTGAGGTCACTCCCAACCATAGGCGGACACACATTAGTGTAAATGGGGTCCGCGGACCCCATTAAAAAAATAAAACTCTATATTTTACCTATAGAAAAATATGTCGGACCCCGTTAAAAATAATAAACTCTATATTTACCTATAGAAAAACATTTCGGACCCCGCTGAAAAACATTTCTGGATCCGCCACTGCTCCCAACTCCTCTGGTTTGTTACTGACTCAGACTGGATATATCCTGGATTTGCTTGATCGCACTAATATGCACGATGCTCGACCCGTGGCTACTCTCTTACCTACTGATACATTTACTTCCATGCATACGGCAGCCGAGCCTCATGACGATATCACCCAGTTTCGTCAGGTTCTTGGGGCTCTTCAGTACTTGATGTTCACTCGCCCTGATGTCTCCTGTGCTATCAATAAGTTTTCTCAGTTTATGCATGCTCCTACTACTTTGCATTGGGCCTTGGTTAAGCGTCTTCTCCGTTATTTGGTCGGAACTCAAACCCATGGAATTCAGTAATTTGCTTTTTCCATGCTTGATTTGCATGCTTTTTCGGATGCTGACTAGGGTGGTAACAAGGAACATGATTATTCATCCACGAGTGTGTGTCTGGTCTTTCTGGGTCTTAATCTTGTCTCGTAGAGTTCCAAGAAAAAACCCACCATTGCTCGTTCTTCAACTGAAACGGAATATCGTTTTGTGGCCTCTACTACGGCTGAGATAGCCTGGGTTTCGTTTCTTCTGCATGAACTTGGGTTTGCTTCTTCCTCTACTCCTGTCATTTTTTTGTGATATTGTGGGTGCCACTCAGTTATCGGTCAATCCTGTGTAGCGCTATATGTTCAAAGTGTAGCTCTATATGTTTCTCTTGTTTCTAGTGCTGATCAGTTTGCTAATTGCCCTTACTAAACCACTCGCTCGTCTTTCTTTTCAGCATTTCGCGCCAAGTTGGGTCCGCTCCCGCATGCTCGAAGTCCCATTTGAGGGGGCGTATTAGGATAATTGGATTTATTTAATTATTATTTTGTATTTGTTTATATTTATAATTATACTTGTAGTTAGGACTTTCGTATGAGTGTATATATACACGTGTGTATAGCAAACCATATTCAATCAATGAAAAACAACTTCGCCACCTTTTAATTAACAGATTTTGTTGATGCTTAAACATGAGAGTTTATATAACTATAATAAATGCTCACCGATTAATTCATGACACTGTATTAACAAATTCCTAGCTTCAAAAGCACATGCAGGACCTGATGAACATGTAGGTAGAATAAATTGGCAAAGCACACATGCCAAAGTAAACAGATCTTGACCGGAATTTCTATATTCACTGAAAAGACACATCAAAGTTTCTTCATGGGTTTTGGCAACCATGTGGAAATGTAAGAAAATAAACAGAGTATCCTTCAAGAAGAGGTTGAAATGCTAAATGTTAGGCATATATTAATTTCAGCAACTTAGACTGTATTATTTGGGAACCTTTTGTGTGCTATCTCCATATACATCGAAGTGATCCGTGGGTTGATCGAAACCATACAGTTTTCATTTTGGAGGAAAACTATGTGGTTCCGATAAACCCACGGGTCTTTTCGCGGTAAATTCCCTCACCACACAAGAAATTCCCGTATTATTTATGTTATATAAAAATATGGTTCTAATGAATTCATTTTAAACCTTTATGCATGTTTGTTTGGTGGAATATAATGGAATTATATAAAATTAATGAACCGAAACGGAATGTACTGAACTCATTTCTAATGTTTGGATTGTAAAAGAATGAAAATGAAAAAATTATAAATGACACACTGAGTGATGATAGTGGTGATCGGTAAGGTTTAGGGAAGAATTTCCCATGGTTGGATGGGTGTGATACGTAAGGTAGAGTATGGTAGGTGATGGAGTAGAGTGGAAAGGTATTGTTAAGTGGGTGGGTGTGGTAGCCCTAACCCATCACACACATTACCCTACCCAATCTTACCCTAGCACCTTACCACGTCACACCTCACACCACCCGCCTTACCCTATCCTATCACCCTCCATATTACCCATCCTATTCCTAGCCTCCCGACCTCACTCATTCCTACCTACCACCCACCCTTACTCATTACTCCATCGTACCTTACCTCTTCACACACCCTACCCTACCGCACCTCACCTTCAACCCAAGTATACCATGCGATATCTTACATTACCCACCACCTTACCACAATAACTTACCCTACCCTACCCTATCCATCATACCATACCAAGAATCATCCCACAGCCCACTCTCATATTGACCCATCTTCAACCCACCACCCATATTACCATACCCTACGTACTACAACTCACTCTACCCATCCCAACCTACCCTATCACACCCAACTATTGTATCCTATCCTACCTCAACCAACCTACCTATCTACCATAGCTACCACCCACCATATTCATCACATCACAATCTATTCTCCACCACTTTACCCAACCATAGAACCTCATACCCTACATCTCAGATACTCAGCCATTCCCCGTATTAACCTACCATTATATCCTACTCTACCCCATCCACCCTACCATACCCAGCCTTACCTTAATTACCATCCAACAACTCTACCATCCACCTTACCCACCTAATCTAACCCCACCCCACCTACCCTTTTGTCTACCTCACCACCATACCCTACCCTACTCTACCACATACCCATCTCCCTACTTAACGTACCCCCACCACCTACAAATCTCCACATAATTTTTACCCACCAACCACGTATTTTGTCAAAATTTTCATCAATTTCCATCCATTTTTTAGGTAATGAAAATGGATATTTCTCATTATGGTGGAATTAAACTTTATTCAATTCTATTATTTTATAATCATACTCAAATTGGAATGAAATGAAAACTAATTCAATTTCATTACATTTATACGAAACAAACAAGCCATTACATATTTCATATAACGAAAGTACTATTGTCGTAATGAAATATTGAAACAAACTTAGAAAAGCATATTAAAACAACGTGGAGTATAACAAAAGTCATTATCCTTTAAAAAATTATAAAAAAGTTATTGTGATTCTTTGTTATGCTCTGACATTCCATGTGGTGCTTCCTAACTATGTTATCCTATGCTTTATGACGCTCTCATAATATTGTGGTATGTTTTACGATACTTGTTGTGACCCTCGTTTTAAGAAGTGTGGTGAAGTACACTACATACTTGTTGTGTAGTGGATATACACTACACATATTTTATCCACACATTAAAAATATTTTATTTCGAATGTGTGTAGTATGTATCTAGGGCTGTAAATGAACCTAAGTATTCGATTCGATCCGGAGTATTCGGCTCGAAAAAGCTCGATTCAGGCTCGTTTCGTGGGTTCGAACTTCGAGCCGAACCTTACAAATTAGATATTCGGTGGTCGAGCGAACATGTTCGGCTCGGATATCATAAATTCATATCTGATTCGAGCGAACATGTTTTTTAAAACCGAGCGAACATGTTCAGATTATTTTTAAAACCAGTTCGAGCGAACATGTTCGAACAGTTCGACATGTTCGAGCCGAACCGAGCCGAGCTTTTTCCCCAAATACCAGACCGAACCCGAGCCGAATAATGAAAATATAAGACTCGTATTTTTCAGCCGAATGAGCCTAAGGTTCGAACAATCCGAGCCGAACCCCGCCAGGTGTTCGGTAGAGGTCGGGCTTCGTTCTGATTTATATGTATCTACTACACGCTATGTGTAGTGAATATATTATTTTCCTTTCAAGAATGCTTTTACTGCTATATCTTTATTTTGATTAGAATAATCAATGTCCCTAGCATGAAATTTTTCCCTAGTGACCACACACTTTTAATACAATATGCATTTTGAAATATTTAAAATGTTACCTTAAAAAAATCTTTAAAATGTATTTATCTTTTCATCGGCTTAAATTTATTATAAAAAAAGGTAATTCAACATGATATTAGAACATTGCATAAAATTCCAACAAGAAGGGATTGATGAACAAGAGATGGGAAAGGAGTGTCGACACTTGTATCGTCATAACTGCCAAGTTATAAAGAAGCAGTAGACTGCATAGCCTACAATAGTAGCTGCAGCAACCTCTATATAGCTAACCTACTATAAGCTATTCACTGTAAATTTAATAAATTAATAAAAAAAAAGAGAGAAAAATAAAACAATATGGGCAACTTTCTTGTGACTTTTGACCTTTGTTGGAAGATGTTCCACCTCTTTAGCCATTCTTGAATTTTTGCAGAGACTTTTGCCTCCGTATCCATACCTCGTTTGTTTACGGTGTTAATTTGCAGGACCATTTTAGTGGTTGCCCCACGTGGGCTTTTTTTTGGATGCATTTGTTAGCCACTCAGTTAATAAATTTGAAATAATAAAAAAAACAAAAACGGTTGGGGTTGGAATTTATTAACGCTTTCTTTTTGGGAAATAAAGTTGGTTTTTGTGAATCCAATTTTTCACTCTTTTGCTTTTGCTTGTCCTTATGTATATTTTCAAACCCCATCATCTGTATATCTGACGTTTAGTTAAAATTAGGCTTTAACATTTTAATTTTTTGGTTGGTTGTATAGTTACAACAGTTTGTTAAATCAAATTAAATCAAAACGAACCAAAAACAGTGAAATTGTGGTTTTTCAAGATTGAAATCTAAAAGAAATTGTTTTTCACTTACTTGAATCAAAGAGAGGAAAATGATTGGGCTTTTGATGTTGATCAAGGGATAACACAAAATAGTATGTATTTAGATCAGACTTCCGTACGGCGGTGATCAACATGCTAGGCATACAACCAGGGGCGGATCCACATGTCCCATAGGGTCATATGTCCTTACTGGATTTTTTAAATTAAAAAAAAAATAGTATTAAAACTATGTAGTTTTGTTGTTAAAAAATGTCGTTTTGTCGATAAAAATTGATGTTTAAGACTCCGGTGACCTACTGAATTTTTTTTTGGATAAAAGATGTAGTTTTAAACTCCGGTGACACCACTGGAATAAATTCCTTGATCCTCCACTCCACTGATACAACCATGTGGAGGCAAGGAAAAAGTATATGATGCAACTCCTACGATCATCTAATATCCTATACGGGAGTTCGACACAAAAAAAAAAAAACAACTACGCACGTCAACCTTGTACACGGTTAGTCATAGGCCTCACGCTATCCTTTGAGCCCTAGGACTTGACTCATACCTCGTTTACATAAAAAGGGGTTGTCACCGACTCACCATCAAAGCGCGTACTGAGGTTGTTGTCCGGCCCAAGGCTTGTGGTGTAAGAACTAAGTCAAGGCATGTTCCGTTTTCTTTTGTTGTTATGCAAGACAAGCTCCCACCCTTCGTGTATGGCCAACATAGATCATTAGGGCGGTTTCTCTATCTTTCTTCAACGTTGGCTTCCATCATGCCATGACATCGTTAGGCTATATACTTAGGTCTCAGGTCAAAACATGACAATGGTTACCAACCCAAAAAAATCTGCTATATATCATGTCAATCGAGTGGGCATCAAAGCCATCATGGACTAAGGCTGCCTCGACATAGTGTTGAACAACTGCCGCCTGCTTGTCCACGATGTATGGAAGCCAGCTGATCACATCCGTTAGGACAATTTTTCAATGTACTTGGAGAACATGGTGATAATTTAGGGCCTGAAAATCCTCTTTAAGATCAAACAATTTCGCCAAATTGAGTATGATTGTATGTGTATGATCGGATGATACTAAAAGTATTCGTCAATTTTATTACTGTCATATATAGTGGCCACGTACAAACACAAACTTGTATGTACATAGTCGACATATATATGCTATTATTGTAGACCGTAGAAGCTAAAAGACGACGATGTAATGGGAAAATTCTTAGGTAGAGAGTCTCTATTGGACTCCACCGTCAGATGTGCGTCGTGTGTATATAAAAATAAAACTGTTTTGTTATATTGTTCACGCGTAGTGCAAGAAATCGACTGATCGGGTGTAATAAATTTCCTCTGGCTGTAATCTATCCGACGTAATGCATAAGAATTAATAATTTGACTTGAAATGAATCTGGCGGCTTATCATTAACAAGTTGGTCATCTACTAGTAATGAAACTCCAACACTCAAATTGCATGTGTTTCAATTATAACATGCATGCGTCCAAAAATGTAAAACTTAACCTATCACTTTTTCATTAGTCAATAATAATGAATCCTTCCTATTAATTATATATTGGCTTTATTATTGTTAACTAGCTAAAATGTTATATAGGACTTGTGAGAAAGAAACAAAAAAGTCTATTGCTATGCTGCACTTATAATTCTAAATGATAGCGTGTTTAATATCCGATACGTATTACAAGATGTTTAGAATACATACAAGGACGGATTTAGTAATTCTCAAAAGTTGAATACAAGCTGTGAAAAAGAAGAAAAAAAGGGTGGGAATGACTTTCACACGAATCGTTTTGTCCCATTTGATAAAAAAGAAATGCAGGCATATATGTGTATGTGGTGTATATATAAAAAAGTTCGATTGCATGGGGTATATAGAAGAAAAGAGTGGATCCCTCTAAAGATTCTTAGAAAGGAACTTGAGATAACTCCCAACTACTATAGTAGTTTTATGGTGATTACACCACCACGCCAGTATACATAATTGTCTAAAATTCTTAAACGAAGGGTAAAGTTGTAAATATGTGGTACTCATATTTTACACGGTAAGACCCCGTGTGTTATGCTGAATTTCTATTGATTCTCGATCACCATGTCATATTTAGTCCAGAACCATTCTAAAATTTGCGCCCAACTAAATTAAAAAATCTTCTTCTCTCTCCCGTATTGCATTTTTGGACTAAACGTCGTACAAAATTGGCATGGAAAAACAACCAATACCATTTTTTTTTTAATTTGTATTTTTGTTTTTTATAGAAAAATATTATTGATCTAGAAATTTGAATCCGTCACTCACCGAGGTTTGGGATTGAGGGTTGGGGGCCGGTGGCCGGTGGGTAGTTGAGTGTCGAGCATATATTAGTATAATAAGATTATTGTATTTAGTATTTAATATTTATCTTATAGTGACTTGTTGGCTAAGACACTCAAACCTATATATTTGTACTCTCATTACTCCTATTGAATCAATGAAAACACAATAGCACAATAGAGTTTGAATTATGTTGCTTCCGTCACACCGCACAATAGAGTTTGAATTATGTTGCTTCCGTCACAACACCCAAAAAAAAAAAAAAAAAACCAACAACAACAAAAACACACACCAAAAAAAAAAAAACTGAGAGAATGGCAGCTCGAAGAAAGAGTCTCAACTTCTGTCCTTCCACGCATAATGGTCAAGTTTCGGATTTTTCTCGAGGCCAGGGGCGAGGTTATGATCGTGGAACCCCTCGTATCCCACACTCCTGCTTCTCTATTGGTCCAAACTTCACCACCTGCCAGATTTGTGCCGCCACCGGACATACCGCACCAGTCTGCTTCTTGCGATATCAGCGCTCCCCTCCTCTTCAAGCCTATGCGACGTCCGCACACCCCGGCTTTAATTGGATTGCAGATACCGGGGCTACCCACCATCTCACTAATGATGTTCGCAATCTCAACCTATCATCTGCACCTTATGCTGGGCCCGACAAAGTGCATGTGGTGACGGTACAAGTTTATCTATTACTCATTACGGCTCTTCTTCTATAAATTTCCCTTCCCAGTCATTTTATTTATCGAATATTCTTGTTACTCTTCCCTTACCCGCAACCTGTTTACTGTGCATAAATTTGTCTCCGACAACTCATTGTACTTTGAATTTCATGGCTCCTACTTTCTCGTGAAAGATTACTCTGGTCACGTCCAGCTTAGGGGATTTGTAAAAGATGGTCTCTATCACTTCTCCACTCCGCTCCACCAACCCTCTGCCCTCCTAAAGTTCTTGCCTCCTCTCTCACCTCCACCACCACATGGCATCAACGTCTCGGTCATTGCTCTTACTCAGTGCTCCGTCAAGCCTTAAAAAGGTTGTCTACTCCTACTCCTACTCAAGCACCCCGTACTGTGTGTGCCCCATGTCAGTTAGCTAAAAGTCACCGTTTTCCGTTATACACCTCTGATTATACCTCTACTGCTCCATTGTACCCTATTTGCTCTGATGTTTGGGGCCTCTGTTATGCACCCTCAATCTACAGCTCTCGTTATTATGTCAGCTTTCTGGATGACTTTACAAAATACATATGGCTTTATCCCTTGAAACACAAATCTGATGTTGAAACGATATTTCCTGACTTTCTTGCTCTGATTGAACGTCAGTTCAATACAAAACTAAAATCTATCCAAACTGACTGGGTGGTGATTATCGTCACGTTTCTACTCTTCTTACCTCTCTTGGCATCCGCCATCGCCTTTCCTGTCCCCACACCCACGAACAAGTTGGTGCCATTGAGCGCCGCCACCGTCAAATTGTGGAAGTCGGTCTTTCCCAATCCAACCTTCCGCTTCCCTATTGGGAGGATGCCTTTATCACTGCCGTTTATATCATCAACCGTCTTCCTACCAAAGTCCTCAATGATAAGTCATCATTTGAAATGGTCCATCTTCGGTCCCCTGACTATACATTCCTTCGAGTTTTTGGTTGTGTGTGTTGGCCCTATCTCTGTCCCTACAACCAACATAAATCCGATTTCCGCTCTAAACTTGCATCTTTCTCGGCTACTGTCCTTCCCACCACGGTTATAAGTGCCTGAACCTTACCTCTGGCCGTATAAATATTGCTCGCCACGTGGTTTTTGACGAATCCGTCTCCCTTATACACATTCTCCTTCCAAACCCACACTTGATAATCTCACAAGTTTAACGCAGCGGAATTTAAAATTTGATTTCCTTTTTCTAGATCATTCTTCGTTTAATGCAATAAACACGTTAAGTAGTTTGACGGTTATACCTTGATGATCTATAAGATCGTCTCTTTGACCGTCAACGGAGAGTAGTTCAGTGCGCAAGCCGTCCACGCGTCCGGCCTCTATCGCTAATCCACACGAACCCCTTGTCGGAATCCTCCTTGGATTGCTATTGGAAAACTCTGGTTGCTAGACCGGTCTTTTTCCTCTCTCACAAACTCACTATAGGTTGCTATCTATTTTACACAAGAACTATGAGCTCTTACAAATGTGATGTCCAAAAGAGCTTGACACCCACCTCTTATTTATAGTGATAAGTGGCGCCCCTATGGTGTGGAAGGGAAGAAAACATTTTCCCAATAAAATAAGGAAATCTTCTAGATTGATTTATCTCTTTAATAATAATTAATTTTGCTAATATTTTATATTGAATATAATTATCTTATTACCATAAATCTATTTTTCCAAAATCAATTAATATCTTATATTTATATTATGACAATCTTATTAATTAAAGTGCACAATCCAAGTGTATCTTATACACATCAAAAGTGGCGCACCTACAGTCAACTAATTGACTTCTGGAATATTCTTTAATTAATATAATTTGTATATAATTAATATATTGTATTTTATTTATTCATAATAAATAAATACCACCATATTAATTTACCACTATAACCTTTATAGTCTAGAGATAAACTTTCCTTATTTGGTTATTAACTATAACCGCATTTTAATCCGACTCGATGTTCATATGTGTGTGACCCGATAGGCTTCCGAATATGTTGGCGGTAGACACAAAGTGTAAATTATTAAAATGCCCTTCATGCCTAACGATCACGGGATAGCGTCTAGCAACACACCGTGACCCCCAAACATCGGAAGAGTCAAAAGCAATGACTACTACCTTTCATGTGAAGCAGTTACCGTGTAACCACTACAAGAAAACTCTAATTTTACAACGTGCATTTTACAACGATCAATGAATGCACGTTGTAATTTGTAATTTTATGGCGTATAAACAAAAGTTCGTTGTTATTTTCTGTAAACAAAGGTAATTTACCACGTGAATTTGGATACACGTTGTAAAATATATAGTGATTTACAACGCGCTTTATATGCACGTTGTAATTTGACTAATTTTAAACTTCCACACACTCGGTGTGTAAGTGTGTGTTTCTTATTATAAACATAATATATAGATAAAAAAAACCTAAGTCATCGAGAAACACCAGCCGCTTCATCTTCATCGGACCAACAGCAGCTCGAATTTCGCCACCATCGTCCCCCAACTTCAACTCGCAGGTAGGGAACCACCAGCTCGAAATCCAAACCCTTCACCGCTGCTCATTCTCCACCCTCCCTTGCCGCCGCTCTGTTCTTCACTCTCACTCGCCGCTGCTCTGTTCTTCACTCTCTCTCGCCGCTGCTGCCTATCATCTTCGAACTTCTAATATTGATACACCGCCGCCGTTTCTTGGGACATAACATTGTAGCAATCACGGAATCGTTAAGCATGATAGCGTATGGTTCGATTTTGTAGTTTTCAATACTTTGAAATATGAAATTTCGCATAAATCAAGTTCATATTGAGAAAATTTTGTGGTGCAGGTAGTCTATGCTCAGTTGCACCGCCTCATTGAGTGTCTTGGTATTTTACTTGGATTCTTTACATTTCGTTTGAGTGAATGCTCTCAATTTCAAGTTTAATTTTCTGTTGGTGTACCTTTAGCAGAAAAAAATAACACCTAGCATGTGCAATATATTTTTTTGGGGTCTGATTGTTCCTATATATCTATGGAATCTTACATTGAAGCTAGTACTTGTTTTGAAACAGCATGTTGATACTACTCAAGATAGGGTTGAAGGAAACATGAGATAATTGAAAGCCCAAAACCGTAATCGACAGAATAGGGTAAACTTGTTCATTTGTTTTGAACACTAACAGAAAAAATGAAGAAAACAAGACTGGAAAAGTATATTCATTCAATGATGAAGAACCTCAAGGACATTTTGCATTTCAGTCGTGTTTGCTTTCAACTCTTGGATTGTTACAAAGCAACTAAGAACGTTTATATAGCTGAAATTTTGTGCAACTTCAGCTCAGCTATCCTAACAAACACTCTAACAGCTTCCATCCGTCAAAAACCTGGCTTCTCTCTAGGTGTTCGATTTGTGTCTCAAAGAACTTTTTCCTTTTTCTTTTGTTATTTCAGCTGCATTGTCATCATATAAGTCCTGCACATGGTGTTGGTTTGTTCTATTTATCGCTTCTTAAGTCGTAAGTCGTAATAATCGCATGAGTGATTGCATATCTTTGAGAGTATAGTAGTATTTTGAGAATCATGCAGAGAGCTCATAGTGATAATGAGTAGAATATTAATAGTAGTTCAAAGAGAAGATGCTTGCCATGTGATGTAAAATTTTGGCTTTTTAGCTCTCGATAATGAATCAATTTCATTGCTCTTGTAATTTGGTTGTAAATGCATTGTGATTACATTATTGACTGATGCAATTCTAATATCAGAATACATTAGGTGTTTTAACCTCCAATCATTCTTTCTTGTGTTAAGATATTCAGAGTCGAATTATGGTATTTTCAATGGCTTATTGTTTTCTGTGCAATTTGATTGCATATTCACATCATTGTTTTATTGGAGGAAAAGCGGTTCGGTCTTTCAGTTTTATTGGAGGAAAACTGTGTCCATATGGTGTGAGCTTGCAACCAATATATTTATGATACATAAACACACACACACTACAAAAAGACAAGAAAGTCGAAAAAATCTTTTTAAGGAAATGAAGGCGCTGCTAATGTTTTTCTCAAAATAAAGTTCTGCGTCTGAAGACATACTGAATTTCCTGCTGTTCCTCCTGTTCATTTGTTTGGTGTTTTAGTTGTTTTTGAAACATGTTGCACTTCATGTTTGTGCCTTGATAGCTTTATTATTCATCGTGAAGCAATTGTATCCATCTTCTTTTTCTGTAAATCATTTTAATATGTTTCTTTGTCTATTTGTTTATTCTTTTGGTAAGCTGAATTTAAGGTCCTGTTTTTACAATTTTGTCCTCCGAATCTTTCCGTTAGTATTATTTTATTATATTATTAATTGAAATTTACTTCCCTTTGTGTTTTGTCACCTGAAAATGGGGATTTTTAATTTTTGTTTTTGTTTTTGTTTTTTTGCAATCGTGAACTTGACATCGATTGATCTTCTGGGCTTACAAAAGTAGTTGTTGGTGAGTACTGATGATCGCCTCGTTGTTTGAAGCGTTCGGATATTTGAAGTTTTTATTTTTAATTTATGGTAACGTGTGAAAGACACAAATTGTGTATATGTGCGTGCAATAACAATCATGGATTATGTGTAGATGGGCAATCGACAACATTGTTCGGGACATTGAAAATATGGTTCGTGCCTTCATTGAGAAGGTATATTTCATTCTTGCGTGATTCCTCATTGTAAAAGTTCAAAACAAAGAGTAATTTTTCAAAGAAATTATTATGCGCGTGTGGGCTAAGCATCTTTGCTTTGTGTGTGTGTGGGGGGAGGAAGGTGAGCCACGCTTTAATTGAACTTTGTGACATTAGTTCGAAATTCATACCTATCCATTGGTGAAAGCTCCTTTATAATTTGCAATACTGTGAAGAGTGCAGAATATTAAGGGTTGAGATTGGTGGCCGTATTTTTCTGTGGGATTTGCTGTTTTGATGGGATTACAGATAAAGCATTAAATTTAGTTTCTGAATCTTTCCTCTTTGAAAAGTGTGAAGCAATTACGGCTGAATGAATGCGTGTGTTATCTTATTTACTTAATTTGGAGAAGTTGGAATTTGTTAAATGTACCGAGATTCATGGTGGCCTCATCCATCTTAAAGGTTAATTCATCCTCTTCATAATATGGATTTTTACTAGCTGTATTCTATTTTTCTTTTGTCTTATACCAACACGTAATCATGTTAGCTATAATTGTGTGTTTTTCTGTTTTTCACTTTAGCTTGCGACATGATGTTGTTTTGGAATGTTATAGGTTTATCAAAACTCAAATCTTTCACCGTTAGATCTTGTAAGTACATAACGGATTCGGACATTGCGTCACTTGAAGGTACGTTTATAGACATACTTTAATGCTCTACATAAGCTTTTGGTATTGTTGTTGCGTCTACTTTTGGTGAAATTATTGATTTATGTTCTTCTTTTAGGGCTAGTAAATTTGAAGGAATTACAGATTTCATCCCCAAACGTTACGGATTTGGGTGTGTATTAACTGAAAGGTATGTCTATAAATCAGTTAATTATATCATTAGTACAAGATACAGAATGTCTGTTCTTGCAAGATCCTTAACTTTTTAAACTTGTTAGGCTGTGGGACTAGGTTTTAGTTGCCATTTTAGTAAAACATGCTATAAACGCGACAAATAGACAATGCGAATGTGTTCCCTAGGGGAAATCTGATCAACCATTATGTATTTATTTCCTGTATTGCGATTATGAATCTACAACCAACCTGTATTTGTGAAGTAAAGGGAAGACGTCATTTGTTAAGGCATATACCACGTGAAGATGGATGTAGAGTGGATCTACTACCCCAGGTTATATGCACCACCCTTTACCATTTAGTTATAGTGTAGTTTCATCATTATCATGATGCTAACAACATGGCCAATGATATAGGGACACCAAAACATATCGAGATGGAGCTCAGCGATATGTTGATAATCTTTGCTCTAATTTAGGAAATCCACCTACGATAAGATGCCCATGTTGCACGTGTGCAAATATGAAATGGCATGAACCTAAGATGGTTTTTTGTCACATATGCATGAATGCAATGCATCCAGCTGAGGTTAAACAACTTCTACACCCAGAGGGGTCAACGAGTACACAACATCCAGATGTTCCGAAACTTACTACATGTTGAGGATGCATTATGTGATGATGAAGTTGTTATTGAAGCAATGGATGAAATGAACGACAACGAGATAATAAAAATAATAGAGGAGGCGAATTGCGGTTTTTACGGGTGTCCAACTACCACGATTGCTTCAATTGTCTCCATTTTCAAATACAAGGCTCGTTTTAATTTACGATAAGGCTATAGATGAACTTTTTCCACTCATTAAAACAATTCTACCGGAGGGAAATACTCTTCCAGATTCTTTATATGCAGCTAGAAAAGTATTGAAAGCGTTCGATCTTGGTTACCAAAAGATACATGCTTGTGTAAATGACTGTTGCTTGTTTAGGAAGGAGCTACAAGAAGCTGTGCATGTCGAAATGTGGTACATCAAGGTGGAAGGTTGACAAAAAGTCTAAAAAGGTTATGAAAGGAATACCGGCAAAGGTGTTTAGGTATTTTCCGATCATACCTAGACTAAGGAGGATGTTTAAGTCTGTGGAAAAGTCTGAACAACTAACGTGGCATGATAAGCATAAAAGCCAAGATGGAAAAATGCGTCATCCGGTTGATTCTCCTGCATGGAAACACATTGATAGTAGCTGGCCTGAGTTTGCAGCTGAGCCGCGTAATGTGAGACTTGGTCTCGCTGCCGATGGATTCAATCCATTTGGTGATTTAAGCTCTCGGTATAGTTGTTGGCCTGTGATTTTAGTGATATACAATCTTTCCCCTTCATTGTGCATGTCCAAGGAGAATCTCATGTTGACGTTATTGATCCCGGGTCCCAAGCAACCTGGGAATGATATCGATGTATACCTACAACCGCTTATTGATGATTTAAATGAGCTATGGGACAAAGGGGTGAGAGTGTATGATTCTCGTAGTGAATCGACATTTAATCTGAAGGCAATTTTGATGGTGAAGAAGACGTTGAAGATCCAGAAATTGTGGTGAGATATTTGCATGCTAGAACTCTGCTCTTGCACTTGAATTGGCAATTCTAGATTATTTACTTCTATTGTGTTCTTTTTTATAGAGACAAGTTAAGGAGAAAATGGCTGAACAACCGGATTCATCGCAATGGACTATTAATGATGATCCGGTTTCTCAAGTTTTAGGCCCCGAACGACGGGACGGGTGCGGGCTATGGCTTTGGGGCAACACCTTCATGCAGATTTGTGGAAGAGGTTATGTAGATCGTCAAGCTTTTATGATGTTGGAAAAGAAATATCAAGGATTGGAGATGAAATTGAATGATCTCAGACTCTCGATTTAACAGAGTAGATAGTAGTAGTGTGAGTATTTTTACTTATCTTACTCTTATCTTGTTTATTCACAACATGTAGTTTATTCATTTTTATATTGTTACGATAAACGGGAAAACAAACAATGTGCCAATTCCACCAATGGATGCTAATGTACCACCTTTGAAGAGAAAAAAGAAGCTTCCTGTTTTGACTTCTTCCAAACAGGTTAAAATCTTGAAAGGTGAAATGCAAGGAAGGGTATGTGAAGATGTCAATAAACAAGCTCCGCAAATGCAACATGTGCTCTTATTGAGGTGGTATGGTACCGATGAGAAGATTGTTGCTATTGGAGACCTTGCGTCCAAAGATCCGGAAGATAAAGTACATTGCGTTCCTTTGGGTGCCGGTGGAAGGTTTGGGTTCGGGAAGTGATTGAAGATATTGAAGTGTATCGACCAACGGAAGAATTCACTATCCTCTCCGAAGCCAAAGGAAGCACAGTGGCTTGGCCCTCGAAATCTATTAAACTATTTTAAGGTAAACCATTCTTAAGTCCATATTGCCTCCCAATACTTAGGTGTATTTTGTGTCCTCTCTTTTGTGTACATGGCTACTCGGTATTTTGTTTGACACTTTTGGTAATAGTACGTATGACATTTCATGTCTTTTTTGTACTGGATGAAAACAGATGTGTTGTGATGATGTGATGATTTGAAGTGAAACTTTATTAATATTATATTCTATGTGTCGTGGTGTGTTACAGCCCGGAAAAGAATACAATAATTAAATTGGAATTTTTATTAGCATGAAATCTGGGTTTTAAAAATTAAAAAAAAGTGTGGCTGGTTGTAAAATTTACAACGTGTTTTTGCACGTTGTAAAATATTTGGCGGTGTATTTTCCATTTGGTGGTATAAAGCGGGAAATTTATTTACAACGTTATTTTGCACGTTGTAAAATTTCTTGGCGGGTATTTTCATTTTACAACGTGTTTCTGCACGTTGTAAATTTTTTGGCGGGTATTTTCCATTTGGCGGAATTAGGCGGGAAAGCTATTTACAACGCGTCTTAGAACGTTGTAAAATTTATTTACAACGCGCTTTTCGAAACGTGGTAAAAACAATTCGGTTTTACAACGCTTCATTTTACAACGTGCACGCGAACGTTGTAAAACACTTTTACAACGTGCATTGCGCGTGGTAAAAACCCAGTTTTCTTGTAGTGAACTTACAATCCTATCGCTGTAATAATATCCATACGATTGTATCTCGAGTGTCAATACATTAACGATCGTATCTTATAATCTGGATATCATGATCTCTCGGGATAACACATTTACTCCCACTTTGCAAAGATTCTCGAGAGCTAGACATTCCTTATAAGAAGGCCATTTTGGATATTCGATTCCAATCATAGGATACGCGATTCCCGAACGACCAATCATGTATACTCCGCATGCTTCAATATCACACCCAATCACTACCGCATGATCGCCCCATGGTTAGGAGAAATCTCAATAGTGTCAAAGCATGACAATCCACACCGTGATGCCATGAAGACTCCGGTCAAAAGGATAATTACACAACCGCCACATAGTGTGACACTTAATATAAGTGGATCAGTCTAACGTACGCATTCTCTAATACACGTCCACGTACAGTCCAAGTGTCCCTACACTTCGATAGACGAGATCTATCCCTATCTTCTAAAAGATAGAAGACATCCAATACGTCTTTAGTCGATTATACTATCAATGTCCCATTTGATATTATGTAAGACTAGAGACATTTAAGTACCAATCTTGTTATAGTGATTAGAGATCTCATCAACCATAATCACTATCATGGTTTCTCTATCACAGATTGACACTAGGGACGTTACTATATATATATACAACAAATAATATGAAGACAAACAATATATAATAACATAAGTGCTTTTATTAATCATAATAAAGTTATTACATGAACTAAATAGACTGTAAATAACCCGACCCGGTCGGATCCGATCCAACCCGATTGGGTTTAGGACACCTTTCCAACAATCTAGCCAAGGGAGTTGACTTTACTGACAGATTCAGTCCGGTTGTTAAACCGGTCACTATTCGTCTTCTTCTTTCTCTTGCTGTTTCGCAGGGTTGGTCTCTTCACCAGGTGGACATTCAGAATGATTTTCTCCATGGGCATTTATCTGAGCCCATTTATATGCAGCAGCCACATGGGTTTGTTCATCCTGATTATCCTGACTATGTTTGCCGTCTTCGCCGTAGTCTTTATGGCCTTTATCAGGCCCCTCGTGCTTGGTTCTCTTGCTTCACAGATGTCTTGACACAATTTGGCTTTGTCGGCTCCAAAGCCGGCACCTCCTTATATATATACTCTTATGATGGTGCTCGCGTTTATTTACTGATTTATGTGGGTGATATTCACTACTACAAAAAAGCATAAAGATCACGGTATTTAAGTGTGATATATTCACATTAGTCACGGCTTCCATAGTGTGGCATATTTAGGTGTGACAAAAAGTACTTTAATCCAATCACAGTTACAAACTGTGACCTATTATAATAGTTATCACACTTAGAAACCGTGATCTATTATAGTTGGTATCACACTTAAAAACCGTAATCGATTATAACTTCATCACATTTAAAAACTGTGACCTATTATAGTTCTTATCATACTTAAAAACCGTGATTTATTATAGTTGTTATCACACTTAAAAACCGAGATCTATTACAATTAATACACATTTAAAAACTGTGACCTATTTTAGTTGTTATCACACTTAAAAATTGTGATCTATTATAATTTAAATCACACCAATAAAAGTGTTTTTTTTCAAAAACAATATATAAGCACACATATATTTTCGTCTTTGTTGGGACTCGAACCTAGATACTCTGGATTAACGAGCCACACTATTTACCATTAGGCCGATGCTTTCTTCTAATTTTCGATCACACTTAACTAAGATCTCATTATAAAATACCATATTATTTTAATCACAGTCAAAAACTGTGATTGATTGATGTTTTTGTCTCATTGTTTCTAGAAACCGTGATAATAAAAATTATGATATATTTTAGTCGTTATCACACTTAAAATCCGAGATCTACTATAATTTCAACACATTTAAAAACTGTGGTCTATTTTAGTTGTTATCACACTTAAAAACCGTGATCTATTATAGTTGTTATCACTCTTAAAAACCGAGATCTATTATAATTTCAACACATTTAAAAACTGTGTTCTATTTTAGTAGTTGTTATCACACTTACAAACCGAGATATATTATAATTTCAATCACACCTAAAAAAGTGTGATCTATTATAATTTCAACACATTTAAAAACTGTGATCTATTTTAGTAGTTGTCATCACACTTAAAAACCGAGATATATTATAATTTCAATCACACCTAAAAACGTGTGATCATTCTTTTTTTTCAAAAACAAAATAAACGCACACATATTTTTTGTTGCCACTGGGACTCAAACCCGGATACTCTGGATTAAGGAACAACACTAATTACCGCTGGGCCGATGCCTACTTTATTATCATTTTCGACCACACTAATCTAAAATATCATTATAAAATATCATATTATTTTAATCACAGTTAAAAACCGTGATTGATTGATGTTCTTGGCTCAGTTTTCTTAAAAACCGTGATAATAAAAACTGTGATCTAGTTTAGTTGTTATCACACTTAAAAACCGAGATCTATTATAATTCAACACATTTAAAAACTGTGATTTATTTTAGTTGTTATCACACTTAAAAATCGTGATCTATTATAGTTGTTATCACACTTAAAAACCGAGATCGATTATAATTTCAACACATTTAAAAACTGTGATCTATTTTAGTAGTTGTTATCACACTTAAAAGCCGAGATCTATTATTATTTCAATCACACTTAAAAAAGTGTGATCATTTTTTTCACACCTAATAACTGTGATAAAAAAAATTAGGTGTGATAAATATACATTTTACTTGTCTCGGTTTCTTAAAAGTGTGATACTTATCTTTAGATAAGTGTGATCTATGTCTCTTTTCTTATTAGTGGATATAATTTGTTGTCTCACTTTTTCTATAGCTGTGACAAAAATATCATGAATTCAGTCACAGTTTAAAAATGAGATTAATTGATTTAATTTATCTCACTTTTTCAATAACCGTGACAAAAATATCAGACCAATTTAGTCACAGATTAAAAGTGTGATTGATCGGTATAATTTATCTCGTTTTTTGAATAAATGTGACAAAAATATCATATCAATTCTGTCACTGTTTGTGAGATTGATTGATATGATTTTTCCCGCTTTTTAGAAACTGTGACAGAAATATCATATCAATTCAATCACAGTTTAAAAATGAGATTGATTGAAATAATTTATCTCGGTTTTCCAATAACTGTGACAGAAAAATCATATCAATTAAGTCACACTTTAAAAATGAGATTGATTAATATAACTTATCTCAGTTTTTCAATAAGTGTGATAGAAAGTTGTAAGTGTGATATATATATTTTCGTTGTCTCGGTTTTATTGAAACTGTGATTGTTATATTATCTTAAGTGTGACCAATATCCTATTTTGTAGTAGTGATTATTATTACTTGCTCGTCATCTTCTCTTGTTGAGCAGGTTATCTCTTATCTTGGTCGGCACTTTTCAGTTAAGGATCTTGGTTCTCTTTCCTATTTTCTTGGTATTGAGGTGCTCCCTACCTCCGATGGGTTGTTTCTCACTCAGCGCAAGTATATCTTCCAGCTTCTACAACGTGCTTCTCTTGACAAGGCCAAGCCTTGCCAAACACTTATGTCAGCCTCTTCACGGCTTACACTTGAAGACGGCCCTCCCCGTGCCGATCCCTCGCTTTACCGCTTCATAGTTGGCGGTTTATAGTATCTCAATTTCACTCGGCCTGATATTGCGTTCGCGGTTCACAAGGTTAGTAAGTATATGCATTCGCCTACCGAAGCTCACTGGGTTGCCGTTAAGCGCATTCTTCGGTATCTTAAACACGCTATCTTCGATGGTCTCTTCTTCTCCCACCGATCCTCCATTTCCCTCCGGGCTTATTCTGATTCTGATTGGGCCGCTGATAGTGATAATCGACGTTCTGTTGGGGCATACTGTGTCTTTTTGGTGATAATCTCATTAGTTGGCGTAGTAAGCAACACTTGACGGTTTCGAAGAGTAGCACTGAGGCCGAGTATAAGACTCTTTCTAACACCGCCACCGAACTCCAATGGCTTTACAGTCTTCTTTGTGAGATGCAGGTTCCGTTGTCTTCCCCGCCTACTCTTTGGTGTGATAATATTGGCGTCACCTACCTTGCTCACAATCCGGTACTTCACGCCCGCACGAAGCACATTGAGATCGACTTCCACCATGTCCGCGAATTAGTCGCCGCTCACAAGCTCGGCATCTCCTTTATCTCCTCGAAAGATCAGTTAGCCGATGTCCTCACTAAACCGTTAGCTCAGCCTCGTTTTTCCAGTTTAAAGTCCAATCTCCGTGTTCAGCCACTTCCCACGGGATTGCGGGGGCCAGGCGTGTCGAGGATATATTAGTATAATAAGATTATTGTATTTAGTATTTAATATTTAATATTTATCTTATAGTGACTTGTTGGCTAAGACACTCAAGCATATATATTTGTACTCTCATTGCTCCTATTGAATCAATGAAAGCACAATCGAGTTTGAATTATGTTATTGAGTAAGGAATTTAGATCGCCTACTGTAATACAGCATGCTGTGAAGGTGTTTTTTTTTAGTTTAGGCATGCATTTACAATTTACCCCTTCCCACCGTACACACAGAGGGAAGGATGATTAAAAGACAAATTTACCCATTAATGGAAAAAAATCAAGGGGCCAGAGGCCAGAAGAACAAGATAAGATACAAAATAGTTGAGAAGGACAAAATGTAGTTACACATGTAGTAATTGTCCGTCTCAACTATTTTAAATTAAAACTGTCATTCACAACCTTTAACCTAAAAATGGAATTATTTAAGGTATAAAGTATAGAGTATTGATCAAGTTTATCCAAATGATAGTAAGAGATCATGAATTCGACCCATACAAACAAAAATCACATATTACATTACTTTTTCACTTGGGCGATATTGCGAAATTTGCCACCCCAGTTGGAAATTTCTCATCCTCATTTTCTTTACGGCGTCATAAAAGACATTCTTTCTTCCTTTCACTTATTTCTCCTATTCGAGCCATGCCAGAATTAGCTTGTACAGGTTTTGAGAGACCGAATAATATAAGATTCAAAGTTGGAGATTCGTAAAAATGTAGTTTCAACTTTCAACTGTCAAGTTTCACGCCAAATACAAAATCTTCGTTTTGTAATTCTGCGTAGAGCGGTCATCATGAAAGCGCGCGTCCTCCAGCAGCCACTTCTCACCTGCATACTCAATTTTTTCATCTTAGTGTGATGAACTTTTTTCTCTGCTTGGTACATTAGTGATTAGTTTTACAAAAAAAAATTTTGGTGTCGTTCGTAAAAACTTGTTTTCTCCTAATTATAGAAATTTGTTTTAAAAATCGTCGTCTTTAATCTTACTTCTTAATGCAATTATAACTTGTTGAAATTGTTGCAATGTCTGTAGATGTTTATTTTATTGTCTTTATAAAAAACAAAAGATAAACAGTCTACTTTGTGTTGAAATATCTTTTTTTAAGGCATATTGTCTTTTTTTTTTTTTTTTTTTACATAAGAATACCTTACTATTATAAGTCCATCAAAAAATTGTCTAATATTGCAAATAAATCATATATAATTTAGAGTTTCAAATTGAAAGAATATATATGAGATTATGAATAATATCCTAAAACTTGTGTTATAACAGGACCGTCAGGGATCTAAAACGGATTGCAATAATCAAGAATAAACAAGAAACAATAAATCACACAAGTAACAATAACACGGGATTTAACGTGGTTTCCGGCAATTGCCGACTAGTCCACGGACAGAAACGAGGAGATTATATTATTACTGAAGATTTTATAGACTCTGCAATCAGCAATTGCTGCTGCTGCTTCTGCTACTCCCACTGCAAATATTCTAGGTTACAACAAATGAGTATTTATAGTCACAAAACCCTAGACCTAGCCGACATAAAGACATGCTAGCAGAATGACTAAAATGCCCCAGATGTGAACTCAGCTCAACTGACTCCAGTTCCACTAGATGTAACCTGCTGACATTGCCCTGCTGACCTTTGCTCAGCTGACCTTGCCCTGCCGACAAATACTCAGCTGACCTTGCCCTACTGAGTTAGCTCTTCTTAGTACTCAGCTCTGATGAGAAGTCACCTTTTCTAACAAATCTCCACCTTGACTTGAACTCTCGTTCAAACAGATTGCATAACCAGATGTACTGTACCAGATGCATCATCAATGTCAGATGTATTGTACCAGATTCCTCATATTTCTTTAGACTTAACAGCTTCAGATGTGATTCCTCCAGATGAGAAACCAACTTCCGATCAGAACTTCCCAGATTCAGATGAGATACTCTGCTGTTAACGGATTCAGACTTGATTGAGCTGAGAACATATGTGATCAACAAATTCAGACTTGATCACTAGACAATATGTGATTACCAGATTTAGATGTAATCACCTCAGATGAGCACACTCAGCTAAGTTCTTCAGATTCAACTTCAACGAAACAGATTTACAGATTCAGATTCTGAGCTGACCAGATGTGAACACAAAAGACTTCAAGTGAGACTTCTCCAGACGAGAATTAACTCCAGATGAAAACTCCACCTCAGACATGTTCACCAGATGCTTAGCTGACTTCACTCAACCGAGACTTCCAGACACATATGTAGAACCATCACAAACATGTTCAATAGATGTCACTCTGCTGACAGATGGACTCAGCCGACTCTTCACTCAGCCAACTTCTCAGACTTGAACACCCCACTATACTCAGCTGAATTTCACTCAGGTGGTACCATATCAGTTGATCCTTACTCAGCCGACCTCCAGATTTTGGTTCCACCAGATTCAGCTCTTGATTCTTCAGGTTCAGATGCACAACCAAGTGCCAGATAAGTGTTGACTATTCTCAGCCGAGTTCTGCAGACTCGGCTGAATGTGGACCTGAAGCTCCACCTACTTGCCAACACTCCAGATTCAGATTCAGACCAGATTTGCATTAGGGTCTTTGGAACCACCCTTCTTGAATATCATCTTTTCAGGATTTCCATTCACTTTGAACCTCTACTAGCAATTAAACCAATAGCCCGATTGTCTGTACCTGTGCCAGCTGCATTATGCCTTAGCTCTCGATTATGGAAAGATGCCCTAACATCCTCCAATGACATTGTGTCTCTCCCAACAATAAAAAACTGCACAAATTTCTAATATGATGCTGTCAGTGATACCAACAAAATTAGAGTTGCATCATCATCTTTGATCTTAACACCAATACTCCTTAAATCAAGCAATATTATGTTAAGCTTTTACAGATGATATCTGAGAGGCATTCCTTCATTCATATTTAAACTGAACAGATGTTGCTTTATCAGCAACTTGTTCGTCAACGACTTTTTCATATACAGGCTCTCAAGCTTCAGCCACAACCCTGCTGCTGAATCCTCTTCAGCAACTTCAGTGATAAATTCATCAGACAAGCACAACAAAATCATTGAACGTGCTTTCTACTCCAGATTTACCATCTCAGCGTTTCCAGCATCCACGGCATTTGTCAATGGAGCCCAGAGCCCTAGTTTCTTCAATAGAGCATACATCTAACCCAGACATCTTGATCTCGCCGGAAAGTTAGCGTTAATCCTAGAACCTAGCATCAATTACGACCTTGGTGACAATTAACCTAACTCGAACAAATTTTGAATTCCCTGATGATAACCTCGACGCTCCGATGCCAGTTTGTTATAACAGACTGTCAGGGATCCAAAACGGATTGCAATAATCAAGAATAAACAAGAAAGAATAAATCACACAAGAAACAATAACACAAGATTTAACGTGGTTTCTGGCAATGTGCCGACGAGTCCACGGGCAGAAACAAGGAGATTATATTATCACTGGAGATTTTACAGACTCAGCAATTGCAGCAATTGCTGCTGCTACTTCTTCTACTGCCACTGTAAATATTCGAGGTTACAACAGATGAGTATTTATAGTCACAAAACCCTAGACCTATCCGACATAAAGACATGCTAGCAGATTGACTAAAATACCCCATGTGAACTCAACTTAGCTGACTCTACCAGACGTAACCTGCTGACTTTTGCCCTGCTGACTTTGCCCTGCTGACCTTTCCTCTGCTGTCCTTGCCCTACTGACACATACTCAGCTGACCTTGTCTTGCTGACATTTGCCCAGTTGACCTTGCCCTGCTGAGTTAGCTCTGCTTAGTACTCAGCTCCGATGAGAAGTTAGGTCACATTTTCTAACAACTTGGTTTTCACTTAATCTTATTGTCTTGTTTGACATTGCTTAACAAAATTATCAAATTAATTATGTCTCAACCTGATTTTCGACGTCCTATCGCATGAGATAACGTGTATGATCGCAAACTTATATAATTTTTTTAATAACTTAGCTCAAATTACTTTCATCAATTATAATGGTCACATCAATAAACACTATCCCCTAAAAGGATAAATAAATAAATGAAAACAGTCGGCCATGAGTTGAACTGATGTGATAAGTGTTAGATGTAGTGTCTGAAAGACAATTGTTGCTTGGCTATTCGGGCAAGTGGGAGATTGTTGGAAGTAGCGCCCGAAAGATAATTTATTTAATTATTTTTATAATTAATAAATGACAGATTTGTTCTCATCTAATTATTTGTTTCGTGCTTATATGTAATCCACAGCTGAAAATCTCAAGTCGTATCATATGTAGCCATATAACTTATTGTGTGTGTCACACGTGAGGATTAAGTTTATGGTGATACACTTGAACTATTAGTCTGTGGTGAACTTAATCAAAGTATGGGGTCTATTGATTAAACCACCATTAATGCGCCCAGAACACTTTGTGGTGTGACCGTCTTATCCGGACGGTCGATATTGGTTATCTAAGTGGAGCATTTATATATATTGTAATCATATAGGACTGGACCAATTTAATCCGTATTTCTCATATAATTCCGTGATTGAGAAATCTCATTAAATCACAAGATGATCATAAACGGATTAACCTTAATCCTGAAGTGATTGCATACTCCTACTTGTCTCAGGATAGGGTTTGATGTGTTCGTTAAGGATCGCTAAGAGGCGCGGTCCGAATCACTTTCACGTTGGCACTATTCTGGAATGAGTAAGAAGTGTGTGTCTCACAGATATTGAATCCATTCCTTCCTGCGGGAAATAGAAAGACAATCCCCTTATTTGTTAATCCTAGAAACTGATCGATCCGCGGAGTTCATATTCGTTATGAACTAATTGATCACTAGTGGGTTAATGGTAAATAAGGATATGATGTATTGAATAAGGTTTACGGAAATAATCCTGCTTCATTACGGATAGTCTATGGAGGGTTAGTTTATATGTAATGATTATATCAATGGACACTTATCGACTCGACTTGACGTTTTGACAATAAGTTATATCTATAATCGATAGAGTTCAGTTTCGGATTTATGGTGGCGTAATTCCGAAATTAATAAGTTGAGTAGGAATATTATGTACGATGAATATTTTATTCAATTTATTGTAGCTACTGGTTATATGTCCATGGTCCCCGGGTTGGCTCCTGACACGCGAGTGTTTTCTCGTTTTATGGAACCTCAAAAATAAATTAAATAGTTGGTCTATTTAATGAATATGCAATATTATTTATTTGGTAAATAATATGTAAAATATAAAATACATTTTCTATTAAAATTAATGACATAAGTAACGCCCCAAATGTGGATAAGTTAGGAAAATAAATTTTCCTAGATTATGTCAAATGTGTAATTAATTAATTATCTATTTTTTGGATAATTAATGGAAAAATAGGAGATTGATTTTTTTGGGAATTATCTCTTATCTTTTGGCAAATATCTTTTCCTTGTGGGAATAGGTAATTGTGGTGTGAAAATGATAACTCTCTTGGCTAATTATTTTCCTATATAAAGAGAGTTCCTCCCAACACAATGAGACACACAAATTTGCGCCACACTTGATAAAAAAGAGAGAAAAATTAGTTTATTGTTCTAGTCATTAAGAGAAGAAACCTAGGGTTTTTCTTGGGCATATTCGAGGAGCTTCTACGACGAGGATTGATGTCTACCAGTCGTCGCTAGGAGATACAATCCGGAAGACTGCGGCATCTCCCTTTGGGCGACTATTTCTTCCTCTCCGTTTAGGTAAATATTCAACCTTTTTATAGTTATATTAATTATTTATGCGAATCATATCGTGGTAAAATCGCATGTGAATTTATTCGTAGCTTTCGTTGTGCATGATCGAGCGTCTCGATCGGTGCTGTGAATCAGATCTGGCGATCCAATTATGGATCGGATCCGGATTCGAGTTTCTGTATATTCAGCAATAAGATGGGAGCTGTATATTGCCGTCTGCATATGCTGCTAGTCCACGACATACATGCAAAATTATTATCTATATAAACGGTAGTGATACGTGCACAACAAATTTGTGCACTACATGTGCACTACACACGATCCCACCATTAATTACGGTGGGATCTAAATAAATTGATGTGTCCCACACATTATTAATGGTGAGATCATGTGTAGTGACACATGTTGTACACAAATATATTATGCGTGTATCATTTTCCTTATATAAAATATGATTGGTGTGACAACATTGTATATAATTATATTTAATACACACACGTATGGCTATATAAATGGATACCATTAATCCATATCTATGTGTGCCAACAAAAACCCACACACATATGGCTAATAGCCGGGAGGTTTTTACATGATATATCCATATGTGGTAAATTGATGGTTAATTAAGATGATCTAAACTACACAGTTCATATACTACATATAACCCGTATGGTTTAGAACACCCTCCTATCACTTCACAACATGCAAATATATATAGAGCTGACCGGCTCCGTTACTTCTGTCAGGTCGGACCCGGCGGTTCTCGGGTCTAAACCGGTGGGTCCACGGGTCCATGAACCAGCGGTTCCATGGGTCCTACCCGGTTCAAGGTTCCACAGGACCCGGAACCGGCGGTTCAAGGAACCGGACGAATAACCAGCAGTCGAACCGGCCCGGAGGACTCAAACCGGTGGGTTTTTTTTTCTGTTTTTTTTTCTTTCCAGTTTTTTCCCCTCCAAGTGGACCAAATTGAATAATTTGTCCGACGTATATTTTTTCAAACTTTTTGAATAATTTGTTTTTTTATTTTAAAATATCACACTCATCACAGTATGAAGTAATTTAAGTGTGCCATCATTAATGTATTGTTCAATTATATAATGGTATTATTTAATAAAACAATTTTTACATATGCCTCGATTCATTAAGATATAAAATCAACTTATAAACATAATATTACAAGTATAAATCTTCGTAATCACTATATGAAATATAAGTTTAATTTACTTATAAATTAATCATAAAAAATAAATAATTAGAAAACTACGCATTATTCTTTAATTTACTTTCAAAATACATGAATTCAAACTGAAAATTCATAAAACCCTTCATGAATGTACGTATCTATCCGTTTAGGTTTCGTTGAAAATACATTAATCCAAACTGAAAATGCATAAAACTCTTCATGAATGTACGTTTGAAAATTCATTAAACCCTTCAGGTCGAACCTCGTTTCGTTGCGATAACATTAATTCGTACGGCAACTCGAATGCAAACGATATAAAATATTTATTTTATGAAATAATATATAAAAATCTAGAATATAAGTTATGAAATTAAATATTATATATAGTTATGAAATTAAATATTATACAAGCCGTGTGTTTTTTTAAAAAAAAATATAGTTATGAAATTAAATATTATATATAGTTTAATAACCAATTAGAATTTATTATTAATTTTAACGTAAGTTATACAAAAAAAATATTGATTTTTTTGGAACCGTGATCAGAACCGTAATCGGAATAGTGATCTAAACGTCTGGACCCGGGAACCGCCGAGACCCGGACCCGGACCGAGGAACTGCCAAATCCGCCGGTTCCCGGAAACCGACGGTTCCGGCTAGAAATTGAAACCGACGGTTCCGGTTCCATTTTGGACCATTAGATAAGTCTATTTAATTATGTGCATCGGACCATTAGATGCACGATCCAATACTCATAGGAAGGAGGATGTTGGTAATAACGTACTATATAACTTTTATAATGAGTTAAAAGAGAAACAATTAAAATCACCACAATTTGCTATTAGGTAATACAAGCTATTTTACTCGGTGTGATAACATATTTATATACACGGCCGGCCCTATAGTGAGGTCGGCGAGACCCGGGTCTTAAGTTCAACAGTGTCGGAAGGTCCAACGGTACATGTTTCGCTAAAAGAAAAGAAAAATTCGTGTAGATTTAATCTGATTCAACCTAATATAATATGTTAATTTTTCTTTTGATAAAGGCCCAAATTCTTTTAACACCAATCGATAAAGGTTTCAATAAAAAAATTTACTAGGCCAAAAAAAAGAATTACACAAACCAACAATCTTTATTAATTTATTGCATTTACGGATGTTAAAAACGCGATAAGTGTTGGAAAAAATGTAGTACTTAGGATTTGATATCGAATTAGAAACTCCAAGACACGTTAATAACGTAGTCGTTTAAGAGATGTTTCGTCCACACGATTTGTCACTAAGGGATCAAATGAAAATCTCTTTCTGGATACAATGGAGGTGTTTGATTCAAACAGTGACTTGTTTGAATCAAACTCGAGGACACTCAAAGTTTTTTCTGATGATGTTGTCAAACATATGAATTTCCGTCTGCATACTTATGCCTTTTATAGGTTGCAAGTATCCATAGACGAATGGAGGTACTACTTACACGAAAGGGTAGGATTGTCACTGTTCACCGGATGAAAGCATGCAACCCAGACATGAAAGGGTAAGTACATATCTGTTCGATGAACTGATGCATGCATTGGTCTATACATATCAGGTCGAACCCCGTTTCGTTGCGATAACATTAATTCGTACGGCAACTCGTATGCAAACGATAACCAAAATATTCATTTATGAAAAAATATCTAACAATAAGTATGTTTTTAAAAAAATAACTTCAACTAAAAGGCCCAATTCGGGGACTTGGTCTTAAGACCAAAAAAACGCGAGGGCCGGCCCTGTTTATATATCATTGATTTTTATTGGAAAAACTTTTATCATTGATCTTGATGTAGGTTCATTCATAATGATGTAGATTTATCATACTAAAAATATAAAAAAAAACATGTTTACCACTCGTTTCTAACGCATTATACATGCATTATTTTAACTTTTTTTTTTCTCCAATGAAAACAATTTTATTACGAAGTATATCAATAATTAATTTTAATTTTATCTTCACACTACATATACTCTTCAAAAACAAACCACTGTGATCCAATCATCATATTGAATCAATAAGAGTTAGATTCTAGAGACATCATTCGAGTCGAACTTCAAATAATTCGCACAATGTTCCACTTCACTCCCCAAAATCACCCTCCCCACCCACCTCTACAACCAATTCATCTCACTTGCACCCCACCCACCACCATCCGCCTTATCCTCACTTACACTACCCAAAAAAAAAAAAAAAAAAACTTTATTGCTACATCTGTTTTTGCCACATAAAAAATAAGTGTGGCAAATATATACTTGGTAGACTTTTTTGCCTCGCTAATGTGGTTAAATGTAAGTACATAGCAACACTTTTGTTGTTGTGTGACAAATAATATTGTAGCAAAAAAATGTTTTTCTTGTAGTGTTACTGTGTAACGTCCCCAGACCCCGGGTCTGGCAGCGCTAAATAAATCATAAATAGTCCGGTCAATTGCTTAGACCGTCGTATTTGCTTAGTCGAGTTGACAAAACTTTTATGTCTCACACTTATATGGGGGTGAGAATGACATTACTTTACAGATGTGGACTTTAAGGCTTACGTATATAATTGCTGGATATACAGAAACCCGAATCCGGATCCGATCCATAATTGGATCGTCAGATCTGATTCACAGCACCGATCGAGACACTCGATCTTGCGCAACGGAAGCTACGAATAAATTCGCATGCGATTTTACCACGATTCGATTCGCATAAACAATTAATCTAACTATGAGAATGTTGAAGATTTACCTTATTTAAAGAGGAATAATAAATCGACAGATAGAGAAGCCACAATCTTCCGGATTGTATCTCCTAACGACGACTGGTGGACGTCGATCCTCGCCGTAGAACCTCCTCGAATATGCCCAAGAATAACCTTAGTTTTTCTCCTATTAATGACTAGAACAAGAAACTAATTTTTCTCTTCTATTTTGTTGAATAGTGGCGCCAATGGTGTTTATCATTGTGTTGGGAAGAATTCTCTTTATATAGGAAAATAATTAGTAAATAAAGAGTTATCATTTTCACAATACAATTACCTATTTCCACAAGGAAAAGATATTTGTCATAAGATAAGAGATAATTCCCAAAAAATCAATATTTTATCCCTTTTCCAATAATTATCTAAATAGTTATCTAATTACACATGTGACATAATCTAGGAAAATTTCTTTTTCTAATTTATCACTAAATATGGCGTCATTTTAATCATTAATTTAATAGAAAATGTCTTTTCTATTTTATATATTATTTACCAAATAAATAATATTGCATATTCATTAAATAGACCAACTATTTAATTTATTCTCGAGGTTTCATAAAACGAGAAAAACACTCGCGTGTTAGGAGCCAACTTGGGGACCATGGATCTATAACCAGTAGCTACAATAAATTAAATAAAATAATAATTACTTTAAAATTTTAATTATATGCATGTCGGACGTTATTTTACGAATAATGACTCGCTATCCGGGACAGGACCGTCACAAAATGGTATTCAGAGCCGACTGTCATACGGAGCTATGTGCCACACCGCGAGATGCGGTGGAGGTCACCTCTAGAATCCTATTATAGGGACGAGACTAGGAGAAGTCCTGACCGTTCTGGCGAGGACGCCAGTCCCTTATAATCGGGGAATGTAAAGTCTCACATTTGTAAAGTAATGTTCTGCTCACTCCATATAAATATAAGATATAAATATCTCATCAACTCTAAGTTAAGACTTTTAGTCTGACAAACGGTAACGAGTCTAGAGAGTGGCCGAATGTTTATGACTTATTTAACGTTGCCAGACCCACGGTCTGGACGTTACATACTATGTTGTATACATATATTTCTACTCGTTTTCATATAAGAGAGATGTATGCCTTACACCTAATACAATGTAGTGATGTACTATTTACAATAATATCTCTTATTATTATTTCTTCTTATGAGTCTATCTAATCAGTTGAGTAGAAACAATAAGAACAATAGTATATACTTACACAGTAAACAAGGACATCGAATTTCCACATTTAATTGATTGCTTTCCCCGAAATTAGTCCGTGGGGCAAGTCCGTAAAGAAAAAAGTGGATGATGCGTGAACCGTAAGCAGATGATTATTTTAGCAAAAAAATAAAAATAAAAAATTGAATGTATTTCTGTAACCTTTTAATTCATATTCTCTCGTCGTAAAATAACTAATATAATTATCAAAATCATTTTTTCCATTTTATGCGAGACATTTACATTTTGAATACAGTATTTGTTATGTTTTGTGTACATCTATTATTGTTTATTAAGCAGTGAGATAATAGAAACAACCTTGCATTACTTATAGTGTATGTTTTTTATTTTAATCATTTTGATATTCAAATTCAAGTATTAATTCACATCCTTAATATACGTGTTTTTATCAGCTATATCAGTTATTTTAAAATGGGAGAAGTAGTATCCTCCATAGCATACCTTGTATTCTTAAGACCTTGTTGGAGAAAGATTTTGTTTATTCGTAATATGACGTTTTGATAAGTTTTTTAGGACACTTTTTCTTATGATCACTAACTCAGACTATTGTGATTTGTTGTTATTGCTTGTCGTTTATTGACGATATTGGATATCGTTCAGGTATAAACAGGGGCGGCGGCAGTAAGGACCATTTGGGTCAGCTGACCCTCAAATTAAAAAAAAAAAAAAATTTTATAGGTATTTTTTACACTATTTAAAATTTTTATACACTAATAATATGTCTTAATCGACCATGAAATTTTTTAAAATTGACCTTGACCCATATTCTATTGGGATTTTTAAAATTAATACTTATATACACTTATAATATGATGTGTCGTTTTAGATTCCCGATCCGTATCTATGAATTCCTGGAGCCGCCCCTGGGTATAAATCAAGTATTGATTCAGGTAATTGGTCTCTTAAATGTTGATCTAATAAGATAGAGATATTTCTATATAAACCAAGAGTTTGGAATGTAATAGAACGTGTATAGTCACCGCACCTAATGAATGAGGAGGATGATTATTGAGATATAATGTTAATTATTTACCTCTCCATCAGCTTAAGTTTTTTTTTAAGAAATGCTAGTTCAACATGGTATTAGAACATGAGGTCATGAGTTCAAACACCGCTCCAAGCATAGTTTTCCCAACAACAAAAAAGGAAGAAAATTCCCCAAAGGTTGGGCTCTCTCTCCCTCTTATATTGACCACATTTGAGAGGCATACCCGCACTTGAAAAGCATATTGAGATATTATATTAATTATCTACCTCCCCATTAGCTAGATCCACATTTGAATATAATGTTAATTATGTACCCCCTGATACACCAAGCCCAAAATGAGCCCGCGAGTGATTGATTGGGATCCTACATCTAGGCCCAAAGGACACAAGGTCCTCGACCCACATGGTCCGCACCCTGATAGGATGGGTCGGGTTGGAATTCATCTAGCTCGCCCATCACCCTATCAATATATATCATGCTGTTAGGAAATCTACGCGGGAACGCAGCGGAATTCAAAAATTTATTTCCTATCGACCCAAGATCGACTTCGTTTAAGCAATAAACAAACAAGTAGTAGACGGTGGTTACCTTGGTTGATCTAAAAGATCGACGCTTTGACCGCCTCAGGAGAGTAGTTCAAACATGGAGCCGCCCAGTGTTCGGCCTCACCGCTAGTCCACACGAACACCGCCGGAATCCCACCATGGATTGCTATCGGAAAACCCCGGTTCTTTAGACCGGACTTTTCCTCCCTCACAAACTCACTATAGGAAGCCCTCTTTCTTACACAAGAACTATGAGTTCTTGCAATTTTTCACAAGAACAATTGCTCTTGGAAGAATGGTGTACATAAGAGCTTGGCAATCCCTCTCTTATATGGGGAGAGGCGAAATTCTAGCTTGGAGAGGAGGAGAAGAAAACCTCTTTCCAATAAAAATAAGGAAACATAATTAATGTGATTGATTTATCTCATTTAATTTAATATCTTATATTAAATATTTCAAGATATTGTCAATATCTAATATTGACTATCTTTATTTTATTACTATAAATCAATTTACACATGTGTGCAAATCTATAGTCATTAATATCTAATATTAATATATGATAATCATATTAATTAATATTGCACAATCCAAGTATGAATCACAACTTGAATGTGGCGCCTTCAACTTACCATAAAATTGATTTATGGAAAATTGTTTAATTAATATAATGCTATGATTAATTAATTTGCAAAATACATGTATATATCATATATCATTAATTTCGAAAATATATGTATCAATATACATATTTAATTAATCAACATAATTAATATCTTGTATTTAATTTATTCATAATAAATAAATACCACTATATTAATTTACCACTATAACCTTTATAGTCTCGAGATAAACTTTCCTTATTTCGGTTATCATCTATAACCACATTTTAATCCGGCTGGATGTTCATATGTGTGTGACCCGATAGGCTTCGAATATGTTGGCCGTAGACATAAAGTGCAAATTACTTAAAATGCCCTTCATGCCTAACGATCACGGGATAGCGTCTAGCAACACACCGTGACCCCAATCATCGGAAGAGTCAAATGCAATGACTACTACCTTTCATGTGAAAAAGCGATTACCGTGTAACTTACAATCCTATCATTTGTAATAATATCCCTACGGTCGTACATCGAGTGTCAAACATTAACAACCGTATCTTATAAACTGGATATCAAGTTCTCTCAAGTAACACGTTTACTCCCACTTTGCAAAGATTCACGAGAACGAGACATTCTTATAAGAAGGCCTTTCGGATATTTACCCCCACCGATAAGGTACGCGATTCCCGGACGACCAATCATGTATACTCCGCGATGCTTGAAGATCACACCCAATCACTACCGCATGATCGCCCCATGGCTGTGGAAACCTCAATAGTGTCAAAGCATGACAATCCACACCGTGATGCCATGAAGACTCGGTCCTAAGGATAATTACACAACCGCCACATAGTGTGACACTTATCGTGTGTAAGTGGGTCGACCTAACGACGCATTCTCTAATACACGCCCACGCATACCCAAGTGTCTCTACACTTCGATAGACGAGATCTATCCTCGCCGCCTTAAAGATGAAGACATCTAATACGTGCTAGTCTGTTTTATACTATCAATGCCCCGTTTGATGATAACGTCGACCTAGAGACATTTAAGTATCAAACTCATTAAAGTGATTAGAGATCTCATCAACCATAATCGCCTATCATGGTTTCTCTATCACAGTTTAATACTGAGGACGTTATCATATAACAATTCATAATTGGTTCTTTAAAAGAACATAAATATGACAACAGAAAAGCCATTTAATATATGTATAAACATAAAGAAATAGTAGAAATGATCCGACCCGGTCGGACCCGGTCCAACCCGATTGGGTTTAGGACACTATTCCAACACATGCCAGGGACAAATGAGCGTCATGATTGATCGATACAAAGCTGTCTCCAGCCAAGAGGTGGCTGAAGGTGTTTTCCCGCCCTAGTCAAACTGGCGAGATAACCCATCCGGGAAAACCTCTTTAAGGACATCCCCCATAAAGAGTGAGAGACCCTGATGGGCGCTCCACTTGTTCGTCAGCTTACATATATGTCCGGCTCGTAGCTCAGACCCAACCCGCTAAAGACGGCAACACTTGATACACGAAGGTTTCCTTGTAGCCCAAGAATACATGGTCAATAAGAGAAGGAAACGTCATTCATATTTATCTTGATGTTGTATCTTCGCCTATAAATAGCGGCATTTTATACCCTTTTGGGATGACACATTTGGAAAGAAATAAAACTCTGTCATTTATTTACTCAAATTGTCTAGTGACTTTTTACATTACATCACTCCCCATCACACTTGAGTATCTTACAATCGTGTTAAGTTTTTAGAAGAGATGATAGTTCAACAATGATCCATTTATATAGTGTTCCATCGTGGGATGATGCCTTAGAGCGTATGTCTCGAGGCATTTACAAGACCATTATGAAGCACTTATGGCTCACAAAGTAATGCCTGGAATATTTACTTTATGTAGGTAACGATTGTTTGAGACAGAGAACGATATGCGTCACGTGGGAAATAAGCAACCAAATGTGAACTGCACCACGTTTGCCATAAGAAACTGTAGACGGCCTAAGTCACGCCAGTCAAATGTTATATAAGGGCTATCTACCAAGGACGGAGCTGTGTAGTGGGCTGGGGCTGGCAAAGCCCACCCTGCCCACTCTCTTTTACCTATATAGAGGTTTAATTGTTGATAGTTTTATATTGATACAATTAAATTACTAATTATATTCAAATTTGCGTAATCGTACTGTTAGAAGGTATTTTCTGATGTCAATAAAAGACACTCAAATTTATGTTTAACGTTTTATCCAATACACGCTACCTTTAAATATTACTCGGCACTACTCATTCTTATTAACACGTCTCATTTGATTACTTATATTAATTATCAAATGATTTTTTTTTGTTATTTTATGAACTATAAGAAAAAAAATTGCATCGTAAAATAACATTATAAATAATTTTATCCCACTCAAAAAGAAAATCTTATTGTTAAATTTTAAGCGTCAAAGAAAATTTATTCATTAAATAATAATATAAAGAAATGCAGCCCAGTCGAATACTCATAAAATCTATATCTATATATATTTGAAAGCAACATTTAGCCCGATTACCCGCTGATTTGACCCACATCCGTTATTAGCCCGATCTAAACCCGACTTACCATCGGCCAAATTCTCTCACCCTTTCCTGTAAAATCCTCAAAACCTGTTGCGGCTTATCTCCTAAAAATCCTCACCAATTATCTCCTCTAACACTCCTCCATTTGTAACAAATTCGATTAGCATCCTTCTCCATAATTTGAAATATTTTAAATTTTTTATGAATGCGAATTGTATCAGCAACGATTTAGAGTTTTCAAAAAATAAAAAAATAACCACGTAAGAATTCGTTGCAAACTCCTCTCTGCAGCCTCCCGTCGATGCAAGAGAGATGAACGAAGTGAGGAAAATTGGTGCTGACAATGGCTATCTTCTATGAAAGTTTCAAAATTTGCTGGTATTTTTTGTTTCTTGATTTGATTGTCCTATTATTGATGTTCCTATTGTGAAAGATAAGGAAATAAAGTAGCACATTTACTTCCATCAATTGGTTTTAGTACAGCGGTAAGCTCTTGATCCTGAAATGCTATCAAAGCCAGATGTCATGAGATCGAACCCTGGTGTACCATTCAACTACTAATTAAATCTTAAGGACTTCGAATTCGGTAAGTCATGAGCTAATAGTTATTAGGTTGATTCATGAGATGGATGCGATCTTACGAAATAATAGTATGGTACGGATATTAATTATGCTACAAATGTTTGTTTGCCGTTTCCAAACATCCAATCAACTAACATGGATGTTTAGGTTTATCGTACACGTTCATTTTAAATGCTTTAATAATATAATATAGAACCACGCCATTGTATGCGTTTGTGTTAAAAACTTAGAAGTGTGCTGGAGAAGCCTGTGGCCATGCTTTCAAACATCCTCACAAAAATAAGACACTAGACCTAAGAAGGTATATTCATACATATTTTGTTTTCTTATTGCCTCGAGGTACTAAAAATTTCGCAACAAATATTTTCAGGTCTTAAATTTGATTGGCCTGACGGTTGGATTACCAAATTCATTATCTATAAAGAATATAAAGAAATTCAGCCCACCCGAATACAGATTTATGACTCCGTGTATATGCGTCATGTTGAACATGAGTCTTGTTGATAGAAACCCGATATCGAGATGAGCTCATGTCAGCAGACTCAACACAATTGCTAAGGTGACCTTCATTTGTTAACGATAAGGAAATTGTTAAAGATCAAGCGCTTGTCATTTTACTAAAACCAATTGGTGGAAGTAAATGTGCTACTTTATTTTCTATCGTTACACGCCTCAAGCCAGCCATATAAACCGCCATATAAATTATCTGCACATTGGCTTGTAAAGATGAGCCAACCGTGGCCACAAGCACTCAACCAGGCCATAGGGCCAACACTTGACAATATAAATGGGGAAAATATTGTTCACACCAGCCGACCAGGATCGATCTCATGATCTGCTTTGATAGATTTCGAGGATCAGTCACTACCATTCTACTACAACCAATTGGTGTCGATAAATGCGCTTATTTTATTTCTTATCGTTAACACGCCCAGTGTGAGCGCCATATATAAAAATTTATGTCATTAAGTAAGACACACAAACAAGCCTCAGCCAATTCAGCCACAAAGCACTAACCAGCCAAATTTCAACACTTGACAATATAAATGGGGGAAAATATTATTCACATCATTGTACACTTTGAGGCCCGATAATTTATTTATATATTAAGTCAATCTATTGTCACTCAAATACCGTCGTTAGACCGGGTTATAAAACGTTACCGACGTTGCATTTAGTTGCACAAAGAGATAAAGAGCATAGGGTAAGCAAGCTACTGATACATTATTCCGTTTTTTTAGATAAATAAATAAATATAAATAGAATAAAAAGAAAAAGGACAAGGTGGAGAATGTCCAACCACACGAACACATGCAGAAGAAACAAATAAAAAGACAGGTCCCACCCCCCGTGCGCTGCATTTATTTGTACTAGTTACCATTCATTTTCCAGAGTTGCACGAGGGTCTTTCTTTTGTTTTCTTCTCTTAAATCTTCAGTTTTTATTAGTATTTTTTTTTAATTTTAAATTCATTTTTTTTTTTGGTTTATCCTCAATTATTGTTTGTATTTATATTTTTATTGGTATGAAATAGACAGAGTGATACAGATCCCCAATGAGCTGGCCGGGCTATGATGGGCTGTATACCCCACTTCTTCTTTTTTTTTTTTGAAAATTCTACTCCACTACTTTCTCATTCAATTTGATTGCAGGCATTAATTCTCCTATTTCTACCTAATAAAAGGAGTGGGAAGTGGTGGAGCGGAGGCGGAGGTGGTGGAGGCGGAGGCGGAGGCGGCTGTAAATAACAAATAAGTAGTTCGTGACCGATTCGAGTTTTGTTCAGTTTTTTTGTTCGAATAGTTTCGATAAGGTTCAAGGTCGAATATGCTCAATTCAAATATTGTTCTAATACTATAATTAAATGATTTATCTGTATATCTTTATTTGTATATGTTAAAACAGAGATGAGAAACTTAAAGTTTAGGAAAGATAAAACAGTAGCAATGCAAACATAAAATATGGGGGAAATTGATTATACACAGAAACAAAGAAAACACAGTGATTTAACGTAGTTTCCGGCATTGTGCCGACTACTTCACGGACAGAAAAAGGAAATATATTATTATGCACAAAGTTATAAGGATTTTCACACACACTGCATTGATTACAACATTGATATTTATATATAGGCACAATTCCCTAACCCTCACCGCCATAAAATCTTTGTTGGAATTGTCATAAATACCCCAGATGTGGACCCTAGCTCCAGCTGTTATCCACCAGATGAAACTCAGCTTCAAAACTGACTTTCCCGGACTTGTAACCAATCGCTCAGATCACGGAACTCGGATGATTTCAAAGAATAACTCGGTGACAAAGCGAAAAGTGATTTCAAAAGAAAACTCACTTTGCACTTCACCACAAGTGACTTTCACAGAACTGAATACTCTTGCTAAGCTGACCATCATTCTCAGCTTAGTTTCACAGATTAGTTCCACCAGTTTATAACTCAATTTAAAGATTAAGTCACTTAACTGACAGTATATAAAATATGCGATGATGAATATCATGGTTTGAATTTCTATTTTATTACATTACATTATATATTCAAAAAAAAAAAACTTAATGAAAATGTTTTAAGTACTTCCGACAGGATACAAGGATATATGTTATATGTAAACAGAAGTACCTTTTGGGTTAATCTTGTACTCCTTCCATTCCACAATAACTGAGGCAGTTGTCAAAATATTTTGTTTCATTTTATGTGAGGCAGTACAATTTCCAATGCAACATTTATTGGCTTTTTACTTGATTTTCCCTTATTTATTACATTAGGAGATATAAAAAAACAAGGTCACATTAATTATATCTAAAGACATTCTAGTCATCTCATTGTAAAAATTAATGCATTAACTCACATCCTTAATGTGCATGATTTTGACAACTGCCTCAGATAAATTGGAACGGAGGGAGTATATCAAATAGTACTATACAATATTTCTTTTGCCACGTGTGCCCTAATGCAAAGAATTAGTCATCACATTTTCAATTATTTATAGTCACATGTCAGAAAATATGACTTGCCCTCTCATCTGATCTGGCTGAGTATTAAGTCGGTTGAGTACTTAGCAGGGCAAGTCAGCTGATCAAGGTCATCAGGGCAGGTCAGCTGGGCAAGTCAACTGAGCAAAGGTCAGTAGGGCAAAAGTCAACAGGTTACGTCTGGTGGAGTCAATTGAGTTGAGTTCACATCTGGGGTATTTTAGTCAATCTGCTAGCATGTTGATGCGATAAGTGCTCAGGAAATAACTAAGGGACCAATCGGAAGCTATGGGAAAACATAGACCTAGAGTCTCCGACCTAGGATCGAGTCCAAGAACACACAATGCTCGCTCACGACGCTGATTCGTTCTTAAAAAGTGTAGCCTCTACGACGAAGAAGATACTCACTCGCAAGTGATTGTTTGAAGCCGACTCGACTTAAAGAAATATTTAATTGAAATCTCAATGATAATGTGTTTTTACAATGATAGTAGAATGCCTATTTATAGGCTACAAATAAAAGACTCTTCCATCTCCTAAGTAATGTAGGAGAAGAAAACTAATAAAAATCCTAAGTAAACTAGGAAATAAAAAGAGGCGCCCCATCTATAGGTCTTTCTAGTGTTTCTTGTGTCATATAAGCCTACACGGTAATTATTAAATAAAATCCATAATAAAAAATAGTAAAACAAGCCCAATTAATCCTAATAATGGCGCCACACTAAATAGACCAGCCTTATTGACATCACAATTAAATAAAAGACTTTCTTCGACATTATCCAAGTCCATCGTCATGCTCTTCAAGCCCAATAATATAGGTAGCGAATTTTATGGGCTGGTCTTCAACTTTCTTGGACTGGATCACATCATTCCCTCCCGGTTCGAAAGGATTCGTCCTCGAATCAATAGGATGTCATAAAACTCAGAATCCCACACCACCCGTGAACAAACCACAACAATCTTCAACAAAATACCGGGATCAAATACAAAGTGGATACACGACTTCAAAGCAATTAATTGATCGTTGACATGACGAGCCAAGCTTCACCAATGGAACAAAAGAACAATCCCTCGGGTTGATATTGTCGATGAAGCTGGGGACGGTGGCAATATATTCATAGCAACTCAGACTAGGATAGGCATCAACATGTGCAACAAATGGGTCAATGAAAATATGCTTCGGCTTGCCATCAATATGATCTAGATCACGAGAAACCAAAAGCAATATAGGGGCTGCATTGGATGTATCCAACAGCCCGGTGTCCTCCTCGCGTGGATGATCCACATATACCTGCACAGAAGACAAAATAGAACTCGAACACGCGGTCGGTGAAGGAGTACAAACCACCTCATTCTCCGCAATTTTCTCAACCACCAATTTAAGACTATGCTCACCATCAGTCTCCTCCACATACTCATGTACCTCTGCAATTGTCTCTTCCACAACTGATTCCACACGCTCAACATTACTCTCAACTTGACCGGCAACAAATGTCTCATCAATAGGAACTATCTCGTCCACAACTAGTACCTCGTCACCGTTAACTACTTCTGCCACTCTCGCACCCTCCTCATTTTTCATCTCCTCTTCACGAGTACTAACAACCTCTTCGGTTTTCTCTTCAAAAAATTCTTGCGCGTTCTTACGTTCAGCCCTCCGTTTGGCATCATCCGCCCAAAATTTCTTCCAAACCATTTCATCTTCCTTCTTCCGTCTATCCCGTCTATCCCACAAATCGTGCCTCATATCCACACGTGCTTGTTCCAACGCATGTTTCAACTTATGTAGCCCCTCAGAAATGCTACGCAATTTATTATTTCGATCGGTGAGCTCATCTTGACGTCGTTGTTCCTCCTTCCGTTGTTCCTCCTTACGAACGCGTCTCTCATAATAATCAAAATAAGGCATATTTCTCACCATTCACTTGTGTTTCACTCACCCTTATTCTCAGTCGTAGAAATATCCTTTTCAAACACGTCAGACTAACGAGCAACACGAGTAGTAATTCAAAACCAACAAACCAGACTAGACAACTAGGTGTGAGTATTAAAGGTAAGAAGGGAAGGACAAGGGAAAAAGTAATGAAATTGGGTGACTACAATATTTTACGGGTGTGATAAATTTCACACCTGGGTGTGGTACCCTCGTATTTATTTGAAGGCCTTTTTTTTTTCTTTCTAATGGCCGAATTCTTCCTGAATTAAGATGGATCTATTAGGTCAACTAGGTCTTTTTGTTATACGGCAATAAACTAGATGCACGCCGGCAATAGACAGGACGCAAGAACAATTTTGGAGAAGCAATATGCAGGATTTTAAAAGAAGGCTGGGACGTTCAAATTTTTTTTTTTTTTTTTGTAAAGGATGAACACAGATTAATGACACGGGACGATCAGATTCAGATGTATATGTAAGCAAGAACGCAGGAAAACAAAAACGAGTGATCAAGAAACTATAAAAGCTGAATCTTTTTTTTTTTTAATCAATGATGATGATCGAACAAGCAAGAACAAATAAAAACAGATTTTTTTTTGATAACACGAACACAAGTAACACAAGGAAAATTGAAGAACAAGAAGGAAAGAAGAACGCGGGTTTTTGGTTTTTTTTTTTTTTTTTTTTTTTTTTTTTTTGTTTTGTTGTTAACGGACGATGTCAAGCAAAAGCAAGAACAGGTATATATATATATATATATATATATATATGTATTTATATATTATAAGAAACGAAATTGAAACAAGGAAAATTAAATCGGGGATATTTGATACCCTAATCGCTGAGCTCTACTACCAACTGATACGATACGTGCCCAAGAAATAACAAAGGGACCAATCGGGAGCTATGGGAAAACCTAGACCTAGAGTCTCCGACCTAGGATCGAGGCCAAGAACACACAACGCTCGCTCACGACGCGGATTCGTTCTTAAAAGGTGTATCCTTTACGACGAATAAGATACTCACTCTCAAGTGATTGTATTAAGCCGACTCGACTTAAAGAAATATTCAATTGAAATCTCAATGATAATGTGTTTTTACAATGATAGTAGAATGTCGATTTATAGGCTACAAATAAAAGACTCTTCCATCTCCTAGGTAATGTGGGAGATGGAAACTAACATAAATCCTAAGTAAACTAGGAAATAAAAGAGGTGCCCCCTATCTATGGGTCTTTCTAGTGTTTCTTGTGTCATCTAAACCCACAAGGTAATTATTAAATAAAATCCACAAAAAAAAAGTAAAACAAGCCCAATTAATCCTAATAATTGCGCCATACTAAATGGACCAGCCTTATTGACATCACAATTAAATAAAAGATTTTCTTCGACATTATACAAATCCATCCTCATGCTCTTCAAGCCCAATAATATAGGTATCGCATTTTATGGGCTGGTCTTCAACTTGCTTGGACTGGATCATATCACATGTCTTTATGTCGGCTTGGTTTAGGGTTTTGTGACTATAAATACTCATATGTCGTAACCTAGAATATTTGCAGTTAACAGTAGTAGCAGGAGCAATTGCGCAAGCAATTGCAGAGTCTGTAAAATCTCCAATGATAATATATTCTCCTCGTTTCTGCATGTGGACTAGTTAGCACATTACCGGAAACCACGTTAAATCATGTGTGATTGTTTCTTGTGTGATTTATGCTTGCTCGATTATTCTTGATTATTGCAATCCGTTTTTTTATCCCTGGCGGTCCTGTTCTAAAAAACTGGTGTCGGAGCATCGAGGTTATCATCAGGGAATCCGAAATCTGTTTGAGTTGGGTTGATTGGCACCAAGGTCGTAATTGACGCTAGGTTTTGGGATTAACGCTAACTTTCCGGCGAGATCAAGATGTTTGGGTTAGATGTAGAGATTGATAAATTCACAGGAAGTAACAATTTCAATTTGTGGCAAATCAAGATGCGTGCTCTGTTGAAGAAACTAGGGCTCTGGGCTCTATTGACAAAGGCGGTGGATGCAGGAATGCTGAGATGGCCAATCTGGAGGAGAAAGCACATTCAATGATTTTGTTGTGCTTGTGTGATTTTGTTATCGCTGAAGTTGCTGAAAAGGATTCAGCAGCAGAGCTGTGGCTGGAGCTTGAGAGTCTGTATATGACAAAGTCGTTGACCAACAAGTTGTTGATGAAGCACCGTCTGTTCAGTTTAAAGATGCATGAAGGAATGCCTCTCAGAGATCATCTTGAAAAGCTGAACACAATATTGCTTGATTTAAGGAGTATTGGTGTTAAGATCGAAGATGAGGATGCAACTCTAATTTTGTTGGTATCACTACCAGCAACATATGAGAATTTTGTGCAGTCTTTTATTGTTGGAAGAAGCACAGGATCATTGGAGGATGTTAAGGCCTCTCTCCATAATCAAGAGCTAAGGCATAATGCAGCTGGCACAAGTACAGACAATCGGGCTATTGGTTTGGTTGCTAGTAGCAGTTGCAGAGGGAATGCAAATCTGGTATGAATTTGAACCTGGAGTGTTGACAAGCAGGTGAAGCTTCAGGTCCATACTCAGCTGAGTCTGCAGAACTCAGCTGAGAACAGTCAACACTAATATGGAAATTGGTTGTGCATCTGAACCTAAAGGATCAAGAGTTGGATCTGGTGGAACCAAAATCTGGAGGTCGGCTGAGTAAGGGTCAGCGGATCTGTTACAAGCTGAGTGAAAGTCAGCTGAGTAGAGTTGAGTGTTCAAGTCTGTAAAGTCGACTGAGTGAAGAGTCAGATGAGTCCATCTGTCAACAGAGTGGCATCTGCTGAATCTGTTGAATATGTCATTGATGGTTCCACATCTGTGTCTGGAAGTCTCAGCTGAGTGAAGTCAGCTAAGCATCTGGTGAACATGTCTGATATGGAGTTCTCATTTGGAGTTAAGTCTCGTCTGGAGAAGTCTCACTTGAAGTCTGTTGTGTTCACACCTGGTCAGCTCAGAATCTGAATATGCAAATCTATTTGGTTGAAGTTGAATCTGAGAACTCAGCTGAGTGTGCTCAGCTGAGTTGAATACGTCTGAATCTGGTAATCACATATTGTCTGGTGATCAAGTCTGAATTTGTGATCACATATGTTCTCGACTCAATCAAGTCTGAATCTGCTAACAAAAGAGGATCTCATCTGAATCTGGGAGGATCTCATCTGAATCTGGGAGGTTCTCATCTGAAGTTGGCTTCTAATATGGAGTTAACTCTCATCTGGAGGAATCACATCTGAAGTTGTTAAGTCTGAAGAAAGAGGAGGAATCTGGTATAGTACATCTAGCATTGACGAATGCATCTGGTACAATACATCTGGTTATACATCTGTTTGAACGAGAGTTCAAGTCAAGGTGGACATTGTTAAAAAAATATGACTTGACCTCCCATCTGATCTGGCTGAGTACTAAGTCGGCTGAGTACTCAGCATGGCAAGTCAGCTGATCAAGGTCATCAGGGCAGGTCAGCTGGGCAATGTCAGCTGAGCAAAGGTCAGCAGGGCAAAAGTCAGCAGGTTACGTCTAGTGGAGTCAGTTGAGCTAAGTTCACATCTAGGGTATTTTAGACAATCGGCTAGCATGTCTTTATGTCGGCTAGATCTAGGGTTTTGTGACTATAAATACTCATCTGTTACAACCTAGAATATTTGCAGTTAACAGTAGTAGTAGGAGCAATTGCGCAAGCAATTTCAGAGTCAGTTAGATTTCCAGTGATAATATATTCTCCTCGTTTCTGCCCGTGGACTAGTCGGCAATTGCCGGAACCCACATTAAATCCTGTGTTATTATTTCTTGTATGATTTATGCTTGCTCGATTATTCATGATTATTGCAATCCGTTTTTTATCCCCGACGGTCCTGTTCTAACATCACTCTTCCAATCCAACGACTAAACCCTTGTCTAATATGTTTGCCCACAACAAAAAGACGTCATTCCGGATAAACTGGGACGCCTTGCGACAATTTGCTTCCGCCCCTGCATCCCCAACAATTGACGATGCTCCTGCAATGCTTTTGGTATGATTTGTGATGCTTTATGATGTATAAAAACATTGTTTCATAAAAAAAAAACAACTCATTTTGATTTAAACAAACAATTTCCGAATCGAATACTAGTAACTCACGAATGTCCGGTTCAGTTACAACCCTAGCCACGACTGTTCTAATCTGACAAATTTGATCACTCGAATAATTTTCCTTACTTTCATTAATCATTACATTGGATATTTATACACCAATATAGGGAACCCTACATCCCATAAAATTCCAACTACGCCCCCAACTTACTAAATATAAAATACATCAGAATAATCATAATTATAGTTATATAATTCCCGTAATTCCCCCCTCAAGTTGGAGCGTGAAGATCCCGAACGCCCAACTTGCGGAGCAAAAATTCAAATTGTTGTTTCCCTAATGCTTTTGTGAATATATCCGCCAGCTGTTCCCGTGTAGGCACATATGCAGGAGCTATGAGACCCTCAGTAATTGCATCACATACAAAATGGCAGTCTGACTCTATATGTTTGGTCCGCTCATGAAAAACCGGATTCTGAACAATATGTAGCACAACTTGACTATCACATTGTAGTGCTATACCCATGGGAATCCGTACCCCTAAGTCACCAAGAAGTTGCAGAAGCCATTTTAACTCACATGTAATGGCGGCCATGGAGCGATATTCCGTTTTAGCAGACGAGCGGGACACCGTCTGTTGTTTCTTAGTCCTCCACGAGACCAGAGAGGTCCCAAGCAACACGAACCATCCAATCATAGAATGACGTGTGACCGGGCAACTTGCCCAATCCGAGTCACACCACCCCTCCAAGCGCAACGGGCTATCTGCCTGCGACAGAATGCCTTGACCTGGATTCTTTTTCAAGTAGCGAACTACTCGCAACGCATCCCAATGTTCAACTCGCGGCTCCTGCATAAACTGCGAGAGGATATGAACAGAGTATGCCAAGTCAGGACGTGTGACTCCCAAGTAAATGAGTCGACCTACTAATCGCCTGTATTTGCCAGGGTCATCCAACATATCACCCTCAGCAGTCGCCAAGTTATGATTTTGCTCCATGGGAAACTCGGCTGGCCGAGCACCCAATAGCCCCGTTTCTGAGATAATGTCTAACACGTAATTCCGTTGGGATAAGAATATGCCTTGTGGGCTTCTGGCAACTTCCAACCCAAGAAAGTATTTCAAACGCCCCAAATCCTTCATTTTAAAACAGGTTCTCAAGTAATTTTTGAACACTTGTAGAACAGTAGCATCATTCCCTGCAAGAATCATATCATCAACATATACCAAAACATTAATCCGTATATCCCTGCGAACAAGGGTGAATAAAGAATAATCTGAGTAGGATTGAAGGAAGCCATAATCCTTCAAATACGAGGGTAACTTAGCAAACCAGCATCGGGGTGCCTGCTTAACCCATAAAGAGACTTCCGCATGCGGCATACTAGATTCCGTTGTTTGTTTTCAAAAACCGGTGGAATTCTCATATAAATCTCATCATCAAGATCCCCATGCAAAAATGCATTATGGACATCCATCTGATGAATATCCTAATTTTTAAACGCCGCGACTGCAAGGAACGCACGGACCGTCACCAGCTTTGCCACGGAGGAAAAAGTCTCATTGTAATCAATCCCCTCTACCTGGTGATTACCAAAGGCCACCAACCTTGCTTTTAAGCGTTGTAGATTACCATGCTCATCGTATTTCTCTGTGTAGACCCATTTGCTCCCCAGGGCCTTCTTTCCAGGAGGAAATTCCTGTAATACCCACGTGCCTTGTTCCTCCAAGGCGTGTATTTCTTCTGCCATAGCTTTCCTCCAACCCTCGGATTTGACTGCCTCTTTAAAAGATCGGGGTGGATTTCCTACGGTCACATTGGCTAGATATCTCTTGTGCGCGTCAGAAGAACAAGAATAATCCACAAAATGCGTAAGAGGATATAAACTACCTGAGGAGGTCGATGGAATGGTGGAGTGCGCTGAAGGACTTTTCTTATCCACTGTTGTATGTGTCACGTACTCGCGATATCTCGAATTAAGGACTTTTGTACGTTTCCCTCTTCCCAACTCTGTTGTGTCTCCAGACGACTGCTCACTCACAACTACCCCATCTGTCTGTAATCCATCAACTCCCTCACTAGGTTGAGTCACCCCCTCTATATCAGTGTCTACAGGATCCCTACTAGGTGGAGGCAGTTCCACAATCGTATCACTAACATCCATATAAAAATCATCACCATCAACCTTGGGAAAAGTAACCGAAGGAAGAGTGAGATTTTGTGACTCGCTCATAGGAAAAACATGTTAAAAAAATATCACATCCCTTGAGACAAAGATTTCTTCTGTTTCCAAATCCATGAGTGTCCATCCCTTTTTAGCAAAGGGATATCCCAAAAACACACACTTTCGACTCCGACTCTCCAATTTGTCTCCTTTATGTCGTAAATTGTGTGCATAACACAAACATCCAAAAACTCTCAAGGCATCAAGGCTCGGGGTTTTACCAAACAAACATTCATACGGAGTCTTATAGTTCAAAACGCTTGACGGGGTCCGGTTAATTAAATAACAAGCTGCCATGACACACTCCCCCCACAATTTAAGAGGAAGGTGCCCCTCAAATCTCAAAGCTCTAGCAACATTCAAAATATGTTGATGTTTTCTCTCGACTCTACCATTTTGCTGAGGGGTTCCCACACAGGATGTTTCAAAAATTATTCCTACTTTTGAAAATTTGGAAGCAATCGTTTAAATTCCGTCCTATTGTTTAAATTCCGTACCCTTAATTCTACTACCCCGACTATCACTACGTGGGAAAATTTTCCGAGGTTGTTTAGCCCGAAAACAAATGTCACACCCATCTTTATTCAACGAACTAGACTCACTTACCATGGGAAGTTGTTTCAGTACTTTTTTTGAAGGATGACCCAACCGTTTATGCCATAGATCCATGGAATCTCTCCCACCAATAGCCATAACCTTCACATGTGGAACTCCCAGGAAAAAGAAAAGTCCATCTTCGCGCTCGCCCACTCCAATCAACCTCCTCGTCGTTCGGTCCAGCATAACACACAATGTGGAAGTGAATTGAATCTGACAATCAAATGCATCTAGCAACTGTGTTACGGATAATAAATTGCAAGCCAAATTGGGTACATAATGAACATTTTCTAGTTTTAATCTGCCCGGCAGAATAATAGTTCATTCATGTGTGTCATGGGAGGTTCGACCATCCGGAAGTCCCACCGGGCATTTTTCAATCACCCGTACATTCACTAAATTACCCAATATACCGGTCACGTGATGAGTAGCCCCAATATCAATTATCCACGAACAATGACCTGTTAAACGATCTTTAGTTTGGGCAAGATTCAAGAGGTCGAGTCTGCCTTGCCATTGCACCGATGTTAAAATGGAAAGGCCACCATGTTCGGATGTTGCGTGCACATTCAGTCCGCCGGAATTGCGGTTCGGCGAGCCCACAATTCTCTTGTTCGCACGAACCGAGCTGTGATCAAGTTGGCCCGAAGGAGCCAAATTTTCTGCTCCTGCGCGTTCACCTTCTCCATGCCATGACCTGTGTGACAGCCCTCTTCCGGCCGGTCACACGACCAATCGGGGCAGCCATGGACGTCGATACAGTTCAGTTCATCATGTCTACAATAATTGCCAAAAAATTCTAGGTTTCCAGCTTTTGAATTCTGATAAGCGTTCGAATCTGCTGCGGCGACATGGACGGAATCCAGTTGAATATTGGCCTGAATTTTGAGGCAGGCCTGTTCATCTAGATTTGGAATGGAGCTGTCACCTAGGCAGGCATCTTGAAGGAAATTGTGATCTAGGTATACCTTCTTCTCCTGTTGTCCACCGTCAGCCATGGTGAGAATTCCCGCCGAAGAAGACGACCGAATTCGTTCCTGTTGCATATTTATTTATTTAATTTTTTTTTCCGAATAACGGATCAACCTCGCTCTGATACCATTATAAATTTGATCACTCGAATAATTTTCCTTACTTTCATTAATCATTACATTGGATATTTATACACCAATACAGGGAACCCTACATCCTATAAAACTCCAACTACGTCCCTAAATTATTATTTTTTTCTTTTTCTTTTCAAAAAAATGTAATTTTCATTGATGAAGGTGAAATATTACAGATTTGATGCTAACCATGGCCACCTCACTCTCATATGCCATCAATGTGCCACCCCACCTCCTCAAAACCCTAATCCGCAAAACCCGGGGTGGGACATCACTCCAACTACGCCCCCAACTTACTAAATATAAAATACATCAGAATAATCATAATTATAGTTATATAATTCCCGCAATATAATCATTGAAAATGAACGTTGAAGAGTCCTTCTGGATGTGGCATGCATGCATGCATGTCCATGTACCCATGCTATGTATACATCATCTTCATTATTGGTATGGAACAAGTCAACAAGAGAAGCAAATACGCAACTTTGCTTTCGGGCCTCATCCTGAATTTATAGCTCATTGTGAAATGTGGTCAAGTAATTTCCTTTTTTATCCTTCTCCTTCTGAGAAAGAAAAATATTTGTACGAATTTGTTTTGGCTAATTACAAAGGATGATTAGCAATTTCGCATCGATCCCCTCTTGAGTTGATTTGTCTATCGAACAAAAATCAGGCACGGCAAAGACAGGTCGGCTGAAGAATTTCTGTGATATATACGGGTCGGGATCGAAACTAATACCGATATACTAATAAATTAAATTAACAATGAATAAGAAAAGAAAAAAATTAACAAAAAAATATTATTTAAATTTGGGCCACAAAGAAATTTCTAATCAAAAAAAAAAAATATCAATAATACTTGCAAGTCAATGGTCAATATATAAAAAATTTAATGGTCACTATTGAGAAACGTAAATGTTATATCATACCAACTGTAGCTATAAAATTATACATTTATTACAAGAAGACTTTTAGTGAACGATAGATGTGAAGTTTTGTTGTGTTATTAATATTAATATCAATGGATCATATCTCTTGACAACTTTGAGATTTTTAATTTCTTTTCTTTTATGATTGAATGTGGGTACGTAATGTCCAAGTAAACTTATTGTGTTGATTGATTTGAGAATTGATTTTTGTAAGGAAAATGATATATACACTATACATATTTATGTGTAGTGGACATACACTACACACATTTTATCCATTGATTGAAGTGTATTACTTTAAATGAATGGATAAAATGCACAGTCAGATATCTACTATATACACTCATAGCTTGATTTTGGTGAACGATCTCTAAACTAATAAATAAACTGGTAGAACTAATCTAGAAAACAGAGACTGAGAATGATGGTCAGTTTTAGTAAAGTATATTGAGTTATGTGAAAGACGGTTTGATGAAGTGCAGCTGCTTTTTCTTACAAGTCGCAATCGATTCCAGTACATTGAGTTTTTCTTGAGTATATATGATTGAGTTCTACATCTGAGCAGTTGATTGCAAGTCTGAGAGTCATCAGTTTTTGAACTGAGTTTTCATTTAGTGGATAACAGCTGGAGCTATGATCCACATCTGGGTTATTTATGACAATTCCGAAAAAGATCTTTGGCAGTTAGAGTTTGGGATTTGTGGCTATAAATATTAATGTTGTAACTCAATGCAATGTGTGTCTTTCAAGAGTGTGTCTTTCATTTTGTGAAAAATACCTTGTAATTCTGTGCATAATAAAATATCTCATTTTATGTCCGTGGAGTAGTCGACACAACGCCGGAAACCACGTTAAATCACTGTGTTTCTTTGTTTCTGTGTTTTATCAATTCTGCCATACTTTATGTTTGCATTGCTACTGTGTTAATCTTTCTTATACTGTAAGCTTCTCTTCTGTGTTTTAACAAACTGGTAGCAGAGCGTCAAGTTCAAGATTCAGAGAGTTGCAGGTTGAACAGAGTTGATCTTCACCAAGACCGGTGACCGGTGCTAGGATTTTGTGATCAAATGTTTGTTCTTTAATTAAAAGGATGCCAACAATGAACGTAACGATTGATAAATTTAGAGGGAGGAACAGTTTCAGTTTATGGCAAATCAAGATGCTGGAATTGCTAAAGCAACAAGGATTGTAGACTCCTTTATCTGATAAAGGGGATGCCAATTCTGCATATTATGCCAGTCTAGAGGAGAAAGCACATTCAACCATCATGTTGTGCTTGTCTAATGATGTTATCACAGAAGTTGCTGAGGAAGACAATGCTGCCAAGTTATGGTTGAAGCTTGAAAGCCTGTATATGACTAAGTCATTGACCAACAAGTCCTGCTGAAGCAGAGGCTATTCAGCCTGAGGATGCATGAGGGGGCTCAGTTGAGAGATCATATTGATCAGTTGAACACAATATTACTTTATCTCAGGAATACTGATGATAAGATTGAGGATGAAGATGCTGCTTTGATTTTGCTAGTTTCATTACTAGCTTCATATGAGAACTTTGTGCAGTCCTTCATAGTTGAGAATGATACAGTTGCTTTAGAGGATGTAGGTCGGCTTTACATGCCAGGGAGCTGAGACATAAGGCAGCTGGGGCAGACAATCAAGCTACTGGACTAGTAGTCAGTAGCAGGCTAGCAGCAGTGGAAAAGAGCATGGTCAGTCTAGGAAGAAAAAATTCTAGAAGACAAGGTCCAAAAGCCCTAAATCCACATATGTTTGCATTTACTGTAAGGAGCAGGGACATTAGAAGTCCAATTGTCCAAAGAGGAAGAAATAGCAGGAGAAAAGTTCTGGCACAGCTGTTGTGGCAGCTGAGCATGACTCAGATGAGGATATGGTTCTAGTGGCAGGAGAGTCAGTACATCAAATTGATGTGTGGATTCTAGACTCTGGAGCATCCTTTCATATTTACCCTCACAGAGAGTGGTTCTCAAGTTATCAGCAGATAGATGGTGGTCATATATCTATGACAAACAACATGGTTTGCAAGGTAGTTGGGATTGGCTCAGTTCAGTTGAGGACCGAGGATAGAAGATTCTGTAAACTGAGTGAAGTTAGACATGTTCCACAAATGACCAAAAACTTGGTATCTCTCAGTTCTTTGGACAGCAGGGGATTCAGTTTTAAAAGGAAAAGTGGAAAACTGAGTGTCTATAAAAACTCAGTTGAGGAAAACGCAGCGGAATTCAAAAATTTGATTTCCTTTTCCCCAAGATCGACTTCGTTTAAGCAATAAACGAATAAACTAAAGACGGCGGTTACCTTGGTTGATCTAAAAGATCGACGCTTTGACCGTCTAAGGAGAGTAGTTTAGCATGGAGCCGCCCAGTGTTCGGCCTCTACCGCTTGATCCACCACACGAGCACCGCGGAATCCCACCATGGATTGCTATCGGAAACCCCGGTTCTTAGACCGGACTCTTTCCTCCTCACAAACTCACTATATGAAGCCCTCTTTCTTACACAAGAACTATGAGTTCTTGCAATTTTCACAAGAACAATTGCTCTTGGAATTATGTGTCATAAAAGAAGCTTGGCAATCCTCCTCACTTAAATAGGGGATGGGCGTGGCCTATAACTTGGAGAGGAGAGAAGAAAAATCTCTTTCCAATAAAATAAGGAAACATAATTAATGTGATTGATTTATCTCATTTAATTTAATATCTTATATTAAATGAATCCAATATTTTGTCAATATCTTATATTGACTATATTTATCTTATTACCATAAATCAATTTACACATGTGTATATATATCACTTATATATATTACAAACATAAATCTATATAAATATATATTTTGGAAACAATATATGCACATGCACATCATATATGCACCAACGTGTATATATATATATATATTTATAAATATTAATATCTAATATTAATATATAGTAATACTAATTAATTAAATTCAGATAATCCAAGTGTGTCATACACACTTACATAATGGCGCGCCAAACTTACCATAAAACGACTTATGGAAAATTCTTCAATTAATATAATTTGTATATAAATAATATCTTGTATTTTATTTATTCATAATAAATAAATTACCACCATATTAATTTACCACTATAACCCTTATAGTCTCGAGATAAACTTTCCTTATTTGGCTATCATCTATAACCACATTTTAATCCGCACGATGTTCATATGTGTGTGTGACCCGATAGGCTTCGAATATGTTGGCCGTAGACACAAAGTGCAAATTACTTAAAATGCCCTTCATGCCTAACGATCACGGGATAGCGTCACAGCAACACACCGTGACCCCAATCATCGGAAGAGTCAAATGCAATGACTACTACCTTTCATGTGAAAAGCGATTACCGTGTAACTTACAATCCTATCATTTGTAATAATATCCTACGGTCGACATCGAAAGTGTCAAACATTAATAACCGTATCTTATAAACTGGATATCAAGTTCTCTCAAGTAACACGTTTACTCCCACTTTGCAAAGATTCACGAGAACGAGACATTCCTTATAAGAAGGCCCTTTCGGATATTTACCCCTACTGATAGGGTACGCGATTCCCGGACGACCAATCATGTATACTCCGCATGCTTGAAGATCACACCCAATCACTACCGCATGATCGCCCATGGCTGTGGAAACCTCAATAGTGTCAAAGCATGACAATCCACACCGTGATGCCATGAAGGCTCCGGTCCAAAGGATAATTACACAACCGCCACATAGTGTGACACTTATCCGTGTAAGTGGGTCGATCCCTAACGTCACGCATTCTCTAATACACGCCCACGCATACCCAAGTGTCTCTACACTTCGATAGGCGAGATCTATCCCCGCCTTAAAGACAGAAGACATCTAATACGTGCTAGCTTTGTTCATACTATCAATGCCTGTTTAATAGTACATCACCTAGAGACATTTAAGTATCAAACTTATTAAAGTGATTAGAGATCTCATCAACCATAATCGCCTATCATGGTTTCTCTATCACGATTTAATACTAAGGGCGTTATCATATAACAATTCATAATTGGTTCTTTAAAAGAACATAAATATGACAAATGAAAAGCCATTAAATATATGTATAAACATAAAGAAATAGTAGAAATGATCCGACCGGTCGGACCGGTCCAACCCGATTGGGTTTAGGACACTATTCCAACAATCTCCCACTTGGCCTAAAACCAATTACTCGCACACACAAGACCAAGTTGAAACACAAGAATCTCATGCAATACTCATAACTAGCCCTAGCCATAAACGGATCGCTATCCGTGGGGACTCAGACTATCTTCATATCATGTTCCAAATGACCAAGTCAAAGGAACCGCCTCAACACACACACGAATCTCTCGACGAGACCACGGTCCTTGCTTCAAGCAATGAATCCACTTACTATATCGGCTATATAGAAAAGGTGGAAGAACCGTACAAGGTTCGGGAATGAACCTTACAGATCCATGTATCTTTGCTCCCGCCGCGCCTCTAAGGCACTCGTGTTTTGGCCTAGTTGTAGAATTTACTGAGTGGCCCATAAGCTAGAACATTTCCACTCATTGTATCACTTAATAAAAGTGATCTGCAAACCTGCACCGTAGCTCCCACTCGCCCCGTAAGACTCGGGATATACGTCAGTATAACTATATTTACTCGATTCCCGGTTTCAATAAACTAAGAATATTTCCTTAACTTGTTTAAGGATTTTCTCGACATTACTTTTATGATGGTTCCAATTGCATGAAGAAATGAACTATTCATAAGTGTCATCCTTCACCTTATCTTTAGGACTAACGCGTCTTAACATAGATAGATCTCGAGAACACGGGCTAGCAAAGTGTCTCCTATCGTGATCTATGCTAAACTCTTTAGCATCACATCTATATTGGTGAACTATAATCTAACAATGATTAAATCTATCGCTATAGATTCTTATTTCCAAAAATAAGAACCGCTAATCCAAGTGCTTTCAGTAAAGACCTTGAATTACCAAACATTAATTGACTGTGACATGGGGTGGTAACTCCTGAGAAAGATATTTAATACCTTACTCAAAAATCGTAATATACTCCCACTATCCATCTTGCACATAGGCATATCCTTCTTTCGACTGAATCAAACTCCTTTGATTATCAAACAAAGAAATCGTCTCAGAGAAACTTGTGCGAGTCCATAAATGGACCTCGTGGGCTCACATATCATGTTATCGTCTATGAACATCAGTCGTTTTTGCCCAATGTTTTCAACACTATCATATAGCCATGATACGAAGTTATAACAAGTATTATCCGAATAGAATCGGGCTCACCTTACGGGACATTCCCTCAGGTAAGACATACTAGGTTCATAACCTGGTTGTCACTGATGGAATCTAATTCAGATATTATGGCTCCTGGCCATACCTCTCAATCTTGCCTTTTAAACGTTCTTTCACAAGTCATGAGATATTCATTCTTCAAGATGAACATACCAGCAGCCCTTTCAGGCTTAAGGCTATCCACAGACTTACAGAACATTTGTGTGCACTGAGTAGTGATCTACTCATGTTCCAATGGTTGAATATATCTATATGGTCCTCAAACTCTTTTGAGATCTTATTTACTCCCACTGTCTCTTTTGGAAGAAACACTTCCTCCAGAAGACAACATGTTTGGAGACAAACATTTTGCTCATGGACAAGTAAATAATATCTAGCGTACTTGCTAAGATATTCCACAAAGTCGCATATGTCGTATACTAGGCTCTAAGCCTTTACGATTTTGCCTACGACAACTTCAAATCATCGGTTAAGATAGATCGACTTTCCATATCTAATATGGAATTTATTCAACCTTCATTCTTTGGAACTCGGTTAAGTATAAGGGCTCCATCCCGAAACGGGTAAGGGATACTTTGCATGGCTTGCGTCACACCTTTATCATATAAAGTGTTGTTTCCATTTTGGGAACACAATCTAATTGCGTATCTCAAAGATGGTATCCTTCAAGGGAGAATCTTATTCCTTTTTCAGACGACTTCTGAAACATCCTTCAGGTATTAATCACTTCAATCCAATTGAAGATTAATTCCTAAGAAGCTCATTAATCTCTTATTCGAACTAGCTCGAACTTTTCGGGCTTTCCGAATTGTCGTACATCAATATGTACGTTCAACTATTTCTAAAATTAGTCAAAGAGATTAATAAACAGTTATTTGTGATATTGACTATCATGAGCCAACAAACATCGGTATGTTTAGGTTCTAGTCAAACTTCTAGGTTTCATAACCTTTTCTTAAAAGGGTATTTTAGTCCCTTTTGAATAAGATATTTATAACCCACATGATTCATAATCATATGGTACAACATCATTAGAATAACGTTTGATTACACACGCTTCCCTTCCACAGATCTGCTCTAGAACAACCACAAATCAAGGATAATGACCATACAAATATTTAGTTGAGATGTCATCACATATATCAACTATATAGTGACATCAATCTAGTATGTTAGATTCAGTGACCTTCCAACTTTAACGGAATAACATTTATTCTTTACAATTGAATATGTCTACTAAATCCTAACAAATAACTGAAAGTATGTTCTTCATAAGAACCGGAACATAATAACATTTATTTAGTTCCCTTATCAGTTTACTAGATCCAGAATATGGTAAGTGTTACAACATTTGTTTAACCTTCCATATCTGTATTTAATCTTTCTAATTTAATCACACTCGTAAGATATCATATATCTAAGAGTTGACTTTCACTTAGATAGATTTATCTCAACTCACTTGCCTAGAATAGAAACTTCAATAAGTTCTTTATTTAAGCACATGCCCTAACTTTCCTTTTTAATCCTTTAAGCACTTGAGAAATGTTTCTTATTGTAGTCTTCATAAGACTTTAGAAAGATCACAAGAGCCATGTCTTCAATTTCCTTTCATAAAGAAAATCTAAAGTTTATTAAATAGTTTATTTAACCTTTTGAATCGTATTCAAAACATTGACTATTTAATTAACCTTTAAGCAAATGCTAGAATTAAGTCGATACTTAAATCTTACAATTTTGAAAACAACCTTTCCAAAATTAGACATGGTCATTCTCATTCAACGTTTGAATTATTTGTCATCGTATATATGACTGAATGATCATCTTGGATCGTATCCAATATCATGAGCTTCCGCTTTCCTTAATAATTAAAGTCTTGAAGTACTACATCAATTATGTAGTCTCCTTGTCTCCAACTACTATAACGGGATTGCTCGTGTCATTGCTTATTTTAAAAGGATTAAAACTACTTAACCATATTTGAGAACGATTCTCAAAAAGGTAACAGTCATGTTTGGTTTTACTAATCGAGAATTAAACATAAATATAAAGTTTGCTAAAACTACAACATAAAAATGAAAATAAATGAGTGTTGTTGTTTATACACATAAAATCAAAAATGGTCATTTGGTTTATGATTTTGCTCCCACTAGTCAACTACTTCCAATTGACTTTCAAGAATTATTAATTTCTTTAGTGGACAAGATCCCACTAAACTACCCCGACCCCGCTTTGGTGGTGGACCGAAAATAGCATAATAGGTAGACAACTCTTTTGTCAATCGTGATCTTATACGACTCTTGTTGTTTGACTAGTCAACTCTTTGACAATTTTCATCTTATGAAGTAGTCAAACCCTTGCCTCTAAAATCCAACGACCCGCTTCGGGTGGTGGCCGAGAGAATTCTTAGTCAAGTCATAACCCCAATATTCGTGAGATCTCATACGATCATATCTCGATAATGACGATATACCGAGGTAGGTCAACCCCTCGCTTTGGTGATGAGTTGGATCCGAACAAGGGCTCTTCACCGTCATTATAATATGGGAGGCAATTTCAACTTGATTCTTTTGAGGTGGAAGTATTTATGTAAAAATTAATTCACTTAATTAATTTAATTTCGGTCTCATCAATTTTATATCTATCTCTATAGACATACATCCTACACATTCATCTAGATCGTGCCTATTCATGCATCTATCGTATCATATAAAATAAATACAAGCACAAAATAAATAAATGCGTAAAGTAACCGGTATGATCATGGACTTTTCCTAGGTGCGGTTTTGAATACACAACCGAGCGAAACCGCTGGGTCACAATCTAAGGTTATTTGCAACCGCCAATAGGATCTTCAATGCGCCATTCTCAATGGGATCTTCATTTTCGTCTTTCTTTGGTCTCCATCTTCTGCTCCATTCTTGTTACATTCAATTCTATCTAATATACCCGCCGCACACGGGGGGAGCCAACAGGAATGGGATAAATGCAGAAAATAAACTAGGTCACGTTTTTCATAACGGCCTAGGACAATTTTAAAACCAACAGAAAATTTAAATCATTCACATCTATCCTATCGGTCGAGTCCATGATCAATCGGGGTCCATATAATCATATTATATCTACACTATCTAATCCATACAATAACATCTTATGAAAAAGATAAAATTAAATTTAACTACTTGCGTCTTGATTAATCAATTAACATTTAATCCATTAAATAATTTTATCTAATCAATTAACTAATTAACATTTAATTAATTAAATGATTTTGATCGAAATAAAATTAACGATTAATTTTAAATGATTTTAATTTTAATTTTAATTAATTAGAACTATTCTAAAATTAAATTAAAATTAAATCTCTCTTTTGTTTCTTTCCTTTTGATTCGTAATCAAAAGGGATGTCGTTGGTTTCCTAAACCATGACACGACTAAACAACGAGATATCTATGCACAATAAATATCACGGGACGAAAAAAAAATCGAGCACATCGAATTAACGAAGAGTGGGTTCACCGAGAATCCATCACTCAACCTCGACTTAACGTATCGTGATTTGAATCTTGCATCTATCGACTAATCACAACTATGAACTACATTGAAACATAAAATACACAAAACAAAAATTTCTTTTCGTGTATCGTTTTACGAATCAAAATCTATCATCTTTTAATTATGTGATTTAAACGATAAAATTAACTACGCAAATAAACATGCTTATTGCTTAAGCTCGAAGCTCGCTCCGATACCACTGTAAGGAAATCAACGCGGGAACGCAGCGGAATTCAAAAATTTGATTTCCTTTTCCCCAAGATCGACTTCGTTTAAGCAATAAACGAATAAACTAAAGACGGCGGTTACCTTGGTTGATCTAAAAGATCGACGCTTTGACCGTCTAAGGAGAGTAGTTTAGCATGGAGCCGCCCAAGTGTTCGGCCTCTACCGCCAGTCCACACGAACAGCCCGCCGGAATCCCACCATGGATTGCTATCGGAAACCCCCGGTTGCTAGACCGGACTCTTTCCTCCCTCACAAACTCACTATAGGAAGCCCCCTCTTTCTTACACAAGAACTATGAGTTCTTGCAATTTTCACAAGAACAATTGCTCTTGGAATTATGGTGTACAAAAGAGCTTGGCAATCCCTCACTTAAATAGGGGATGGGGCGTGGCCTATAACTTGGAGAGGAGGAGAAGAAAAATCTCTTTCCAATAAAATAAGGAAACATAATTAATGTGATTGATTTATCTCATTTAATTTAATATCTTATATTAAATGAATCCAATATTTTGTCAATATCTTATATTGACTATATTTATCTTATTACCATAAATCAATTTACACATGTGTATATATATCACTTATATATATTACAAACATAAATCTATATAAATATATATTTTGGAAACAATATATGCACATGCACATCATATATGCACCAACGTGTATATATATATATATATTTATAAATATTAATATCTAATATTAATATATAGTAATACCAATTAATTAAATTCAGATAAAGTGTGTCACATACACACTTACATAATGGCGCCCAAACTTACCATAAAACGACTTATGGAAAATTCTTCAATTAATATAATTTGTATATAAATAATATCTTGTATTTTATTTATTCATAATAAATAAATACCACCATATTAATTTACCACTATAACCCTTATAGTCTCGAGATAAACTTTCCTTATTTGGCTATCATCTATAACCACATTTTAATCCGGCACGATGTTCATATGTGTGTGTGACCCGATAGGCTTCCGAATATGTTGGCCGTAGACACAAAGTGCAAATTACGAAAATGCCCTTCATGCCTAACGATCACGGGATAGCGTCAGCAACACACCGTGACCCCAATCATCGGAAGAGTCAAATGCAATGACTACTACCTTTCATGTGAAACAGATTACCGTGTAACTTACAATCCTATCATTTGTAATAATATCCTACGGTCGACACATCAGTGTCAAACATTAATAACCGTATCTTATAAAGCTGGATATCAAGTTCTCTCAAGTAACACGTTTACTCCCACTTTGCAAAGATTCACGAGAGCGAGACATTCCTTATAAGAAGGCCCTTTCGGATATTTACCCCACCGATAGTGGTACGCGATTCCCGGACGACCAATCATGTATACTCCGCGATGCTTGAAGATCACACCCAATCACTACGCATGATCGCCCCATGGCTGTGGAAACCTCAATAGTGTCAAAGCATGACAATCCACACCGTGATGCCATGAAGGCTCCGGTCCAAAGGATAATTACAAAACCGCCACATAGTGTGACACTTATCTGTGTAAGTGGGTCGATCCCTAACGACGCATTTCTCTAATACACGTCCACGCATACCCAAGTGTCTCTACACTTCGATAGACGAGATCTATCCACGCCAAAAAGCAGAAGACATCTAATACGTGCTAGCCTGTTCATACTATCAATGCCCTGTTTAATAGTACATCAGCCTAGAGACATTTAAGTATCAAACTTATTAAAGTGATTAGAGATCTCATCAACCATAATCGCCTATCATGGTTTCTCTATCACAGTTTAATACTAAGGACGTTATCATATAACAATTCATAATTGGTTCTTTAAAAGAACATAAATATGACAACAGAAAAGCCATTTAATATATGTATAAACATAAAGAAATAGTAGAAATGATCCGACCCGGTCGGACCCGGTCCAACCCGATTGGGTTTAGGACACTATTCCAACAGTATGGTGATGGAGTAAATGGGTACAGAATTTGGTCATCAGCAGAAAACATAGTTATTCTCAGCAGAGATATAGTTTCCGATGAAAATTCTTGATCGCTTGTAAGTCGCTTAATACTAGCAAGAAGACTAGGTCAATCGTAGTATAACAAGGGCGAGTCAAGGTCGATCCTACATAGACTATTATTTAATTACGCTAAACACAACTACAACTCATAGGTCAACCAGATAGGGGTGGTCATTGACCAACATAAATAAGCAGTAAGTAAAAGAGATGCAAATAAACCAATCATCAATCATATATCGAAAAGGCACTACCAACACTATTCCTAACCAATCTCCCCTTAATCCGTGTTCGACTCGTGTGTGTAATTTAGCTAAGGGTGCAACTCCTAACCATATCTACTCCGACCATGGTAGTAGATAATCTATACGCCAGCTACCCACCTTAATTAGTCCATAATAGCCTATATGCACGAAGAAGTAGAATTGCCTGTATTGAGCGTTAACCCATACTAGCACATTCCTAGGGTCCATCAAGACAATGTCCTAATTAACACTTCACTAACAGTTCTTCATATTAATTTACGAATTACGAATACTAGATTGGCCAGGCTTATTACTCGTTTTAATTATTCCTGTCGATCAACGTAGTTGATGCCTGACCACAAAATTAGGGTTTACTAGGTATTTAGACCTAGCGATAAAGACCGTTGCAGATCTGAAGAGCGTAACCCATAATTCTACGTTTCATATTAACGAATCGAATAATAAAGATTAAGGTTCGTATAATTAATTCATAGTTGATTATATGCAAGCATAATCTAGATCTAACACAAGAACAATCATGAATCTGAGAAAATAAATAAAACATTGGAATAGATCATACCCATAACGAAGAACAGATCTACTCTTCAATTCTCTCTCCCTCCGGCGATTCGAATCGATCCATGATGATCGTAAACCAAGCATATTCAATAATGAAAGACTCATGACTTATTTGCAAGAAAGAAAAGAAGAATTTATAACCCGAAGACTACATTGTATCTCATTTATGAATAGATCTATGAATGAATGGAGGAAAATACAAATTCGCAGCTCTGAATGGACTTATATAGGTGTATAAACCGACTTAGGGGTAAACCCAATCCTTGGAGGACAAGAAAACGTGTTTCTGGAAGATTCTAGGGCTCGGTAAATCGAGGGTTACTCCCAATTTACTGGGGGTATTTTTGTCTTTTTCTTTCTGCCGACTTAACTTGGAATACCCTAGGCCCAGCTTCGGTATTTGTACCATGACTTGGCCTATGTACCTCCGATTTAAGTGATTCAAAGTGTGTTGGAATACATGTTTCAAGCCCTAAAACTTTCATGCAGAAGTCCAAGCCAAATTCGTCTTGTAAAGCTTCGGAAACTGCGTTGCAGATCACTAATCAGATTCTCGAGTCCAATATCCGCTCGAAACACTTCAACCTTCAGCTCCGTTCAGTTCTCTATCGATTGACTCTCACATTCAGCCCAAATGATGCTCCGAACACTCGTCCATCTGTCAATAAAACCATAGTAGCTTCTATTTCTAGCAAATAACGCATAAAATACACGGTTAATACGCATAATACCAATTCAGTCACCCCGGACGTGGCTTAATCACGTTTAGCTAATTAACTCATGATTTCATACATATTATCACCATTGAGAACACAAATCTGGGGTATATTGATGGTAAAATATGATACCAAGTTGAGCGTCATCATTTCTATGCTCAGCTCATCAGTGAGGAGGATAATCAAATCGAAACAAGTCTTTGGCCCGAAAGCGGCGATAAGAAAGTGGAGCTTCAGGTGGAGTCGGTTGGAATCAACAATCAAGCGATCCAAGTCAGTTTTCATCGATCTCGTTATTGAACCGTAATCGAATCAAGCCGATCAGTTGAACAAATATCAGTTGAGCGTCAAACTGAGAACATGGGTCAGCAGAGCTAGAAGATCCAATATTGGGGTACCTCTCAAGAGGTATGGGTTTGATGATATGGTTGGATATGCACTTCAAGTTGCAGAAGAAGTGGATGGTTTTGAACCTTCTACTTACAGGGAAGCAGTGACATGTTCTAAAGCATCTCAATGGCTTGCTGCCATGAGAGATGAAATGGAGTCATTACTGAAGAATCAGACTTGGGATCTAGTTAAATATCCAGCTGATAAGAGAGTTGTTACTTGAAAATGGATCTTCAAAAAGAAGGAAGGAATAACTTGTTGAAATAGTGTCCTAAACCCAATTGGGTTGGACCGGATCCGACCGGGTCGGATCATTTCTACTATTTCTTTATGTTTATACATATGATAAATGGCTTTTCTGTTATTATATATTTATTTGTTTAACGGACCAATTATGATATTGTTATATAATAACGTCCTTAGTGTAAAACTTTGAAAGAGAAACCATGATAGTGATTGTGGTTGATGAGATCTCGAATCACTTTAACAAGTTTGATACTTAAATGTCTTTAGTCGTATGTGTATTAAACGGGACATTAATAGTACGATTAGACTAGCACGTATTAGATGTCTTCTGTCTTGTTGAAGATAAGGATCGATCTCGTCTATCAAAGTGTTGAGACACTTCAACTGTACGTGGACGTGTATTAGAGAATGCATACATTAGACTAACCCACTTGCTTTATTAAGTGTCACACTATGTACGGTTGTGTAATTATTCTGAGACCGGAGTCTTCATGGCATCACAGTGTGGATTGTTATGTTTTGACACTATTGAGGTTTCCCCTAGCCATGGGGCGATCATGCGGTAGTGATTGGGTGTGATACTGAAGCATGCGTAGGATTCATGTTGCTCGTCCGGAAATCGCGTATCCTTTGATTAAGAGTAAATATCCGAAAGAGCCTTCTTATAAGGAATGTATTACTCTCGTGAATCTTTGCAAAGTGGAAGTAAATGAGTTACTTCAAGAGAGCATGATATCCAGATTATAAAATACGATCGTTAATGTATTGACACTCGAGATACGACCGTATGGATATTATTACAGCAATAGGATTCTATTTACACGGTAACTGTTTCACATGAAAGGTAGTAGTCATTGCATTTGACTCTTCCGATGATTGAGGATCACGATGTGTTGCTAGACGCTATTTCGTGATCGTTAGGTATGAAGGGCATTTTCGTAATTTGCACTTTGTGTCTACGGCCAACATATTCGGAAGCCTATCGGGTCACACACATAAGAACATCTAGCCGGATCAAAATACGGTTGTAGTGACAACCAAATAAGAAAAGTTTTATCTCGACTATAATGTGTTATAGTGATAAATTAATATGGTGATATTTATTTATTATGAATAAATATAATACAAAATATTAATTATGTTGATTAGTTAAATATATATATTTAATATATATGGAGCGCATAAATAATGTGTATATGATACACATGGATTTTACAAATTAATTAATCATGATATTATATTATCTAGTATTATTATATATATATATATATATATATATATATATATATATATATATATATATATATATATATATATATATATATATACACACACACACACACACACATGTATGTGTGTGCATATGTGATATGCATGCATGCATTAGTGTAGTATGTATATATAATATATATAGATTTATGCATATAGTTTATATATGTGATAGATACATATGTGTAAATTAATTTATGGTAATATAATAAAAGAAATATTCAATATTGGATATTGAAAATATTTAATATAAGATATTGAGTGTTTAATTAGATAAATCTAGAATATCTATTTTCCTTATTTTACTAGTAAAATGTTTTCTTTCTCATCAATCTATACAGAAGCTTTTCCCAATCAGATTGGGAGACATAGGGGGCGCAGGTCACCCTATATAAAGGGAGGCTTGACTAGCTCTTTTGTACATCACAATCAGAAGAGTCTAGTTTACTAGAAAATTTGAGAGCTTCCTAGAGAGAGATTTTGAGAGAGAGAAAAAGTCGGTCTAGCAACTGAGTTTTTCTGGTAGCATTCCATGATGAGATTCCGGCGGGCTGTTCATGTGGATCACCGGTAGAGGCCGAACACTTGGGCGGCTTCGTGCAGAAACTACAACCGTAGACAAAGCGTCGATCCAATCGGATCAACCAAGGTATTCTCTTGTCTACTTTTTGTATGCTTGTTGCTTAAGCGAAGTCGATCTTGGGTTAAAAGGAAATCAAAATTTTGAATTTCACTGCGGTCCCACGTAGATTTCCTAACATAACTGAGGCTGAAGGAGTTAAGTATAAAGCACGTTTGGTTGCAAGAGGGTTCAGTCAGAAAGAAGGGGTGGACTTTGATGAGATATTCTCACTAGTAGTCAGACATACTTCAATCAGAGTGGTGGCACAGCAGGGCTTAGAACTTTATGTAAGGAAATCAATCGAGTATCGCAGTAGAATTTTAAAAATTGATTTCCCAAACTAGGAGCGACTTCGTTTAAACAATAAACGTATTAGAGACGGAACGGTAATACTACCTTGGTTGATCTAAAAGATCGACGCTTTGACCATCCGGTAGGAGTAGATGCGTGCGAGCCGTCCACGTGTCCGGCCTCTACCAGTAATCCACACGAGCACCTCGCTGGAATCCCGCCAAGGATTGCTACTAGAAAGACAGTGGTTGAGAAAGACAAAATAAATAGAGGTTTACAAAAAAACCCTTAATGATAAAAATAGTTTTTGCTTTTTTTCTTCCACCTTAAATTCAGGTAACTAATTACACTGAATTTTATTCCTTTTATTCTAAGAAAAAATGAGGCGCTTTGTATGGGGAAATCGGAGGAGAATTAAGTCCTACCGGAAATCGCAGTGCCTCAAACCACTATCTGTTAATGCGTTTGAATCAGAGGTAGTTGGACCGAAAATAAACAGTCCATATACTCAGGGATCCTCCCTCTTTGATTTAGCTACGGCTGTAAAGCAAAAACATCAAATTTCGGCGAGGAATAAATCGATTGACGGGAGGATATGGCGAAAGGCAAGAGGAAAAGAAGTAACTCCAGCAACACCAAGTAAGTGTCAATTTTCTTCCCATACAGCGAAAATCGAGAAATGTTAGCTGTTAATTCCGTCTGATATGATTTTTTTGAATGGGCCTATAAGAATATTAAATTGGGCGGATCGATTAGGAATTGATTGAATTAGGGTTTTATTTTGAATCGAATTCTGAATATTCTGAATCGAATTCAGCATGTGGATTAGAATTAGTGAGAAATCAATTGGGTAGTTGGCTTCTGAATGATATGAACTCTTTGTTGTACAGAATGGATAATGTGTGAAAATGTTTTACAGGTGTTACTACGTCCATCAGTGTGTTACTACATGTCAATGTAAGTGTACTGTGTGTTTCTACATATCAGTGTGTTCGGTGTGTGAATTTCCTACTTGTCTTGTGTGATACCTAATGTTGTTGTATTTGATGAAAATCACGTGTTACTACACAATTGGGATCATGTTAGGAAAGACTTGTTACTACAATTTTTTGCACTGTTGCTACATGCAGTAAATGGACTTATGTATTGAAACATCTTAGGGTGGTATAACAATGTGTTTGTAAGCGTATAAGTGTGTAGCTAGCAGCATTGTGAATGTATATGTTACTACTTGTGTGTGGGTACGTGTATATATTACTACTAGTGTTACGATGTGTGGTGTAAATCCGTATATGTATTGGAACATTTTGGAGACATAATGTGTTGTTGCTGTAGACATAAATTGGTTGTTCTGCACTATATGTTGCACGCATAACTGAGATTGCTTATGTGATGTTACCACAAGGGACTAGATATGTGTCACTACTATTGTTACTACATGTGTCATGTAGTTTAAATCCGTAAATGTGTTGGAACAATATGTTTTACAATGTCTCACGATGTGCCATGCTAGGAAAAATATGTTTTACATTGCATGTATGCATGTCAAGAGAAGAAGCCACAAAAGTACATGACAGGATGTGGTGGAGTAGTGAAAGGGAAGAATTTGCCACTGCAACATGAAGAATCGTAAGTACACAATGTCCTACTTACTTCAAGGAATATATTTGATACATATTACATTACAAAATACACCATGGTAATAACTGAATTGTATGTAATGCAGGGCTGACTGTGCATTTTATCTGATTCACTACCTATTGAAGTTGTCCCAAGGCAAGAGCATTCCTCACAAGTGGACAGATGAATAATTGCAAAGGCTAAAAGGGATGATTGTGAACTCAGTCATGCTAGACACCTTGCCCTCCTTATTCTGAAAGTATTGAAGTTTTCTAGAATAAAGTAAAAGCAATTGTTGTGATTTTTCTAAGAAAGATGACAGGCCTTTATGGACCATTATTCATGAATAATTTGGATTGTGTTTCTTCCGTTATGAATACTATTACTTCACAAGGTGTAATGTATTGCAATGCCACAAAAATTAGATTGTGTTGGTTTATCTTTCATTTTGCTTTGATGTATATGTAGTAACCCCATCATTCAAACACCGATCATTCTTGCTTACATATAACGTGCTGTAAGTACGATTACGTAGTAACCCAAATATGCGTTCGTAAGAACGAGGTAGTAAGAAAGTACAAATATTATGTTCCAGATGCTACATTGTTTTAGTGTAGGAACACATAATGTAGTGACACATTATATAGTGCAACGATGAAAGTCCCCAGATGCTTTTTCACACATGAATTTGTTGAATAAATGGCAGATTTTCAGGTGTTACTGCATTATGGATTCATCAAGAACAAAAATACAGACCGTAGGATTCATATTCAGAAAACAGAAACGATAAAGAATTCATATTCATATCCAAAAAATAGAACCGATAAAAATAAAAACGATGAATTCAGAGCAGAAATGATAAAGAATTCATATTCATATTAAGAAAACGGAACTGATAAAGACGAATACCATGAATTGAGACAAACATAAACCATAAAGAATTCATAGCCACAACACAGAAACGATAAAGAAATCATATTCAATTACATTTGAGACAAACAGGTGAAAATCCACAAATGCCATGAACGATCACAAACTCAGGATTCATATTCAGAATTCAGCAACGACAAAGATGAATAACTTTTGTAAATGGAATAGAAAGATCACAAACTAATGAACAATTGACTAAAGCCGGGAAAAAACGCAGTAAATAAGCTTGGAATGACTTAAAATACTTCCAAAAAATTTTGCGGTATCTAAATTTGATTATTCACAACAACAATATTGATTGAAACGATTGGATTGCAGAAACAAAGCATCATCAAGGATCGACTCCCGGCTGGAGCTTGGCTAAACAAAAGGGACAAATAGGATTCTTTGATTGAATTTTGCTAAACAAAGGGGACAGCGGTTTACTTCTTCCGGCGGTTTCAATATCAGCATTTGGTTTACTCCGGCTGGATCGATTCCCAGCGGTTTCAATATCAGAATCATGATTTACTTCTTCTTGGTAGGACGGTGATCAATTTGTTGTTCCGTTGTGAAATTTCATTCCAATCGTGAAGAACCCTAATTGTTCTTCATCGGCGAGATTTTTTTTATTTGGGGGATCGTTCATATTAGAATCAGGAGCAATCTACGCAGACTAAACGTGGAGCATGATATACGCATAACAGTCGGACGGTTTTCAACAGGAAAGAAAAGGAAAATATTATTAAATGGTATTATTGGATATTCATTAATTTTTGTCCATTACAAACACTGTCTATTTTTCTTGTCCTTAATACTCAAATTAGATTGAAATTGGTCCTTTACAACCTTTTCCTATATATTTATTCATAATAAATAAACAGCACAATATTAATTTACCATTATAACCTTTATAGTATGAGATAAAACTTTCCTTACTTGGTTATCAACTATAACCACATTTTAATCCGACTTGATGTTCATATGTGTGACCCGATAGGCTTCCGAATATGTTGGCCGTAGACATAAGGCGCAATTACAAAAATGCCCTTCACCTCTAACGATCATGGATATCGTCTAGCAACACGTCCATGACCCCCAATCATCGGAAGAGTCAATACACAATGACTACTACCTTTCATGTGCTCGGTTAGCGTGTAAATAGAATCCTATCGCTGTAGTAATATCCATACGATCGTATCTCAATCGTATCCCATAATCTGGATATCAAGCTATCTCGGAATAGCTCATTTACTCCCACTTTGTAATGATTCACGAGAACTAGACATTCCTTATAGGAAGGCCCTTTCGGATATTCACTTCTACTGATAGGGTACGCTATTCCCGGACAACCAAACATGTATACTCCGCATGCCTCGGTATCACACCCAATTACTACCGCATGATCGCCCTATGGCTAAGGAAAACCTCAATAGTGTCAAAGTATGACAATCCACACCGTGATGCCATGTAGACACCGGTCATAAGGATAATTACACAACCGTCACATAGTGTGACACTTAACAGTGTAAGTAGGTCAGTCTAACGTACGCATTCTCTAATACACGTCCATGTACAATCCAAGTGTCTCTACACTTTGATTGACAAGATCTATCCCTGCCCTTAAAGACAAAAGACATCTAATACATACTAGCCTGTTTGTACTATCAATTCCCTGTTTAATAGTACATAAGTCTAGAGAAATTTAAGTATCAAACTTATTAAAGTGATTAGAGATCTCATCAACCATAATCGCCTATCATGGTTTCCCTATCACAATTTAATACTAAGGACATTATCATATAACAATTCATAATTGGTTCTATAGAAGAACAAACATATGACAACAGAAAAGCCATTTATATATATATATATATGTATAATCATAAAGAAATAGTAGAAATGATCCGACCCGGTCGGATCCGTTCCAACCCGATTGGGTTTTGGTGACTTGATCTCTAAACTGATAAATAAACTTGTGGAACTAATCTGGAAAAAAAAAGAATGATGGTCAGTTTTAGTAAAGTATATTCAGTTCTGTGAAAGTCAGTTTGATGAAGTGCAACTGAGTTTTTTCTAAAGTCAGCAGTCAGTTCTGGTCTGCTGAGTTTTGCTGAGTATAGCTGAGTTATATATCTGAGCAAATGATTACAAGTCTGTGAGAGTCAGTTTTGAACTGAGTTTTCATCTGGTGGATAACAACTGGAGCTGGGGTCCACATCTGGGTATTTATGACAATTCTGACAAAGATCTTTGGCGGTTAGAGTTTGTGATTTGTGCGTATAAATACCAATGTTGTAATCAATGCAATTTGTCTTTTTCAAGAGTGTATCTTTCACTTTGTGAGAAATACCTTGTAATTTTGTGTATAATAAAATATCTCATTTTCTGTCTATTGAGTAGTCGGCACAACGCCGGAAACCACGTTAAATCACTGTGTTCTCTTTGTTTCTGTGTTTTATCAATTCCGTCATACTTTATGTTTGCATTGCTACTGTGTTAATTTTTCTTATACTGTAAGCTTCTCTTCTGTGTTTTAACACTCTGTGTAGTGGATGTATCGCCATCTTTTTGTAATTAAACATATATATTATAATATTTAAAGTGATTTTTGTAACACGAAATCATTTACTTTAATTAACTCTTCGAGAAACTAATGTACTTTTAAGTTTTAGAGGGTATTTCGATGCAGGAGTTACCATTGGAATTTCGGTAGTCGGATTCACGTAACGCGTGTGTATAAGATAAAAACTCTTTTTGTCTTATACACAAGTAGCACATATCCGACAGCTGAGTCCAATGAGGACTCCCCGCATCAGAATTACCCAGTTTTAACACTTAAATGTTGGAAAAAGTGGTTGAATTCATGGTGTCACATCACTTTAATTATAATTTGAATACAAACTTTTAATTATAAGTATCATTTTCACAAATGATTTAAAATGATATTTGAGATTTTTGTTTTCATTAAATCTTAGAATATATTTGCACCAAACTCACACGGTTGCTTTGAAATAAATATAGTGTCATACCACACACGTAAACGTTTTTTAGTCTTTCATATATAAGTGAAGTTGATGCTGTTTCATGTATATTAAAATCTTGATATAATCTATATTATATATTAGTGATTAAGACTGTTTCCCACATTCCTATTTGGTTGGTTAGATATTTCACTTTATCATCGTAATACATGCAGTGTCAAACGATTACTCGTAAAAGCTTTTGTGTGTGTGTGTGTTTTTATTTAAATTTTTTAAATTTTATTGAGCTAAAATTTCTTTTCTAGAATAAATGTATTTTTTTTATTTGTGAAAAGAATTTTTGAAAAGAAAGAAAATCAGTCACAGCCACATGGATATAGAGATTATATAAAGTTAAAAAATACTTAGTAATACTTAAAGAATACATATATTTAATCCAAAAAAATATTTAACCAACTTATATACCCTTTCATATACCGGTGAACATAGGGTGGGGTGGTTGGTAAGGTAGGGTGGTAGAGAGGTAGGGTGCAGTGGGGTGTGAGATAGGGCTACCCACCCTACTCACCACTTCCATCATATCCTACATTTTATTCCGTTCTTTCACATCTCAAACGCAGTAATGAAATGAATTTATTTCATTCCATCATATTACTTTATTTCATTCCATTCTATTCCTGCGTAACAAACATGTCATTAGTGATTTAATTTGCCGCAATATAATAAAGGAAAATGAACACAAAATCCACAGCTAAAACTGCAAAAAGTTCCATACTAAAAAAATGGTATACCCTACCATCGGCGCCCCTCACCCCGATCCCATGAGGAATGTGAGAGAGTTTAATCGAAGAACCCAAGAATTTCCAACGTGGGCCGCTATTAAACCAATGACTTTGAAGGGTGTTATCAATCGGAAATCAACCCTTACTTGAATCGAATCGAGCCGTGACTCAGGCTCTTTAAGTTTGCAGTGAGTTACCACCCATGCCTTCACCATTAGGCCATATCCAGGGGATCAAAAAGTTCCATACTAGCTAGTATAGGTACATGTACTGGCAAGTATGTTTTAGCTAAAAGTTCCATACTAGCCGGGGCATTTTTGGACACGGATCAACAAGGACATAGCCCAGGACCCTCTTTATAACTATATTTTTAATGCCCGTTTTTAATATTTTTGTGATGTATTTTAGATATATATTTATTTTAATTAAATTAAAAAATACTTAGTAATACTTAAAGAATACATATATTTAATCCAAAAAAATATATAACCACCTTATATACCCTTTCATATACCAGTGAACATAGTTTATCTTAAAAATAACTGTTATATTATAATTTTTTACACAATCCAGGACCCTAAAACAAAATTTTGGCTTAGAGGCCCAATTAGGGACGCCCTGGTACTAGCTAGTAGCCACCAGGGGCGCCTGCATAATTTTCGGACACGGGTCAGGATCAAGAATGACACATCGTATTATAAGTTGATAAACATTAATTTTAAAATACAAATAAGATTATGGTTCAAAGGTCAATTTTTAAAAAATTTAGCGAGTCAGTTAGTACATACTAATGTATAAAAAATTTAAATAGTGTTAAAAAAAATAAATAGAATTTTTTTTTGGTTGGGGTCAATTGACCCATAAGGCTTCCACTTGGAGCCGCCCCTAGTAGTCACGTATTAGCTAGTAGGGAACTTGTTGTGTGGTCTCTCCCAGTGGCGTCCTTTAATTGGGGCTGACCTATGCCAGTATGCCTCCCTCAAATCAATATTTTCAGGGCATGTTAGTAGTGTATTTTGGGTCGACTAATTTTATTTAAGGTAAAAATAAATTTATAAGATTCAAATCAATACAGATATTCAGTTGATAAAGTACTAACCAACTTATACACATTTTCACCTAATATGCCACTACATTGTAACCTTTAACGGGATAAAGGCCCTAAGCCAAAAATTTGTCCTAAGGGTCCTGATTAACACGGATGATCCTAGTCTCTTCAAATGTTGGGTAATCTACACCCCACATTTTACACCAAAACATCGTAATTTATGTGCGGTTTAAATCTCCCCGCGTGTGATGTATTTACATGTGAAGACACAACACTTAAATAATTAAGCGGTACCAATGTACCTTTAAATGACATAACTAGTAACATTAAGCATGTACATCCTATCTTTATTCAACATGAAACTCATTTAGTAAGTCTAAAAATATTATGAAACAAAAGATCACTATCTTGCAGTACACCCTCCACTTTTAAAGATAGAAAAAAACACTTCTTTTTCATGGGCATACACATTTATTGGAGGAATAAAACCTTATATGATCAACATTTATAGTTGGACAAAATGAGTGGTTTTATTGATCATGATGAATCACTAGGACAAATTTACATGTTGTCCCCAAACTTAATGTACACTTCCAAGTTCCAACAATCAAATTGCAAAAAGAATCTCTAGTTTTCAATTGGCTCCACATAAAGTCCTTTTTTTTCCTAAAGTCCCCCCACCCCATGTGTTAAAAGGTCCCCCCCCCCTCTGCAGTTAGGTGCTTAATATTGCTGTCTTTTCCCCACTGGTTTACACAATGTGTTTGTGTATAAATCCTTGTTTAAGCTTATAAGTGCAAATGTACTGAAAAATGCTTTTATATAAGTGGATTAATATTGCTGTGTTTTCCCTACTGGTTTATACAATGTTTTTGTATATAAATCCTTGTTCAAGCTTATATGTACAAATGTACTGCAAAATCTTGAACACTTTTTATTGTTTCAATTCTGCTATAAGTGAGCAAGTTTGTGGTAACATTTAAGGCGGTGGAGCCCGGTCCTGCCCGGATCCTTTACCGTCGATTTTTCATCAACTAGCTGTTGGAATCAGATGAGGGTCTTAACATCAGAGGATCTGTGTTGGAGGATAATATTTAGCTAACTTTAATATTATCCTCGACAATCTGATTCCTTACACGGTGTCTCCACATATGAAAACATCACATGGGGATAGCCATGTAAACGAATTGAGCCGATTGAGCCATATATTAAATGTATAATATAAGTTTTATTAAGTTATGTTCATTAATCTATTGCTCCGCCTCGAGCCGAGCTATGAAGATGATCGATCTCACCTCCCTCTTTACAAGTTCTTTCAATTTTCTTCAACTCACACTTTCGGATGTGAAATGACTATGTTGAGATATATGACAAAAGGATAAGCTTTTTCGTTCTTAGAGGCATTTCCACAAACACTTAAGATGGTAGTTAGGTAGTTAAGTTTGTTACAACCAATTGAGCTCACACCTCCATTATAAATACCCGCAGAAACTCGATTGAGAAGTTCATTTACATTTTGATGAAAAGCTTTAGTTGTAATTCGTTCATATTCGTTTTCCCGCCTTTTCTAATTTTGAATTTGGGGAAGTTTTATATTCCAGAATTGTTCTTTGATTCTTTCTCTTGTTCATTTCCTGTGTACTTCATGTTTTTCAACATGGCATCAGAGCAATAATCAATTCCGCTCTCAATCTCGAAGTTATTTCCTGTTTTCTTGATCATTTTCTGGAAAAAACATCAAGTTCTTCAAAGCTATTTCAATGGGTACTGTACCTGCAACTACTGGAAGTTCACTTGATAATCTGAGTCTGATTTTTGTTCAACCTTTGCTTAAAGGTGTAGACAACTATAATCATTGGAAAAGATCCATGACAAAGGTGTTGTCCTCTCGTGGTAAACTCTCATTTATTGATGGTACATCCACTATGCCTGAAAATCATAGATCCTGGTTATTCATCTTGGCTTCAAACGATTTGGTTCATTCTTGGTTGGTGAACTCTATGATTCCCTCTGTAGCAGAAAGCATCATGTACTTTGATACTGCAAGGGAAATTGGGCTGGACTTACAGGATCGTTTTGGGAGAGAAAACACATATACGCTTTCGAATCTTGAGGAAGAAATAGAGAAGACAAAGCAAGGTAATCTTACAGTGATTGATTATTATACAAAATTGAAGACATTTCGGGATCAATATCTAGTTCTAAAGCCTATTCCTCCTTGTGTTTTCTCTGCATTGCAAACTATACGAGAACATTATGATAATGCCTATACTACTAGGTTCTTGAAGCGGTTAAATGGAAATTTTAGCACCGCCAAGTCTCAGGTCTTGATGACTCTGCCCCTTCATGACATTAAAATTGCCTTTGTTATGGCCTTGAATCATGAGCAGCAGCTCAATTATGCTACTAGTGCAGAATCTGTAGTTCTTGCCACCATGAGTAATCATGTTGCAGAACCATATTGCAATCAAGCAATGGGTTATGTTAGACCTCATAATCAAGGAAGAGGACAAGAAAGAGGTTCTGGTGGTGGTAGAGGATCTCAGGGGAATTCCAAGAAGCCCTAATGCACATATTGAGGCAAAGAGGGGCATACTATAGACAAGTGTTACAAGAAATATGGATTTCCACCAAATTTCAAGGGTTATGGTAGAGGCAATGCAGTAGAAAATCATGTGGCCTGTGATCAAGAATCTGAAGATATGCAGTCATGTGAGGTTTAGCAGCAAAATCAAAATTCTGGAGATCCCACAATCACTAAGAGTCAATATGATCATCTATTTGCCTTGATACAGAATCTGCAACCTCCAAAGAGCCAATGTAATTCAGTGGTTATGGCTGCAGGAGCTAACTCACAAGAGCAAGGTATCAAGGGCGGTGTAACCCATTGGATCATAGATTCAGGGGCCACTGACCATATAACCTTCACTTTAAGATACTTGGTCAATGTCAAAACTGTGAAAATATATATGTTAACTTACTTAAGGGTACACCTGTTCTTGTTACACACATAGGAGATATTCATATCAACAGCGACATCACTTTACACAATGTATTTTGTATTCCAAATTTCACTTACAACTTAATATCTGTAAGGAAATTAGCTGCTGATAGTGGTTTGTCTGTTTTTTTGGTCCTAATGGATGTTGGGTGCAGGAACAATCAACTATGAGGAGGATCGGTATAGCTGAAATTCAGAATGGACTATACATTTTGGAGTCTCAAGCTTCAGATGAAAGATTGACCAGTACTAAGTCTAGTTCTATTGCTTGTAACTCTTTAGCATACACAAACTTGTGGCATTACAGACTAGGGCACCCCTCTATAAATAAACTAAAGGCTTTAAGATCTTTAGAAAGTAGAATAAAACTTCCTCATTGTAAATGCATTGTTTGACCTTTGGCTAAACAAAGAAAGCTGTAATTTTCTGTCAGTCAATCTTCTACTTTAAATTGCTTTGATCTCATACATGTTGATATTTGGGGGCTTAATCGAATCCTTTCTGTTGATGGTGATAGTTATTTTTTGTCTATTGTAGATGATCACAGCAGGTATACTTAGATTTTCTTAATGAAAACCAAGGATCGAGCTGCTGATCTGTTAAGAAATTTTTGTGTTTTTGTGCAAACACAATATGACAAATGTGTTAAGACCATCATGTTTGATCAAGGTGCTGAATTTGGTATGAAAAAATTTTATAGACAAAAAGGTATTGTGCACCAAATGGCCTATGTCAGAACACCCCAGCAGAATGGTCTAATTGAAATAAAACATCAACTTATACTGAATGTAGCTAGGGCACTCAAAATTCAGTCTAATGTACCTGTAGAATACTGGCACTATTGTGTCCTTCATGCTGTCCATTTTATATTCTTGTTACCTACTCCTTTATTAAACAACAAAACACCTCATTTTGTTTTGTACAATAATGAACCTACTTATGATATGCTAAAGGTGTTTGGTTGTTTATGTTTTGTGTCTACTACATCTCAGGGTAGAGGTAAATTTGAAGACAGAAGCTCAAAATCAGTTTTTCTAGGTTTTGAGCAAAACATCAAAGGGTATAGAGTCATGAATCTTAACACCAGGAACATATTTGTTTCCAGAGATGTGATTTTTCAGGAAAATACCTTTCCTTTTTTCTAATATTACTTCTTCTGATAATTTTACAGAGATTTGCCTTCATTTACCTTTAAATGATTCTGTTGGTATAACTGATCAATATACTCACACTGATGACACTCCTTCAAATCAATCTCCTAACACATCAGATATACCACCATAGAGAAGATCTACTAGACAAAGATCTATTCCCTCTTATTTGACAGATTACATCTGTGCAAATCAAGTAAAGAAAACTTCACCTCATGCTTTAGATCATGTTATTTCTTATTCTAATTTGTCCAATGCTTATCAGGGGTTCATTGGTCACATTTCTAATGAAAGAGAACCAGCATCATACAATGAAGCAGCCACAGACCCTAGATGGCAAGAGGCCATGAACTTGGAATGGGCAGCTCTAGACAAAACAAATACATGGTCACTAGTTCCATTACCTAAATGAGTCAAACCTATACTTTGTATATGGGTGTTCAAAATCAAAAGAAAGGCAGATGGATCAGTGGAAAGGTTCAAAGCAAGATTAGTGGCAAAGGATTTTACACAGACAGAAAGTATTGATTTTTTTGGAAACCTTCTCTCATGTGGCAAAACTGATCGCGTGTAAGTCACTAACGTTGATATTACTAGCAAGAATACTAGGTACATCGTAGTATAGTAAATGCGAGTCAAGGTCGATCCCACAGAGACAATGCAACTATAAGTATAAACGATTCTAACCTAATTAAGAAGTAACATAGAGGCGGTCATTGACCAACAATGAACAATAAGAAAACAAACTTGGTATTCTTCCCCCTCTTCTCACCGATCTACTAACTTGGATTAGTTAATCGTTACGTTTACTTCCCCACATAATTTCCTTAAATTAATCGCGAGCTTCCGTTTTAATTATCATTATCAGCTACGGGTGCAACTCATACTCTTATCTACTCCGTCAATGGTAGTAGACAATCTATACGCAAGCTACCCTCTTTAATTGGTCCGTAATAGCCCATACGCATAAAGATCTAGAATTGCCGAAATCGAGCGCTAACTCATACCGCTAACCTGCCTAGACAGCTTTCGACATTGATCAGCACGTTCCTAGGGTCCATTCAAGACTATGTCCAAACTTAGCACTTCAATATTCGTATTTCATGCCAGTTTATGATTACAATAAGCAGATTGGCCAGATCTAATCTACTGTTAATTAAACCTGTCGGTCAACGTAGCTGTAGTGAATCCCAGTTTTTGGTTTTCTAAATAATGCCTCGGTAAACCAGTATAGACCGCCGAGTTACCGGGGGCAGCTTTTCCTATTCTTGGATCTATATTGCTCAATTACGATTAAAATAAGTATATTATGGGGTCTTTAAACATGCAGATTAAATAAAACACATAAATACAAACAGATCTACCATATTGAAGACAAAAAGGAATGTTCAAATCTTCATACCTTCAACAATGGAGATCTAGCTCGATCTACTCAAGCTAGAGATGATGGAGAAAGAGAGAAAACCTGAAACAACTTTTTCAAAGCTTGAATAACTTTATTTCATCAAAATATGTAATGTATGTAATGTAATATATAAAACTTATCAAAACTTATTAATAACTATGTAATAATCTGTAGATGCGGCCTTATATAGATACAGTGACCGACTTAAGACTCTCTAAAACCCTAACTGACCTAGATAATGTGGCAAAATCAGTTTCGTGTTCAACAAGTCCTCGGTTTACCGGACATAGCCCTCGGTAAACCGGGCCGACAATTCTCCTTTTTCTTCAGCAGGCTCCTTCTTGGACTCCAATCACTTGGTCTAATATACTTCTTTTAATCCAGATTCATTCTCCAGTGCTCCAGATTCGGTACATTCTATAAAACACGCAAAACGAGACAAAACAGTACCAAATCTTCAGGAAAATAGCATAGATGCAGAATTACGATCCTGCAAACATTCACATAGCATTTAACATATATTCCACATAATAACGAGTCTATATATCCTCTCTTGAGCAGAATTCGGGGTAAATAATGATATAATTATTGGTACCATTTAGAGCGTTAAAAAAAATACAACCATTAAACTCTTCATGGCTTTAGCAGCACAAAAGGATTGGAATTTACATAAACTAGATGTAAACAATGCTTTTTTGCATAGAGACCTAGAAGAAGAAGTCTACATGAGACCACCACCAGGTCTACAGGCACAAGGTTTAATATGCAAATTAAACAGATCCTTATATGGCCTTAGACAGGCCAGCAGGCAATAGAATGCCAAATTAACAAACAAATTGATGGATCATTGATGGACACATTATAGTACACCAACTTTAACCGGCAGAGTACCGGGTCAGTTGTACCGCAACGGCGATCAAGGTCGTATCCCACGAGGAATCCGTCAAGTACCACAATCACTTTTGTATCTAGTTCAGGCTCACAAATATTGGGGCAAGTAATAACCTATAACTGAGAAAATTAAAATTAATAACTTCGGAATATATGAATAAAAGAATAGCCAAATTATGTTCAAGAACACTACTCTCAATACCTTTACCGAATCACTAGGGACGGGTCTTAACCTACCAACCAACCAATGGTTTCTAATGAATGTGTCGTGGGTACAATCTCCTAAACTGGTTCCTAGGCGCTAATACCACAACCTAGTTACCCTATACTCGGTTCAATAGTCCCCTCTATGGGATTTAATTGACCTAATATCATTAAGAACTATGAGATGTTCTGCATCCACCGAGTTCACGGCTTAGCTAGAAAAACCTTACCAAGGAACAAGCTGCGAATACTCGACTAGTTCGTGCATGGCAATCCTAAAATCCTAATTCGCACACTCCATCACAAAATACATTTATAGAGTTCATGTGTTTGATCATTTAATGGTTAGCTACTCCATTAAAGGCATTAGGTTCA